>VYXC01010085.1:1625797-1697901 GCA_013397175.1 Platysteira castanea
GTGAGCCTGCAAAGATGCTATAGGTGCTCTGTGTCCTCATTAGTGTATGAAGCTGCAGGCCATTCTGAAGTCTGCTCCTAGATGTTAAACACAACATGAGCTAATTTATGATAATATATAGATGATGAGCAATTTCTTGGTAGGCATGGAACAGCATTTAACTTTAAAGTGTGAATTTTATGCTGGGGTGTTAGGCATTACTGCTAGTTAGAAAGATTTATACTTAAAATTGATTAATTAATTAAATTAATATTTAATTATAATTAAGTGTTATGTGTAGTCCTTCTATTCCTTTTCTTCGACATTGTGATGAATTGAAGTGCTGCATGCTGAAGATCCTGATTTTGAAAATGGCGTTAAAATAATTTTTTAAAAGTCTGGAAGAGACTTCTCAGAAATCTCTGTGTAACAATCATGCATAGCCTCAACAATAGTATTATTGACAAACATCCTGCAGTAAAATTTAGATTTTGTTACATAATTTAGCACAAATGCATTCTTCATGGGATAGTGAGAATGGGTTTCTGTTCTGCTTTTTCTGATGGTTTTTTTTAGATTCAATTATAATAACAGTTAGAATTGACTCCCAAAAGAGGTGCTGAAATTATTTCACACCTTAGATACTCTTCTGGGATACTCTTATCAACAGACCAAAATTTCAAAAAATCCCAAAGTCCTCCTGTAAAATTTCAGTCTGCTCTACATGACCAGATTTGGGTGCAGAAAATAAGAATGCGCCAGTTGCTTTTTTCTGAAATAGTGAAATTCTGAAATATGTGCCCATTACATTTCATAGCCTTGCTACGTGGCAGAAGTTTATCAGCACTTTTGTCATCCCATTTTGGCGGTAGGATTCAAGCTGCCTTGGAAACTTTGGAATTGCTTTCCTCCTGGTATCACAGGGCCCAGGGACTCCCTCACTGGGGCAACTGGGGTGAGGAGCTGGGGTGAGGAGCTGGGGTTCCTCAGAGACCTCATGGAGGTGGTGGTGGGAGAGGGCAGCTGGTCCCTGCGGGGCTCTCCTGGAAGCTCCCACTCACAAGATGGTCTCTGGCTTATATGAACAGTATCCAAAGTTAACTGAGGCACTGTGCCTGTCCAGAAAGTCTGTGTATTCCTGTGCCTGGTTATGTGGGAATAAACAGCATGGAGGTTTCCATCCTTCTGTCTCCACAGGAGGACTTTGTAGTTTGACACTGGACCTCTTAACCCAGCTGTCTTTTGTAGGATCTAAATTTCCTTCACCAGGGGGAAGAATTGGAAGGAGACTGTTAGTTTCAATGAATTCAGCATCATTGCCCCACCAGCCCCCATTCTGCTGTGTTACTGCGAAAGGAGACAATTTGGCTCCAAATGACTAATGGGATTCTTTAAAAAAACAGAAAAGATTAAAAATTTCAGTCTTTTCTCAAGTTATTGAGTCTATACCTTAGGTTAGCGTTACTAATTCATAATGACCTTCCATATGGCCTTTATGGGCTGAGATTTCTGTGCATGTTAGTACATACTGGGTAAAAACATTGCTGTGAAATTGTAAACTGTATTTATAGGCAACAGGGCAAAATCCTAGCTTCTGTTTTTAAAAAAAGTTTAAAAAAGGGCATTTATACACTTTTAATGAGTATTGAGCTTGCCAAAATCTCTCAAATTGGTCCAGAGGTTTGGAATGAAGAATTGTCATTTGAAGATGAACAATGTGAGTTCTGCTGCAATTTCAGTAGCAATCCCCAGACCTGTTTTCTTTATGTCATGAAAACTTCAGAAACATAAACAGTGCTGAATTGCCACTGGTACTGAATAATTTGGCTTTTATTGTTGCTTGCACTCTGCTTGTGTTCAAGAAAATAATTTAATACTTATTAATAAATAGAAGGTAACTAAAGATGACTGTGACCTAGTCTGTTGAAAATTTCTCAGTACCTTTAATTTGTTAGTAAATTAAATACATTTTATTTAAGCAGAATCATATATACAGTATATTAACTTTTTTTCCAGGCAATCTTTACTCAGCACAGAAAGGCCAGATGTATGGGAATTGTAAAAAATCAGGATATGCATAAAAACTGTTCAAGTGCATAAAGCAGCCCCATCTGGAAGACATCTAACAGAAATGAAGTTGTACAAAACCATTCCATTGATAATAAAGCTAATTTTTATGGGTCTGACAAGTATGTAATTATGTTCAGTGGTGCTTTTCAGATTTTATCACAGTCAATAAACCGCAGTGGTAATTTCATTCCCATTTGACATATTTACATGGAAACATTTGATTGGAGGAATTAGTAACCCTGAAAGCCTTGATAGATATGTTTTAATGATCTGTGACCTCCACAGTCCCTCATCTGTTTATTGTTGCAACAGGCGAGAAGTCGTTCCTCTGTGACCTTTGTGGCTTTGCCGGCGGGACACGTCATGCCCTCACCAAGCATCGGCGGCAGCACACAGGTCAGTAAAGCTGTCTTTGCTCTTTGCTATATTTTCCCCAGCAAGGGAGTCCCTCTACACTGGGGAGTAACACAAGTCAAATAGCACGTTACAGCACAAATAATACATTGGCTCATTGTTTGCTTTGCTTTTTCTCGTTTTTGTGAAGTCGGTATGCCCAGGGTCTGCATCAAATCTTTTAGCTGGGAGTTTGAATAATTGCTTGGGGGGGAGTGGGGGGTATTTTTGGTGGGTTTGAGTTTTTTGGGGTTTTTTTCTGAAGGAAGTAGAATTGTAAAGACTGGCTTTCTTCTTCAATGAATACTAAGTCTACTAATTTTTTTTTTTCCAAGGCCCAAATAGATTACCTACTGTGAAGATTTTGCAAGAGACTGCTAGAATGTCCCTGGGTGAAAATTAGAGACTACATATAAATTAATCCATTTTTTTGGACTGAAGCATAGTTGAAAGCTAGTGTTGTTTCAGTCGCCCTTTCGTAATTTTAAGATAGTTTGTAATTAATAGGTGCAACTTTAAGAGTTACCACATGGCTGGCATGTAAAGCAAGATTTCTCTTCCAGAATTAGTAAAGCTTTCCTACCACCTGGTTATAAAATTTTAATATCAGACAAAATTAAATTGGTTCTTAGTTTCAGAAGACCAGAAAAAGTGTAAGTATTAAACATTTATTAACACATTCTACCTTAATTGTGATTTTTAGTAGTTCCTTGTAAGTGTTTGATTATTTGAATAGATTTTGTTCAAACAGACGTAGAAGTGTTGGTGTTTAAGCCACTGTAGGTTTTTTTTGTTTTACTGACTATCATGAGGATAATGTAATATCATCAGGAATTGCTGTGTGAGTTAAGTGACCATTGTCTAATGTACAGTGGAAAGAAATGGCTAACAAATGAGACGCTGTAGTTGTTACATCATGAATTTTCCATGGATTTTGTAAAGGAATCACAGTGGGAGATTTTATTATGTCCCTGTATAAACTAATCTTCATTCAGGACATATACCATCTAAATGTGTAATTTCCTGGAGAGCAACTACTCTCTTTCTTGAGAGCCTGAAGCCATTCTTCCCACCCTGTTTTCAGTTTATTTAAAGCAACCATCATATTTGGAGGAGATTCTGGTTCTTTCAGAAAGGTGAGGTTTTCAGTGCTGGTCAGGCAATATCTTGAAACAGATAAGCTCTAAAAAAAATGTATATTCAGGGCCAAAATTTGCTTGCAAGTCTAGATAGTAATCCTACTTTCAGAATTTTTTTTCTAATAACAAGGAACATAAATTTGTGGAAGAGTACTGCCGCAGTCAGTTCCCATTCACTGCATGAAGTTTGTATTTTTTAAGTGACCAATAAAAGTAATTTAGTAAATATAAGTTATCTTATTATTACACTCTGAATAATAACATGAGCAATTACAGCTACTGGAATAGAAGCTGTATGCTTCAGTTGTAATTAACAGTTTCTGTTTTTCTGGAGCTTTGAAGAATTTTCACAGGTTAGCACAAGTTTAACAAATGTGGGCTAAGAAACTGATTAATTAATTATTTTATCCTGTAGCAAAAAATAAATCATTGTTATCAAGAGGATAGGAACTACCTTTTGTTTTTATTAGCCTGCCATGTGACTCACTGAGATCGTGCCTATGTCTAGGACTCATAGTCAGTGCAACCACAGAAATGGTAAACAGTTGTTTCAGGATGGGGAAGTAGAAGAAATGCAAATTCTTGTATTTACCCTTCTTGTCTGTACCTATTATATTATGTGAATGCATATCTGGTTTCTCAGAAATGTAAGGCCTCATCATCAAGGCTTATATATATATAGTATAGTTAGGCCACCAGCCAAGAGAAAAAGTATTTTATTTCCTGATTTATGTGCAAAATTAGGCTGAAAATATGATGTACTCCTGGTGAAAAGCTGTCCAGGTTTTTGAAGGCATTCTGCCCTTCTTTTGCCAGTGTGGTAGAGACTTCTTGTGCTATGATCACAGGGATTTACAGGTTATAGATCATGAAGCTTGCATCTAGCAAGCATAACTTTATATTTTATGTCAGGACTGGAGGCTCGTTATTACTTTGCTATTAACTTTATACTATACAGGACACTATCTCAGAGGCAGAAGGATCTATCTTTTTGGCATTTATCTGCCTCTGTGGCACAAACAATCAGAGATGATTCTTTAGCAGAAAAATTATCTGTAGCTTCTATTTGTTTCAAGGAGAATGACACAATCCACCTTTGCTAGCATTGTTGCACTTACATAGGTTCCATTGGATTTTCATCCAGTGCTCAACTTTATCTCAGTCATTAGCTGCATGCACTCCTCCTTGTACCTTTCTTTGTTCCTTTTTTATTTTTTTCTGTCCCCAGTTGGCACAATTTTCCCAAAGCAGAATGCCAAAGCAAATTACAATCAGGTTTGAAAGGGATAGGTATCAAAAATAGTCTAAATGGCTTAAATAATTCCCTGCTGTAATACAAGCTGTCTAGGGGGCTGACACAGAACATCTTCCAATCCAAGATTTACTTCTATCACCTGTCAGAGGCCCACGATTCAAGGGCAAATGAACAAATCCTCACATGTAGTTAAGGAGTCTTAACCAACTTAACAAGTCTTCTCTCGTCCCAGCCTCCAGGCCTGAGATGTCCCAACACCCCAGAGAAATGTTCAGCTGCTGGTAGAGATTTGACACAAGAGAAGGCTGGTTGTAGGACCAGCCACTTAGACTTTTGATACTCTTTTTTCTTACTCTGTTCTTCTCTTTTTAGATGAAATTATTTCTATGTACCTGGAGAAATGCCTTTATCTTGGGAAAGATGAATTTTTCTTTGGAAATATTACAGGGGCCATGAAGTATAACTTGGTGTGAAAAAAGTTGGTAGAATCTGGCCTTAAGTAACTCACGGACCAAACTGTAGGGACTAGTTTGGTAAATAGGGTGTTATTCCTTGAAGAGATGTTTTTGTTTTTAAATGAAAAGAAGTACAGCAAAGTTAAACTTAAAGAAAAAGCCATTAGTTTTAAGACTTGAAAAATGTTTGTACTTATTATATTTACAAACATGATGCATCTGCATAGAGATTTCCTTGATATAGGTTTTTTCAACTGTAAAGTAGAAACAAATAATCTAACCTGTCAAGAGATTCCTGATGTTTTACCAGTTGATGTTTTTATTCTGTTTTAAATATGTCATGTCCTTATTGACTGACCTGTGAGAAATGCACACTTTGGACAGAGAATAAGCAAAGTCATTGGCTGATTTTGTCCTGAGAAGATGTTCCAACATTGCTTTATGATCTGAGTGCACCTTCTTCCAGTCCTGTTCTGCAAGAACCTGTCTATGGAATTCTCAAAGTCTTTCACTGATTATGTAAATATCCATGGTCTTAACTTCTATTTTGTGAATTGAAGCAATGGCAATTTCAAGAGTGGTCCAGAGTTTGACCAGAATTTTATCACACTGAAAGGAATACTTACATCTCTGTCTGACAAAGGCTTTACAATGGCACTTGTGGCTGCCTAGGCTGTGATAAACTGTCTTAAGAAACTTGGACCGCTTGCAGTATCAGCTGGTGCTATGTGGTAAATAAGGGGTAGTTTGCGGTGCTGAAAGAACATAGATGCCGTAGTTCTGGTGTCTCAGCAAAGCTGGCAGGAAACGATTTTGTCTTTTGAGTCATCCTGAAGCAAGTTTTTTTGATTTGTATTATGTTCCTCTAAGAAAATCTTCCTGAAGTTAGGAAGATAAATAATGGTGCAAATTTTAGTTTTTTCTGGATTTACACTAAGTTGAATTCCACAAATTATTAAACTATTACCTGAATCTTGTAACAAAAGAAGGGTAAATAGCCTCTAAATCAGCCACCAAAAATAAACACACATACACTCGCACATATACACACACAAGAAGCATATAATATCAGATAATTTAAATATTTTGCCTTAATCATGATCAACTGAAAATTGTATGAGAGAAAAAAAAAAGCAAGGGTAGTTATTTCTGGCTTGAAAAGAAAACATGGAAACATTTAATTCATAATTTTAAAATGTCTTTCCTTTAGGTTCTTGCTCTTACTGTTCTGCTCTCCCCTGTTATTTGCCCATTCTTTTACATGTTTCCCAGTAAACTTCCATTTTGTGCTTTAGTAGCTGTCTCAGTCCAGCAGTGCTGATCAGTCACAGCCTGTGTTCTCTTGCATGAAATCCCTTTTTTAATGTTGGTTAGTACTCCTGCAAATTGCAAAAACTCATCCTCATCCTCTATACACTGACATTCTACGTTTGCTTCCCATGTGTTGGTTGTGGTGTGATCTTCCCAGGGATGACAGAAGTACATTACAGTAGTAGAGTGTTAGTGGGTGAGTACATTTACTGGGCACTTACTGTGCACTTCTGTGGCAGTCACCATGAACCTATGGAACTGCTTAAGGAGATCGTGTCTTTGTTCAAATATTTTCATGCATTTTTGAAGATGGTAGCTTATATCGTACAGAGCACTGTTTGTATGATTGCTTCTGCTCACTCATTTCAATCTTGCACTTCTCAAGACATTTATAGGTCAATGTAATAAAGAAAGAAAATTTAATAATATATGTGTTTTTATCCAGATGAGTGACTCACTTTGTGTTTCTATTTCTCATGTGAACTGCTCTTTGACTTTAATGTGTAGTTACATTACTCGGCATTGAATTTAATGTATAATGTAGCCTCTTCCCTTCGACTTCCCCACCACAGCTTAAAAAAATTATAATGTTGAATACCACTGGAAATGTAGCACAGTAAGAAGACTTATTGCTCTTTTCAGCAAGAGAAGAGATGAAATTTGAAGAGCATCTTTGTTGTTTTCCCTTTTATATTCACACCAACATTTGCAGCAGATTAGCGAATTGATTATGGCAAACCTTTGACCATCAAAGACACCAAAAACCTGGGGTTTTAAAACTTTCTCCCTACCTAAGAGAAATTTTCCAGTAGCAAGAGAAAAAGAAAAAACTTCAGTTACTGGTTAGCAGCAGCTTTAATAACTGCTCTTATAGACTAGTTCTCCCTATGAATTGGCCCTTTTGTCATTTGCTTTCCCAAATTTTGATTGTTTGAGCTCAAATTTTCCATGTCAGGTGACTTAAACAACAGATGCACTTCAGAAGTTGGTTGCAGTATTGTCAAAAATGCAAAGCCATTTCTTTTGTGATCCTGTGCTGAGGAAATGTAGCTTTTTAAAAGTGCTTGTGTTAAAAAAAAAGTAAACCCCCATAAAGTGGGTCCTTGATCTTGGAATGTGTGTCCTCCTTTTTTTCCCCATGGAGCTTGTTGATCTTTGAGTCATTTTGGGGCACCTATCCTTTTTATTCATGAGACTTGTTATTGGTAAAGGTAGAGATGGTGAGACACAAAAATATCTTCTGTAATGGTGATGGGGGGAGGAGGGGGGTGATTTCTACTTTTACCTTTTTTTGTCTATAAATATGTAGAGTTTGTCCTTACAGTTTTGGATACACTATTTTGAAGTTATTACATACTGTTGTTTAAAAAAATATTGTCCATACTGATATTTTTGTTTGTGTAATTTTAATTTTGAATGAATTAGAACCTTGACTGGAGGTGAAGAAGAGTCCTCTTAGAATGTTTAATGGCAGCCCGTGTTAAAAGAATTTGTTTATTGCCTGAAATATCTGGGGGCAAGAAGGGTGGAAGGAAAATTGTGACACAAAGACTGATTAGGAGCTTCCTGGCCCATAGATAGGGAAGACAAAAAATACTTAAATTAGTAGGTCTGTGGAAAACTTTAATGAATAAAAAAAAAGTAAAAGTACTCCTGCAGCTAATATACTCTTCAATATCACCCAACTCAGAGAAATACCTAGTTGTCTTTTAGGTATTTTTCAACTGTACTAATTAACCTGGTTAATTTCCATAAAAGTACTGTTTCCCATGTAGAGCTGCTAAGAATTACAGGCTGTGCTAGGTTGTCTTTTTCCCTCCCAGTTTAGCTGGCATTTGTTGTGTAGTGCTACTGTGATATATTTTCTGTCAGGTGAGATTTACACATAGTCTACTTGACAGGAGCAGTTAGCCACAAGGATTTCCTAAGGAGAAACTTCCTGGAGCAGTGGGCAAGGATTATCATTTTTCTTACGGTCACGACAGAATTTGCAAGCCCTCCTGGCTTCAACGGGCCCTCGCTCGACTGTCAGCCCCACTGGCCCTGCCCTGGCACAGCAGCAAACCTTTATTTGATCCATTCTCCCCTGAATGGCAAACTAAAAATCTCCTTTCAGTTCAGATCTGCCTTTTTTTACAAGGGGGAAAGTTGGCAAGGTTCTAGTGTGTTTTAAATGAAAGCAGTTAAAATAAGTATGTATGTTATCTAAAATACCTGTGGCTTAACTACTTAGGCTTGAAAATGTTGCTATCTTCTTTAATGCTAGATAATAAAATAAATCAGAACAGGAAATCTTCAGTTCAAGAACAGGTTATGTTGCTAGGGAGTCTATGGCCTCCCAGAGAGTTTAATTGAAGCAGCAGCCACTACCATGAAAGCTGCTGGGAGAATCAGCTTCTCCAGAGCAGAGTGTCAAGGCTTGACAAGAAAACCCCATTTGGGGCAGGAAAGACATACTTTCTAGCAGTCTCAATTTGTCCGAAGCATAGAGGCTTTGGCTTTCTGTCCTGCCCCTTCACCTTTCCTTGTCCCATGAAACAATAAATGAAGAACATTGGCTGATATTCTCTCCAGCAGCTGCTAAAATCAATTATTCCAACTCTTTATGGAGCTTTCAGAAGCTGCTCCATTGTCTTTCTGTCCAGTATTATGGCCTTTTCAGGCCATGAGGACGTTATGTATCTTTTTCCCTTGGGAGGAAAACTCCCAACCATCTCCAAGAATGAAAAATGCAGATTTCTCTCTATTCTCAGAATTCTGGCAAAGTCTGTTTCAAATTCTTCAGTGTTTCATGCTATAAACAGGCTTGAAAAATTTGTCTTGGAGGCATGGCCTTTTGGGAGTGGCCTTTTGCTACTGATTGCAAAGGGCGACTCTTACTGATAGTGTTATGCTGGTGGTGTGTCTTCTGTCAGTCTGAAAAACTTCAGATTGTACCTGCTAATAGGCTTAGGGTTCAATTTTGAAACTGCCTGTCCTAGACCTCTGAACAGTCTACAAGGTACATATCTGTCCCTAGCAGCTTTATCCAGACTTCTTAAGTCAAGGATGTTGATTCCTGATTGTAGTTTCTAGATAAATACTTCTAGAGGCTCACACACTGCAGTGAACATCATTGAAGATCACAGTCAGGAGCTGTTTTTTGTCTTCTCCATAAAAAAGGAAACCTGTTTCCTCCCTAAATGGTAACTACATCTGCCTGTAAGCCCTACAGAATATTTCTGTGGCAACCGGTTGGAAAAATGGGATGCAGGTGTCTTAGCTATTTATCACAGTGTGTGTATCTGTCATGAGGTTTTGTCTTAGTGTCTTCTAAGAAGTGGACCCCTCCACTGGAAGGAAAAGTACTCTTTCCATATAACAACTTAGACACTAAAGGTTTTTACCTTTCTTCAATTAGTAGTCCTCTAGAAATTTTCAGTGCAGCTGCACGTTCAGCAGAGATTGAATTTTAGTCTTCTGAAAATATTTTCCCAGTCTAGGTTTGGTGGTTGGTTTTTGTTTGTTGTATTTTCATTAACCTCTCAAGTCCTTCTGCTGAAAATTGGCCTACTGTTCAGAAAATATTCACAAGGGCAGAAGACTACCAGGCAAGATAGGGGGAATGGAGCACAGAGTTCTGGTTCATATTCTCAGTCACAGTTTATTTATGTTATTTAAAGGATAACATTAAAATTCAAGGTTAGAGATAAAAACAAAGAGTTTTCACCTGGAGATGTTCCTTTCTGAGCAGGTGCTGAATACAAGCATCAGTGTGATTTTTCACCCTCTGTCTTCCCCCGAGTTGCTTTTGGGGCTGTTCTTGGCCCAACTTCAAGAGAAGGTGTAGTGTGAGAGGAATGTCTGTCACCTGGTTATGATATTTTCATGGAATAAGACTCAGTAACATGGTTACTCTGTTTCAGTGCAGTTTTTTCTCCTCCTTTTTGCTGCTGTGTAATTCCATGTGGGAAGTCAGCTGGATACTGATGTGTTTCTGTCATATTTTGCAATTAATACATTGTATTTGGAAATTTATGTTGTATTTGTGTTTGCTATATACACATGGGCTAAAAGCTGCCTCAAGGGATATGCAGAAATTTGGGCTTGTCTTCCTTTTCTATAGATGAAAACTGATAATCTTCTCTTGTCACCTTCTAGGAGAGAAACCATTCAAATGTGATGAATGCAACTTTGCTTCCACAACACAATCGCATCTGACACGACATAAGCGTGTCCATACTGGAGAAAAGCCTTACAGATGTCCCTGGTGTGACTACAGGTAATGAGTCATTACCTAAAGCATGATGAGAGAAGGGTTAAGGTGATCAGATGAGGTTCATTTGAAGTCACCAATAAAAATATATTGCCATTAAAACACCATCAGGGCAGCGGTAATTACATATTAAATTAGGAGCTAAATTTAAAAAGTTAGTCTTCAGTATTTAGGTATTACTTTATAAAGAAAAACAAATGATGGGAAACCTTTTAGTGGTAACACTGCAGGGCTAATGTTGAGCGTTTGTTTCACAGCTGCTCCAGTGTCTGTTGGAATTCTCTGTGGTGAGGCTGCTTATCTGCATTGCCTTTTCAAATCAGTTGCGGTTTTGAAATTTTTCTCGGTTGAGTTGCAACCATTTCACCAAGAAAGGAGAAGTTCTCTAAAAGGCTTAGCAGCCTAAATACTCACCAGACACTTATTAGAACTGGAAGCAACTCGAGCTAGTTACAGCTTTGCAGAGCCTTGTTGTTCTGCTCCAGTTTTCCTTCTCCTTGCTAGCCAGGATGTTTGGATGAGAGTTGGCCATAGGGTTGGTTGCATGGCAAAGCCTCCCTTGTTACACCACTAAAACCCATCCCCATGTTAGGGCAGTAGTTTAAATTTAGAAGAATCACATGATTGAACAGTAACAATTACTTCTGGTGCTTGTCGCCTGGGTCTTTGGTTCATTATAGACAACTTATTAAAGGATCTCATACTGCTTCTTAAGTGAATGTTTACTCTTAAATACACTTCTTATGCATTCTTGAATACTTTTAATACCTTGCAGTGAGGTGGCTAGTCTATGTGTACTATAAAGGAATCCATAGAAGTATTTTATGGGTAACTTGCAAGAGTTGATGTTCAAAAAGTTTTTAAAAATTAGCATTAAATTTGATAAATGGCATATGATTAGATGTATGTGTTGTGATGCATGCACACAAGAGGGGAAAGTTAAACATTTGATTATACCACTATAGCATTTTTTATTTTCTTTTCATGCTGAACATACAACTGTAATGTTCCTTTAGTATAAGTTTAAATGTAGTTTCCTAAAGCAAGCCTGTGTAATGAAACCTATCTGCTCTCATAATACCTGTTTTCATGCTATTTACTTGCTACTTTATGGAAAACTCTTGTACAGAAAGCTTCTGCAGTGGTCACACATTTTCTGTACAAAACTTGTTGTTGCATTGTTTTGTTTGTGTGGGGCAAATGTTCTGTGAACTCCTCTGTACTGAGCACCCATTAAATCACTCCCTAGAACTGCGGAGAACTGAATTTGATAACCTTGGGGGAGGGGGCTATGTTTCTATGCTGCTACCTTAAGAATGCCCTTGCTTTCTTTATGTTTTTCTTTATGAGTAGAAGTGGTTTTGTCAGCTTCAGTAAGTCATCTAAGAATTAGAGGTGGTTTTCATTTGTCAAGGCAGTTGTGTTAAAAGGTGTGTGTTGAGTGAAGTGAAAGCATATAAGCATTAGTGCGACGTGCTGCACTGAAGGTAAAAGAAATGTTGTCTCTAATGCCGTGTGTTTGAGGACACTTAATCTTGCGGTCATCCACTTCTACTGAATCATCCCAATTGGCAGGAGTAGTCTTATTACAGAGCTAGGTAATGAGAGGTGGGTTGCAGTGGGTTTGATCTCCTTGGCTTGGAGACCCTAGAGACTGGGAGCGTTGTAGATGTGAATCAGTTTGGGGTTTGTTACACACACGCAATGAGTGGATGCACTTCCCTCACTCAGTATGACAAAATGCATAACCTAGCGCTGTGTTTAGTGAAAGACAGGAGATCATTTTACTTTGGATAAAGAGTTTTCTGTATGGGATATAAGTTCCAAGAAGTAACAAGGTTTTCAGGAGTATTTTATTATACTGAAGGTTATTAGAGAAGATGCAAGTATAACTTATTTATCAGGATTAGCAAGAAATATCTGGGCATGCCCTCCTTTTACATTATTGAAAAATAAATGGTTCATTGCAATAGAATGTTAGTTTCCATCCTTCACAGGCCAATTTTGACCTAATCTTTGGAGGCTGATCTCTACAGATACCAGCTGATGAAGCTTTGATTCTGCAGGAAATTTGTTCCAAGCTCAGCTGAAAAACATCTGGCAGGGATGCAGGAACCAGAGCTATGCTGCTGCTGCTGCTGCAAGCTCATAGAGGCAGTGAGGCACTCTGTGTAGCTGCAGAGGAGCCTGTAGAGGGGCTGCTGTATTTGTTAGCTCGGCAGTCCTGCCTTGTGCCTGCCAGTTTCCACCGCACTGGGATACTAGCCAGCCTTGTTGGCAAGTATATGTTTTGCTCTCTATCCACCTCTCTCTCTTCGTTTTAAAATACAATTTTAAGATAATCACATGTTGCCTCCTTGTCAAGTCACCCAGTACTATCTCTTTTAAAGGAAAGTTATTAGCAACTCTGTAAATAAAATCGTTTGCACCAGTTCAGCAGATGGTTTGTAGTCTTGCAAGTGTCACCTACAGAAAACGTTAAAATGAAGATTTTAAAGTCTGCTGATCTACTGATAAAATTCCCCCCCATATCTAGTGGTTGAGGTCTCATTGTGATGCTGTGAGCTCGGCCCTTGCACTGTAAGTTCATCCAGACTATTTCATGTGTTGCTGTTTAGTGTTGCTTGGCAACTGCAGACTCTTTAATGAGCCTTGGAGTTTCAGCGAGGTAAATATTCCTTTTTGTGTGTTGGGATATGGAGGAGAGTACTGTTAATGCTAATATAAAGTCTCCTTTCATTGATAGGTGAACTGATCTCTCTGTTCTATAAATTAAATGAATTAAAACAGTGGCTAAGTATTAAATTAAATTAAATTATTTCCATTCAGCTCATCGGTGCTTAGAGCATTCTTGGAGATTATCGATTTCAAGCTTTTCAGCTCCTCAGCCTGAAATTTTGAATAATCATACTGCAAAAACTCTTGCCAGTCTAGTGAGTGAAAGGCTAGCTAACCCTGGCTAGAAGTACAGAAAAAGGGCTATTAGAAGAAACTAATCTGAATTTAGGAACTATTACAAACTTTATAAACTGAATTGAAATAGGCTGTAAGATACTATGGGGAAAAGAGTGATTTTAGCTGCGTGGAACAGAAAAGGCAATTTATTCCCTATATAACACACAGCATGAGACATTCTTTTCTTAACTAGAAAAAGACATGAATGGATGTGGTTTTCTGAAGGGAATAATAAACTAACCTAGCATTTTTAGCTCACAAATTATAAATTCTCTATAGTATGCATATGCTTATAGTTGTACTTCAGTATTCTTGAAAAAGTGTTCCCTTCAATCTCTAGATTTTGTACTGTGACCACTTGATATTTATTTTTGTCTAAATCTTCTGTAGTTTGATGACATAGAAGTAACATCTGCTTTTCAATACATTAGTATGCAACTTCCAGTAACAATTATAATTTAAAATTATGTTTTCAGCCTATTTTTTTAAATCCTTTAGAAGGAAGCAAAATATAGTATTCATAAACACAAAAATTTACTTTTATGTTTTGGTTATATATTTTTCACATTTGTGTGTTCAATTTAGGTTTTCGCTATTTAGATAAAAATATGCACGACTTTCCTTTGCGTTTACTTTTTCAATCACACAGCATGTCTCTCCATTCTTAAGTCAATGTGCTTTGTCATACAAAAATATTCATTCACCCTTAATTAATGTTCAACTTAATTTTATAATACAGAATTGGTCTCACAGGGCCCTGCACCACCATTACTTATGCAAGGCTTATTTTATATTTCTTAGTCGTTTAAAAAAGATGTGTTATGTGGCTGAGCTTTTCAGATGACACCATCCTGGAGTTACACTGACAACAGTACTGTTTGCATTTGGTAACGGGCACAGTAAGCACTGAAGAGCTGTATAACATCCTGAAAATGAACAGCGCCTGTGACATAGGTTTCTAAATCTGTTGGTTGTATAGTCTGTGGATAGACTTCCTAAACATGCAGCATAGTTAGGTACCTGAATTTTACCTCATTGCAGAAGTGAAAAATTTCCCTAAGTCTGATGATGTCAATGAAAGATGCAGATATGCAGCATTTTCAGAACTAAACTGGTTTTGTGCATGTGTGTAAGAATGGGAAATCTCATTTATTCATATGTAAGGTTTTTAAATTTAACTCCCATTTCTTCTGACTTTCTATATAGCTATCACAACTTCTCAGGCAATTTATGTTCATGGTGTGTGTGAGGGGAATGTTTCCGTGAAATGGATCTGAATTACATGGAGGGGGGCATGCAAAAGGCAGAACCCTGCTTTTCTCACATGGCCAAATTTGTCGAATTACAGTGCTCGGGAGAAGCACTGACATTTTTGTGATGCAGGAAGAGTATTGCTACAACTTTGGCCAGGAGAGTGTGGGACAGGTATTATGTTAATGTGCTTCATGCCATCCCTCTGCTCTGATTAAAGAAAATTCTTTTCATTTCTTTGGGATTCCACTGTATGGTTCATTTTGCACAGAGTACCCATGGTGGTGAGGGAATGGAGGGCAATATCCAGGGGTGTTCCTCAGCTGTAGAAAAGAAGGTGCAGAAGTTGTACAAAACAAACAGCCAGGCCAGCAAAACAGCATGCATTCCTTTCTATAAAGTAGATGACTTGTGAAGGATGTCTTACAAGACTGAGAATAAATAGCATACATTTTTAATATAATTATGTAAGTGAAAATAAATATTTTACGTTTATTATGCATAATAAAATAATTAGACAACATTCTGTAAGGGATTATGGCATCTGAAAATCCAACTGTAGAAGGATTCATTGCATATTTTCAGCAGCAGCAGCAGCATGACTTAGGGGGAGTTACTCCACAGGGGCTACTTTTCTTCTTTTGGACAGCATCCCTAGGGAGTTCCTGTTTCCCTCTGACTTACCATATCTGCTCATAGGTTGTAAAGACCACTTTATAATACACTCCAGGATTTGCACCTAAGTCATAAGAATGTGCAAAGTAAGTGTTTTCTCTCTGTTTATTTTGGCGAATTCAATAACCTTTAGGCATGATTGCATCAGCTGTGCACTATTCCCTTGTTACATAAGGATAACTAGGGACTGCTTTACAGATGAGGTAACAATATGTACTAATTCATAGCAAAACTGAATGGCTGTTAGGGCAAATTCTACATAAAATGATGAAAAGAGTTTATTTATCATTAAAACATTAATATCAATATGTCTTTGTAACCAGTGAAATTTAATATGCATGTATAGGAAATAACTAGGTTATACAGTTGTATAGGCTGATGAGGATTCCAGGTGGCAACCAGCACTGAACTATGGGAAAACATTTATATATGTATATATATACATCACAAAGGCAGAATTGGAAAAAAAAAAGGTGCATATACTTTGTACAAATGCAAAGTTGTTAAGGAAGATAGTGCATGCATGTAATAGAGCAAACAGGGCCTTCAGGAAGTACTTCAGCTTCTGTTGTGTTCAGCCGCAGGAGTTGAGGATATCCAGTGCCTTGTGCTAGCAGACTTGTAAACAAATGAAGATAGAAGCTTAGACAGACATTCTGTCAGTGCATGGGCACAGTTCCCAGATGAAAACGCAGACTATTACTCCCCCTTAGTTTTTAATAAACATTCAGATAAAGTATTTGGAAATATTTCTGTTAGTCTGGAATAAAATCTGCTGTAGCATTTAAATCTTTAAAAGAAAAATAATCTGAAATACAGTTTCGATATAGTTGCATAAACACTTTATTTATTCAAGTGAATACCTGGCATACAAAACAATGGTTAGCCTTATTCCTTTTTGTAATGTTTCTGTGGCTTAATTAGACTTCTTATATTCACCTAAATTATAGCAGATAGTTTATGTGGTAAACTCAGGCTAAAAATATGCAGTGTAAACTCAGAATAAAAATAACTGTGCACAGTATAGATCAGCTATCAGGTAAACCAACTTAACCAGATGTAATTCCTAACATTCCAAACCGGAGAGCACGCAGGTTACGATGTGATCCTCTCTCAGACGTGTTTGCACTGACTGAGAAATCTTGTGTCTGCAATTTTGGACAACCGTGTTGGTGGCAGTGTAGAAATGAACTTAGGCTTCCTCTGTCAAAGCTGTCCAATGACACTCTCAAAATGTCCGGTGTCACTGCCTGGAGTGCTTAAGAGAATGTGTGTGTACCAGGAAACATGATTGTTTCTTAGGAAAAATACGTGTACATGCACACACGTGTGCGCTGGCACGTGGACATGGTGGCTGTGGTCCCCAGTGAAGTTGCCATGTTAAGAGGCCTTGGCACAGCATGAAATGTTGTAATCATTTTGTGAGGTCCTTTGCATTCTGTGTTAGTAACTAATAGCATAGTAAGTGCACTCTACGTGGTAGAAGGGTAGTATGGACTTCTATTTATTTTAATGACTAATATTTAATGACTAATATTAGGGAAATTCGTCAATAATTCCATGAGCATTGGTACCTCTTTTGCTGTTTTCTTCTTCTTTCTATTTATTTATTTATTCTTAGGGATTGGTTTTTTCCCCCTGCGGCCACTCCAAGAAAGGTGAATTGAAAATTGCCTTTTAAATTCAATGGATCTGTGATTCTCATGCTAACACTGAACTTGGGACTTCAAGGATCTTCCCAAGTGGTGATGCAATTGCAAACACTTACAGTACTATTCTAGTCTCATTTTGGATTGAGTCCTTTGAAGAACGACTTTTAAAGGATCTATTTAAGCCTAAGTGCTGTGCTAAATTACTCAAAGGCAGGTTTAATGTTATTGAGACATGAAGCCAGTTTGATGTCAATGTAAAAATTAATATCTGGTTTCAGCATCTCTCTGTTAGAGCATGTCATGATCCTACGCCAGCACTTTGTTATTTGTTCGTACTTCAATTCAAGTTCTGAAAAATCATTTTCAGGCTACTGATTTCTTCCACTAGTCACTTCCTTTCCCTTACTGTTCAATTCGGGCTTTGTCCCTAAATGTTTCTTATGGAGCCTCTTCCATGCTGAACTGATGCCCTTTTTTCTGAATCAGTGTCCAAGACACTTAACCCAAAACCTTGAAGTATTTAGTGTTTAGGAAATGTGAATAAGACCACTTCATGCAGTGGACAGATTAATGTAACTAATGTGTTCTTTTATCACATTTTATCTTTGCTCTGTCCTCACACTTCTCTTTTGCTATCATATGTAATCATCACTGTCTTATCTATTCTTCTTTCTTAAAGAGCATAAATACATTATCATAAATACATGTAGATATAATATAGTATATTATATCTAATATGTACTTAATTCATATTTATCAATCCGAAACACCAGCATGTATTTCAAATTAAAGTAATGTTAAGTATGCTGTATTTTGATATTAAATAAAATTTTAGTACTAACCTCAAGATGAACAGCAATGCTATGGTCTTAATATAGCTTGTAATAGCAAAAATACTTGCAATTTCCTGTTCTTACAGTGCTTTTGATAAAAAAGTACAGTGAAGATCTTTTATGTCTACAGATAAACTTTCATTTGTTAGAATGGTTTGATCTAAAAATAATCATTGGCATCATAGCTTAATTAATGTGAGCCTTTTATGTAAAACATATTTTTTAAAAAGACTAAAACAACCATGTATGTTTTCTTTGCTCTTGCCTCTTAGCAGAGAATAAAAGAATTAATTTGTTTATTTCTTTTGTCCCCAGTCTAGTCATTATAAAAGGGCCAAAGCTATCTCTGGGGGTGATGAAATCTACAACTAATTATTATTAATAAGAAGTAGTACTAGTAGTAGTAGTAGTAGTAGTAGTACTAGCTATCATCTAACTACATGGCAGTAGTTAGCAATCTGAAAATATTCTGGTAGTGTTACAGGCCTCCAAGATGAAATTGGAGGACAGACACGAGCCTGTTGTGTTGTGTGGGGTTTATTCTCCAGGCTATATAGCTACTAACCTGAAAAAAAGTTTCTGTATTAATGCTGTCTTTATGACAACTTTCCCTCTTCCTCCTTCACATGTGACATACAAAACAGATTAAAGTCTGAGGAAGTGACAGAAAGCAAATTCTGTTCTGAAGTGGTTCCAGAAATTGGTGTAGTCTTCAAGGGGAAGAAAGGGAAAGGTTTTTTTCTGTTTCAAGTCTGATGAAAATGAGATAAAGAAAAGAATTTCTGAATACCAAGTGAAAGAAGGAAAGAAAAGAAAAAAAGCTTTTGTGTTGGAGAAAAGCTTGCTACTTAGATACTTTTAATGCATTAGAAATGGTGAGCAATTTTCCAGATAAGTATGGCATTGTTAGAAACTCCTGATTTATTAAAGCTAAACAAAATTCCTTGCACATTCCAGCAGAGTTGCCCTTACCTCTGTTCCAGCTTCTGCCCAAATTCTCATGGAGTGGTACGTTGGGGCACTTTGGGAACTCAGGTGCTAAAGCCTCTGTCTCCACCACAAGGTTCCCCACCTCTGGAGTGGAAGCGTGGGCTCGACGCACGGGGCCGGCACCTCTGCAGTGTGGCTGAAGGGTGTTTTCCAGGCACCACAATGTTGTATGGTGGGACTGAGGCTCTGGAGCAGCCTCAGCACCTGGGATTTGGAAGTCTGGTATTCCTGGCCACCCTCTTCCCAGTGCTGTGGCAAACCTCTGTGGGCTGAAAGCTCATCTCTGAGAACCTCAGCTCTCTGCTGTGGAGAGAGAGGCATCAGAGATCTGGGAACTCAGAGTTCCGAGGATGTTGCTTCACAACCTGTGGGTTCAAAGGTGCTGCTTAATGATGGCCAGTAACAGGGAGAGCTTGTCTCAGGGTTTGCAGTGTTGTCTTTTCTCCTTCCTGAGCTGCTGGGAGAAGGTGGTGCGTTCTCCATAGGAAAATGTGGCATAAGGAAGACAGGCCATTTGGTATATACAACAGCTCACCTTCCCTAAAACCCTTTTGCAGTCTCTGTTGTATGATACTCTGCTTTATTCTCGTAAGTCATGGATCAGGGATCTCTATTTCCCTTGAGGCTTTACTTACAAAGAGACATTCTGGAGACGAGCTTGTTGTAACTTAACTTGCTTATTACAGCTATTTTGTCCCTAGTTGGGATGATCTTTGTGGTTTCACTAGGCCTGTTTAGGTCTGAATAACAGCTGTAGAGATAGCTGAGACTTCCTAGGGAACAGCCAACATATAAAGCACTCAGTTTTGTTATTACAAGTGATGGAGTGCTGCTCTGGTGTTATCTTTCTCTTTTTTTAATGTATTTTAAAATGTGTTCTTTTAATAATGGAAAGGGAATTAAGGGAAGAAAATACATATGAACAAGAGGTTGTTCTGCATTCTTGGATACTGTGGGCTTCTTTTTTTATGTCTTCAGAGAAAAGATGAGGTCTGTACAGCACTCCTCATCATCTCCTCAGCAAGTTAGATATGCTGAGGCTTAGTGTGCCATGAGGAACAGACTAATGCAATACTGTTCTCCTTTCTCCCACCCCCACGGGCCAAGGGATTGGAGTGGAGACATTCCTTGATGTTTTCCCATCTCCTTTTGTAAGTGCACAGGTTTTTTTCCTAGGTTTTTTTTTTCCTTCCACTTAAGCAAACTGCCCAGCTCACTGTGGTTCCTAGAATATAGTTCCATACCCATAGGTACACGGTTTTAGATAATGCTTAAATATGATACTTCTCCGGGTGTTCTTCAGCATTGATACCTTTTTATATTTTTAGTTATGTTATCATTTAAAACACTCGCAAGTAGAAACTGCATTTCATAATACTCTAAAATTATTTCTGTTATAATCCCGTAAACACATCTAGTGGTTCTACCGATATCATAAACTGGCTGAACATCATCCTGTGGTTCATTGTGATACTGCTAATACCCCTTAAAATACAGTTTTTCTTGTTTTATGTTTGTAACTTCCATGCATGCTCCTTCAATCCCCGTTCAAGATGATTATGGTTTCTCTCTAACAGCTGTATGGGACATAATTTAATCTGCTACAAAACCCATGTGGAATGCCTTCTCATACTGAGCTTCTTCCAAACATTTCTCTTGAAATTTTGCATGCACAATCTACAGGGCAAACAATACTTAGAACCATTTTGAAGTTGTAGAAGGTATTGTGATTATTAAAATAAATTCTTAAGTTCTGACGATGTTTCATTAGAAAAACGTGGCATTTCAGACATCTTTTTGTTAACAACCTCTTTTTAAAGAACAGAGAACCATTTCCATTAGCGAATTTTGGAGATCTCTTATACGGGTATTTTAACATATAAAAAGCCATTAGTAATTTGTTGTTGTTTCAGGAAAACAGATGTATCTTTAGTTCAGAAAGGCAGTCTTTAAAAATCAGTTGACGAGGATTGTTTTTTAGCTTTCTGTCCCTAATTTATTGTGAGACTTACACCAGCCCATCCATCCATCTTTCACCCATCTCTTTAATAACTTTTTAAGCTATTGGCCAGTTTCCGTGTAAACTGACACTCAGTAGTAGCTGCTGAGATAAATTGAGTTCATGTTTCCTGAAAGAGGTGGATGAGGAGAGGAGTGAAAAAAAAATCAGGGAGGACTAGTCAGGCAAAATTCAGCTGTCTTGCATTCTTCTCTCTTAAAATCCAGCCTCACCACCCAGAACAACAGTTTCTTCTTGGATGGGGGTATCCTGAAGGAACATGTTAGGGAGCTGTTGTTGCTGCGTTAGTGCATTGGGAGGTTTAGTGAACAGGGCATGAATGCATAGGAAGTCATGCTTCAGTTGGTAGAGTGTTCATGTGTCAAAGTATTGGGTACCAAATTAACCATTTGTTGCAAGCTGTCAGAATAGGTCCTTTTTAAAGGTAAAATTTAAAAGGTATGTGTCAAAGGATAAGGAGGAGACCCCCAAAATCTGTGTTTTTCTGTAGAGAAAAGATTATTCAGAAAAGATTTATACCCAGGCGATTGAGACCAGTGACGTTTCTTAGTGAATAGGAAGAAGCTTCCTGTTATGGAGAGATTATTCCACAAGTGCTTTTTTGGCACTTTTTCTGTTTTCTATAAGTCATTCACTGACGAACTGACATATCCATAGGTCTGTATAGATGTATTTGCTTCAGGAAAAGAAGTAAAGTTTGAAGAAATGCTAAGTTCTTTTTACATGTTATTAGTGATACTGAGCATCCACAAATTCTCATCTCACGTAGGGTCCAGTGGCTCTGTGCCTATTTGAAATTCAGCCTCTTCATTTAGGTGACTAAATGTGACTTTCATCACATTTTAATTTGAATTTTAATTACTAGTCTTTAAGATTTTGATCAGCACTAATAAATTATAGCACAGTCATATGGTATTTAGCTGATTGATTTTTGCGTGCTGAAATATAGTCATTTTGAAGAGCAGTAAAAATACTTTCAAGTAGAAGAAATGTTTCAAAGATAAAGGAATTTGTACTGGGCTTGTTCATTTGTGTCAGACCAGAGAGGGAAGTCCTAAATGTGAGCCCTTGTGAGGGCAAAGCAGGTGTCTACTATCCAGTCTGTTTTAAATAAATGCAGGAACATCAAGTCAGGCAACCAGCCCTAACAATGCCAGCAAGTGCAGCTTTTAGGAGTGGCTTTGTGTTTCCTGGTGGTGGTGCAGGAGATGAGAGATGAGTACTCTGTACTGGGTGATGGTAGCTCTGTTGGTGCTCTGCACTGCAGAACTGGATTCTAAAAGGCAAATACAGCATTTTTTTGGTGAGTTCTTGTCCACCTGCATCTGTTCCTGGCTTCCTCCTTTGTTTGGATGGCTTTTCCCTCAGAAGTCTACAACATAACATCAGGAGAATCTTTATTTTCTTTTCCTGCTCTGAAGTGCCCATTTGTAGTTTCAGTTCACCAGCAGCATGGCAGGAGTACTGTAACAGAAAGGATTATAACTAAGCCCCTCTCCATCTAAGCATCTCTGTTCCACTGCTCAGCTGGGAGTCGGCTCTCACTGGCTGGAAAGTGTGTACTGTCACAGGGTCGATACTATAAAACAAAAACAAAGGCAGTGGATAAAATCCTGACTCCACTGATGTTAATCACATCTCCTCCATGTCCTCAGTGAAGCGACAATTCTCACCTGTCATGAAGGCACTTGTTTTTTAGGAAGGAGAGAAATGGAAAGCCAGGGAGTTGGCAGCACCTTTCACAAGACTTTGCATCCTGAACAGTAAAAATGTTCAACTAGGCAAGTAAGTTGAGGGATTGAGAACCTGTGTTTTCTACTTCCAACTTGATTTGCAGGGAGGATCCTGATCTCCTAAATCTTGCCAAAAGACATCTAAATCCAGAAGTATCTACAGCTTTTGGAGTTTCTTTTTTTCAGTTCTCTCTCTACTTGAGTTTGCAAGTTCTTGCACAACTGAGTGAAATCACTGAGGCATTCTCAGAAGTCTCTGTCCTGGGGAAATGTCTGCCTCAAGACTTTTGGTACACTTTTTAGGCAAACAGGCCTCTATTTTTGGGTATGTGTTAGAGGCCTGAATATTAGACAAGTCAAAATTCATTTAATTCATAATGAACTGCTGTCTGCAGCCTCATTCTAGTTATTGTTTAGGATTCTCAGCTGAAAGGGCACAGGACAGGGGCTTAAGAGCCTGTTGTTTGGATTTTCTAGGAAAGTTATATGGGGAACGTAACTGAAAACAGAAAAGCATTTCTGAAAGCAGGGATTAGATCTGCTTTTGGCTCCTGGCAGTTCCTTGCTGTCTAATGGCAAAGTTTCAAAAAGAAAGGGTTGATGCACAATATTTTGTGACAGCTAATATACTTTCCTGGGACAGAGAAGAGAATTCAGCCTTCCTCAAGATAAGGGCAGCCCTAAACTTGGGAGTTCTCTTACCTAGAATAGCATAATTTCTGGCAAGTTATGGGCAACGGTGTTTCCTTTTCCACCAGAGAAGAATAGAGCTTCTGATGTTACATATTGGTGACCTACGCTTTCTTTAGAAACAGTAGATACCTAATTTAAGCAAATGTTGAGACCTAATTCTTTATTATGTCCACTTACTGTATTGGGAATTTGAATGGTTATGGAGGACAGACTAGGTTGCCATCTAGTACTGCCATGCCCTACACTGCACCTAAACAGAAAGCTTTCTACCCTGTTTTACTGATACCCTGTCTCCCAAACCTGTCACTACTCTTTTGCCTATTTTCTGCATGTTATCATATCCTTCTCAATACTTAGATTATAATGTTTCTGAGGCCAAGACCATTTTCTTTGTTGTTTCTCTGTACAGCAATTGGCATATCATCATCCTGTCGTGCTGTCCTCTCAGGTCAACATGCTGTGCAGTGAGAACGTACCAGCTTTCTTGGAGCCACTTTTTGATTCATAAGCATAGGATTACATTTCACCAGAGGAGTGCAGGGAAGCCTGTGTTGTTGTGGTGAAACCTTACTGTTGCCAAGACTGTGGTACTGTTTAATGACTAAAACCTCAAAAATGGTGTCACAGCTGAGAGCCTACATTCAAGTTGAAGTGCAGTATCAGTGCCTAATTCCCATAGTCTCCTTAGAAAATCTTATCTCTCCTTTATGGACTAGCATTCCAGTACCTTTCATGTAAACTAAATGCATATAAATAGAATTTTTCAAATATGTGTGCAGTCCAAAGTGCCATTAGAATCAGCCTTGGCTGGTTTAGTTTGGTTTTGTTTTTAAACCTGACCTTCAAGTATGTGTCTCACTAAATGCATTTCTGGGTGCATTTTTTTTGTTTTGTTTTTGGAGATCATGTCATTGTTATATAGCTGAAGAAAGGGTAGTACTGAAAGCAATGCATCTTGGAATGCAAGTAGAACTATTTAGACTCTTCTTTAAAGCACAGCTTCTTTATCTATACCTATCCAATACTTAGAAAGGAATGATTTCAGGATATTATGAGCTATATTCTTCTCTTGTTATTCACCTCATGTTAGTAAGCTGCTGTTCAGCAAACTTGTGGAAATAGCACTGAAACATATAGACTACTTCTGTCTGCAGCCAAAAAACCCCAAACTGTGTACATCTGATAACAAAAAGGAAATGAATACAGACAGCTAGCTAGCTAGCTAGATAGATTTCTTCCTAAATTTCTATTATTTACTTAATTTATGTTTACTTTTTGGAAAATACATGGATTATTTATAATAGTTGTTGTAAACTCTTGTGGCCTTTCAAGAGGTGTGTGGGTTAATGACTTCTCAAAGACTTGTTTTACAAGAGTGCTGTAGCATTTTCAGAATGAGCGCTTAGTTAAAACAGTCACTAAGGGCGTGTTATTCACATAGGCATCTTTTGCATCAAACCTGTGTATTTTCTTTATCCATGCATTCTGACTTCAATCACTAAGGTCCTTTCATATATGTACTTATAACCTTGTGAATAGGTCCAGTTGTTCTAAAGTTGGTAACGTTCCCTAGAATCACACACTGAATTAGCCCTGTAAGGACTGTATTACCATGCTGCAAAATAGATTCAAAGGAATAGTTTGGTTTTATATAAAAGGTGAGGAGTGAGGAGTTTTTTTGGTGGGTTTTCTTTGTTTGTTTGTTTTTAGTTTAAGAGTGCAATATATGTTTTCTTTAGCTGTAAAAGCACAATCAAGGCAACATGATAAGTGAGTCGGTGTTGTAAAAGTAAAACTAATTTTGCCTTCACTCACATGAGCTATAGAAGGAGGAAGCTTTATTGTCTCTGGGAAGGTGATAAGGCAGAGTAATTGTATATTATACTGTCCTGGAACATCTGCCTGAAGACTGTTGGAGCAATTCATCTATCATGGACGATACAGCATGTTTTGTCTTTCTGCTTTAACCCATCCCCACTGCTGGCCTGCACGAAGGTTTTGATAGGGACTGTGCCTGGGCTGGGGCTCACATTAATCAGTCCCCTTGTTCAACACTCCAGCTGACATAATTACAACCTGCGCACAGCAGTTATTCAAGTTGAGTCCTTGTCACTCGTGGTGCGAAACTACACAGCTCAGATCCCGAAGGAGATTGCCTTATCACACAGAACAAGGGCTCACAGGAGTTGAAGAGAATAGAAATGGGAAAATGTCTTCCGGGAGTACTATATATTCCTTTAAAATAAGACATTTGAGAGACTTACAAGGGACAAAGAGAAGCATTGTGCAAGGTCTGAAATGAACAGGTTATTATTTTTAAAAGGATTACACAGGCCATTTTTATGAAATGGACATGCATTATTAAATAAATTCAGTGGTCTCTCTTATCATTCAGTGGCTCTGCCCTATTAGTTTTCTTCAGAAGTGATAAAATAGTTTTTGACTTGTATAAGCTTTAAGTATCTCAGTAGAAATCATCAGAACACAACTAATAAAAGTGCACATATTATACCAGTAAAATTGGCACACACATAAGGGAAGATCTGCGAGGATCAGAGTTAAGGGTGAAGGAAGAAGCATGCAAAAGGGCTTTCGAAGATGAGCAAGTTCATTAGTTTCTGCTCTTGTATGATACAGGAATGTGAAAGGTGAAGCCAAAGAAAAAGTTTCATATTTTACTATTCTTCCCTCTTTTCATGTTAACCCCCTGTGGGAAAAAAGATAAGTGCATACCACTTTCTGTGGTAATGAAAGAAGTTTATGTAATATGATGGGGTTAATTTATATGGTTGTGGTTTTTTTCTTTAAAACAGAACCTTTGCATACATGATCATAGGGTATTTTTTTTGGTATTGGTCTGTAAAATTCCTCAATATGACAGAATTTAGTTGGTGTCCAGAAGGCTTTTGCCCTGGCATTTAAATTTTTTTCTTCTTGGGTCAGCTTTTTGAAGTAATACCATTCAGGCAGTTCCTATTCTTCTCAATCAATAGATTTAGAGTGTTGCCCTGATTTCTCATCTAGTTAAACTTGTGTTATGTCTGTTAGACATAATTGTGTATTGTTGAAAGAACAGTAAAAATGTGTCTGTTCGGGTCCAATTTTAATCTAATCCTTTTACAAGACAGCTTATCTGCAACTTTGAATAGTCTGAAGTAGAAGTGCAGTAGAAACTACCTTATACATTTTACTTTACATATGGGTGTGCTAGGTCAGTCAAATACGTAGCTCAGTGCTTTCATTCCATTTCAGTATCTTTTGGTGAAGTACACAGCACATTAATTTTGGTGTGTAGGTCTCCAGTGAAAATCCAGCTACATGAAAACCACAATTTCTTACTGAGCAGCAGGGCATCCTTATAGGCAAATGTGCTTTTGTAGGAGCAAAAATCAAGTTTTGCTTGCTTCTTACTCTTAAAACCAGTTCTCCTGGGGTGAATGATGTCTGTGAAGTAAGCTCAAAGTACAGAGCCAAATGCTGCATTTACTTACATTTGTGCAGAAAATGGCATTATGAGGACATAATCTGAAGAGAATGATGTTTCTCTGATATATGCTTTCAACACACATTTTAGATTAGATAATCCATCATACCTCCAACTAAAGACCCAGTTTTGACTTTCAGAATCTAAGATGGTTTTGCAGTATTGACAGCCAGGAAGAATATATTTTAATTTGCAGACTGAACAAATTTCCATGACATCATGGAAGCACAATAAATGGCTGACCTCACAATGACATTTTTCAGACTTTCACTGTACTTCTTGGAGACTTTGAGCCCAGAAAAAAGCCTTAAGCTCAGCTAGTCTGACCTTCTACATAAAACAAACTGCATAGGTGTTTTTTTTTTTTCCAGTTTGCTCTGTACTGAACCTCCTACTTCTGACTGAATTTTATGATCTAGAAACATATTCAGGTTTGATCTGAAAATAGGCAGTTTCAGAACCAGCTTCCATTCTGTGAAAGATTAATTGCTGAAGAAATTGTGCTTTGTTTTTCTGTTGAATTTGACTGTAACTTGTAGTCATTGCTTTTGGTTTCATATAGGTTTCCTCAAAGTTAGGTTGTCCCTTAATCACACCTTTATTCCATGTTAAGTTACTCATTGCCCAAGCTCAAGTATAATAAACAAAACAGAAGAGGTTTTTATTAAGTGTTTTAGAGTACCCCACTTAACTTTTATTTCTATTTATAATCACTTTGTGGCTGTTTGTTTCCCTTTTTAAATGTAGGCAGTAATACAGGAAGTAGATATTCTAGAATTAGTTTCTCCAGTGTCACAAAGAGAACGTTACATCCTTACATCTCCTTGCTACTTCCTTCCTTATACCTCGAAAGATAGCATGTGGCCTTTGTCCTTATAGCATCACACTAGAAGTTCACATTAAACTGATGATCCACTAATCCCTAAATCATTTTCCGTGTCACAGCTTTTCACAGCATTGTCTAGGTTACTTGCATGCATTGTGCAAAGGTGGGAAAGTGAACATGTAATTGTGTGTGTACATGTTGTGATTGAACAGGCCTGGCTTCTGAGACTGCTCTGTGTGGTGGCAGTGTCATCGTTATTAATCATGCTGCCAATTACAGTGTTGTCTGCAAATTTTATTAGCAGGATTTTATATATAGTTTTGGCATGCATAACAAAAGTGAATCTTTCAGACAATTATTGCTGATTCCTTTGATAAATTGGAACATTTGAAATGGGGAAGGAAATGACCATCACTTTTTGCATTGGGGGTTGGGGCTGGGATAGGGCAAGAAGAGGCACTGTATTAGCATTAAAAAAACCTACTTTGAGCAGAGATCGTACAGACCACAGTGCCCTGGGTATGAATCCAGGCTGCAAAGCAACAGGATCTACCCTCTAGGGAACCGTGTTGTCACTAAAGTGGCTGAAGGAACTGACACGAAGGCCAGTTGGAAGAAGTACCATCTGCATCTGAGATTGACAGGCAGCCTTTAGGGTCTGTTGCTATCATTTCTGACTCCAGCAACATTAGGAGTCCAGTTTCATCTTGTGCAGCCACTAGATTCCACACCCTTTCCTAGGCTCCATCTGCACTTCTATATCTGTGAAAATACTTTATGTGTTCCTGAGGATATACAAACAGACTCTACAGAATTGTTCAGTTACTTTATGTGGTCATTAAAAGAAGTACAATAGGGAAAAAATTGATGTTGAAAGGAAATGTGTGTCTTCAATTAAATTCATCCCAGCTTTTTTTAAAAATGGATGTTTTCCATGGCCTCATTTCAGCAAGGTATTTGATCATGTACATAAATTTAACCTTGTGAGTCATTCTTTTGAAGTCAACAGGGGCTGCCTGTACTTAAGCCGCACAAATGCGTAAGTACCTTGTTAAATCAGGCCTATGATACCTAAAGCCCGGTCTCCATCCTCGCACCACTGCGGAGATGCTGTTTCTCAGACCAACTTCCCTTTTATGCCATCTGCTCTAAGAAGAAAGGAAAGGGGGAGGGAGGAAGCCCATGAACAATGGAGTGATTATTCTCAGTTACTGTGAAATAGATGAACTCCACCTGCTATTTCTGCCACTTAAACCTTGGCTGACACAGTGCAGCAGTGCGCTGTGCAAAGCAGACCCCTGCATCCCTCACGCCGCAGGCATGCAGGCCCTTGAGCTGGGCCATCACAGAGACCACTCTGCCTGCAGCAAAATGGAAGCCAGGAGTTCTAGCAAATGTTACGGAGAGACTTCAGAAGCAAATCAGTCCTATCAAAAATTGTTTGACTGTTATTTTTTTGTTTGTTTGTTTTGCTTTTTTTTCTTCTATAGCAAGTAAAAGCAGACACTGAGCCTTTCTCCGAAGAGCTGCTGGGGTAGACTCAGAAGCTGAGCAGCCTGGCTCTGCACAACACCTATGGGGACAGTGAGAACCACAGCACAGGGGAGAGCTGAGGCACATTTCCATACCTTTCTGTACCCTTTCCACCCATTCCTTCCAGGTCTAGCAGTTTGGACATAATTTGCAGGTTTCTGTCTAAAAGCCTCTTCTTCATTTCTTTCTCTTCTTGTAGAAAATAGAATTAATGGAAGCATTTAAGGCAGGGTGCCTTATTTCCTTGGAATCAGAGATGGGTTTTTTCCTGGAAAGAATCGGGTTTTCTTTATATTGTGGAGTCTGTTGATTTTGGTTTTTTTTACAAAAATACTCTGACTGAAAATTCATGAGTAGATCTAGATGCCAGCACTGGGTCTATACTTTGGCTTTTGTTCACTGTGCAGGGTTGTAACTGGCTGTACAGATTCCTCAGAGGTAAACAAGACTAGAGTACATCACTTCTTATTTCCCTTCAGAATTTCCAATTACCCCGAATTTGCCTTTAAAAGCACTCACTTTGGCTATTGTAATGATCAGTTACTTGAAACTGGGAATTTTCATTCCAATACATTGTAAATAGAATGGTGGATCCGTGGCCAAATTACAATTTGGACATGCTAGTTTGCTGAATGGAGCTCAGACACAAGCAGTAATTATCAATCTTCCATCATTTTCTGTGCTGACGCACAAGTTTTTGCTGCTTCCCTACAGGGCTCTGGTACTTTTTAGCAGCCAGCATTGGACATCTGTCACACATACTGTATGTCATAACAAATAGATCATTACCGAAAAAAATGCAAAGCTAAAAATGTAGAAAAGCAGAAAACATTACGATTATTATCCCTGGGTGTTGGTATAATACTATCAGAATAAATCCCAAATACATTTTTATTATTTTCTTTGTGAAACTGACTGTATTATAAAATCTCATTAAAACATGTAAATGTAGTGTACTCTCTTTTATGGGCTACTTCATATTTTCTGAGTGGCAATACATGCAGTACATGAAAACATGGCAATACATGTGGCCACCAGGTTGTTGGATATGCATTTTTACGACACTGTGGGTGTGTATTTCAGTCATCTTTTCTTGGTAGAGTTGAAAAGCTGTGAGCAAATATTCACTGCGGAAGCAGCTATGGTGGCAAAGGCGTTGCTTTTCCCCAGCAGCTGGTTCTCACTGTCCACCAGAGGTCTTTAGGAACAGCACAGGGAGGTGTTTGGCAGCAGTGACACAGGCAGAGCTGAGCTGGCACTGGGTACGTTGTAGTTGCCCCCCTGAGTTCCCACGGAGCCGCGTGCTGCTAATTCCAGCAGTAGTATCATAAGTCCCTTGATAATTGAAGTCGGTTGCAGAGCACCGGCACTTATACCTATGGGATTGTTCCCCCACTCACTTAAAACCTACATAAAAGGTAGAACTTTTGCTTTTAAAGGCAAAGAGCAAGGAAGAAGTAACCCAGGTGCATGTTAGTAGTAAGAAGGCTGAAAAATTGTATTGTGTTTCTTGTACACATATACATAAATATATATGTGAGGTGTGTTTTTTAATATATAATAATTTTTGCAGTTTTTAATGTTAGTTTCAACACATTACCAAATGTATTTTTGGCTATGATATTTTGCAATTTTTTAATTATTTCTTGTGCAATACTGTATTGACTTGTAGCACTGAAGAAGTAAGCTAATACTTTTAGCTTTTAAACTTGCAGTCTGAATTGCCAGTGATATGTGCAGATTATGTATTATTATGTAGCTAGTTTGCACTAACTGGCAATCAGTTTATTTTATTTTAAAATCAGAAATGTAGCTAAATCTTGAATTTTCAGGGAAGAATTTTTGGTTGGTTTGTTTTTCTGGGTTTTTGCTAAGTAGAAGTTGGGCAGAGTGACTGTCATTGTGGGGGTTTTGATTGAATAAGCCTGTTTGTATAATGTAATTACCACAGATTGAGATATTTGTTTCTTTCCTGTCAAGAAAATATTGCCATTAGGTTGTTTACCACCACCCTACTGAATGCTAGTTTTCATACAGGTTAGAAACAAAGGCAGTAAGAAACAAAGGCAGGCTAGAAGGGTTGTGCCTTTGAAAGCAGTAACACTGAAAACAACCTGAAAGGTCCCTGCGTTTAAGTGAGTGTGCAGGAGCTCTTGGTGCTGCAAGGAGTGTCCAGGCGTTCCCAGAACCTGTGGCTGCAGCCGGAGAACGCTGAGCACAGGGAAAGTCATGGCACCCATGTATGCAGCACTGGTGTGAAATGTGAATGGATTCAAAGCTTAAAGCAAGTGAAAAGAGTGTAGGGAGAACCTGATGATTCCTCAAGGTGAGTTGAAAGCAACTCGATCTCTGTAGCTCTTCCACTGGAGGCCCGGGTGTGAGGGGCTTCTACAGCCGAGCAAGGTGTGTTGGACATGTAGCACTGTTAGCTGGATACAGGGGGATAAGAAATACAATAGTTTTTAAAAGGGAGAGTGATCAACTGAAGAGTAATTTGCCTATGATTTCAAAGGACTCCCTGTTACTCTCCATCAGAAACCATGTTTTAGTACCAAACAGGTTATGGTTTGAGAAAAGAATCACTGGGCAAGTGTTTATGGACAGTGCTATCCATGAGGTCAAACTAAATGTTCCATATGACTTTGCATTTCTGAAAATCTATGGCTCTTTTTCCTAGTGTAATTACATTATTGCAATTTTGATTTAAAGACAGTTTTCCAAATTAGATGGCATTTTCTGTGAAAGAAATACCTGCAAACGTTTGGTGAATAACTGAGGTTAAGAATCTACAAAAGTCCATATGGCCTCATTGAGAAGTTTGTGTTCATCATAACTGCTTTTATTTCTGGAAAAAAGTGTCTGGAGACTTTGCTATTTTTCAATCAAAATGCTGCAATTTCTGTGTGCTTGCAGGTTGCATAGCAGGGTATAAAGGGTGCAGAAGACCTTCAGAATGCTGTCTGTACGAGAGTGAATTTGATTCATACTGACAAACAGGGCAAAAAGAGAAATCTTTTCAATTGGTTGTATCATTGTGTTTGTTTTTATGTTGTAAATAGTGACGTCAGTGGAGCTGCCGTAACTCCTTTACGTTATATGCATTTCTCTGCAGAAGGAGGATGTTTATACCTAATGTGCTGGAGAAGACCTTTTGAAAAATGTTTATTTTGTGCAAATAAGAGTCCTACAAGGTGCTAAAATTTTTAGAACTTAGTGGACTAGATAATTAACATTTTGCCTCATTTGCACCTCTGAAACCTTCCGTTTCCATATCTTGCAGTAAATATCTTTCTGAAAATGTCAGGCACTGCATAATGGAAGAGTGTTCTAATTTCAGTTTCTTATTAGTAAATAGGAAAAAAAATAATGAAAATGGATTACTTCCTCCTGTATTTCATTTAGCTGTTTCAGACAATGCTAATGTATTCTCATGTAGAAAACCCTTAAAAATATAGAAACATTCCTATTCGGCATGGGCAAATTTAGAATTGACAGACGTTTCGTGAATTTCTCCTATTTCATGACTTTTATCCAAAACACCACGTAAAAGACTAGAGCAGCAAAGAGCTCTGGTGTTGGGCAGCCACAGGCCTGCAGTTAACTGCTGAACTTGGCTGCCTACAGAGGCTGCTCGAACCAGAGCTGCTGGCTGGGGGGAGTGCAGAGCACAACCTGCTGCAATGCACCCAGCCGTGAGGCTGGGGATGAGGGCCTCTGCGCGGGGAAGGGATCCCAAATCCCTGCCCTCACACAGCTTGTGCTGCTTGCTGGTGGGACTGGCCGGCTGAGCTCTGCAAGATTGGAAAGGAGGAAGAGATGATGGGGGAATAGTAACTGCAGACACCACTAACTGAGGGGAACTTCAGGCTGACTGTTTCCCCCCCAGCACAGATTTGCTCCAAGATTCATTGTTACACCCATGTTTCCCTGCTGCTGACTTTGAATTCCCACCTCTGCCTCCTGCAAAATGCACATCTCTGCTCTGCCATCCCAGACCCCTGAATAGTGCTGGTGTTCACAGTGGGGTAGGCCTAGTTTTGCTGAGAAATCCAGTTTTTTGCACACTATAGCTTGCCAATGCAACCGAGAAAAGGTTTTCATAGGGGCACTTACACTACCTTTTAGGGGCTGAAGGAACAACTGTACTATTTGAGTTAAGGAGGAAGGCAGTTACAAGGACTTTCGTCCCATGCACCAGAAGCATGATTTTTCTACTCTTCTGTAGACCAGGCACTCTGTTTCTAGCTCTTAGCACAATGCCCTGATTTTTTTGGTAAAAGAACTGAAGCATATATATATATATNGGCAACAGCTTCTCATGTTGAGAAAATGTCTGGCCATTTTATATAACTCCTAACCTTCCGCTTTATTTCACTCTCCCAACCAAGTGGATCAGTGGTGCTAAGAGGCAAGGGTGCAGATGGCTGTGGAATGGGGCATCGGGCTTCCTTGTCACTCTGTGTATGATGCCTGTGCAAGCTGAATGACCACTGAAAACTTGAATAAATTGTTTGCAATTGAAGCATCCCAAATAAGGAGAGACAGAGATCTGAGGCTGGTCAGCCTGGAGAAAAGACTCAGGGTACGCACAAATCAATATCAGTATGCACAAATATCTGAAGGGAAGCTCTAAAGAAGAGGAAGCCAAGCTCTTTTTCAGTGGTACCCAGTGACAGGGCAAGAGGCAATGCAGTGAGTACAAACAGGAAGATAGAAGGTTTCCTCTGAACGTCAGGAAACAGGTGACTGAGCACTGGCACAGGCAGCCCGGGGAGGGTGGGAAATATCTTTGAAGATGTTCAGAAGCTGCCTAAAAATAGTCCTGGGCGACTGGCCTTCCTGAGCAGCAGGGATGGACCAGACAATCTCGAGAGGTCCCTTTGAACCTTAAGCATGCTGTGATTCTGTAACTAAAGTACCATTTTACAACTGACAAGTCATTTCCAGTTTATGATACTTGAATATGCAGCAACCTTAATTTATTGAGAGCAGAAAAAGGTACCTGGTTGGTAGGAATGGACTTGTAATGGCAATATGGAATGTGCAGCTAGAACAGCAACGGGAACATATCACTGTGTGATGAACGTTAGAGACAAATGCCCTTTTTCGTCTTTATCCAGAAGAGGTTTTCTGTTCATCCTAAGGAGTAGCTGCTTTTCTCAGGAGGATCTTACCATTTACCATCTTACCCTTATTTCAAAGCATTATCCTTTACAGAAATGTGGGAGCTCTCCTGGGTGTGGAAAGTAGACCTATGCCCTTCCCAAAATATCAGTCTTTGATAGAGGACGTCATACAGGTTTGTTGCATGGGAAGTATGAGCTGAGCTTCTCAGCTCCTCATATTTCCTGTTCATCTGCATCTACCTTAGCAACATGTTCCATCTCCTCTTTCACTGTGTATAGCACTGAGAGGACACTGAAAACTCTATACAGGCCTCCCTCTTCCCTTTAATAGGGTTTTTGTGGGGTTTGCATCAAGTCTCAAACCTTTCTTCACATCTAATAAGAAGACTTACTGCAAGATGTGAAATAAAAAGAAAATTTTTATTGTGTTTCTCTGTGTCTGAATTGAATGTAAACTCATTGACTATTGCTCTAGACTAATTAAGTCTCTCTAATGAGTTCCCTTCCTGTTACTGCAGAGCATGGACAAATTGACAGAAATACATACATTTGATTTTAAAAATGGATCATGAGGATGAAAGCATGCTTACATTAAGCAGTGGTAATAGTAATTTAACTTAGAAACCTCTACTGTAGCTTTACTGAAGTACAGGCTAGTCTCCTAAAACATGCATCTATTCGTTTGTGGCTGTAATGCAGGCTGGAACTCAAAAACCAGAAAGACTTTCCTCAAACGATTTCTGTTGGGCTGGGCTCTATCTCCCAAATTTCAGAACAAAGGAAATCTGTATTTCAAGGTTTATAAACACCTGGAAGTGAGTCTTATAATACAAGGCCTGTCAAAAGCTTAACTATCATCACTATTGCAACACTCTGTTTTAGTTAGATTCTTGTCATGACATAGCTTTAATAAAAATAGAGTGCTGTTTAAAATCACAGACCTATGTGTTTACTCATATGAGCAGAAGTGCTGTAACGACACACACAATGTGTTGGTGGGGGTGTTTTGTGTCAGACATATAATAACATACTTGTACAGTACATGGGAGAAGACTCCTAATAAAACACACATTCAAAGCACACTGAATAATAAAAAACATTTTATATGCAGTACACTTTTGTCCTGTCATATTTAAAGGTATCACTTGGCTTCAGAAGTGCTTGGATTTGCCAGTTGTTACCTTCATGGTTTACCTTATGATGGCAATTGCTGCTTTGCAACCTAATATGAGGGGCCATTTGTAATGCTTTGTGATCTCATATTCCTCATTTCTGATTAAGCCTTCCTGGCCTTGTCACGGAAAAATATGGGTTTAAATTTTTTATATCTGTATGTTGGTGTGTTTAGTGACAGATTTTTACTGATGACTGAATAAATGAGGCTTCAGGATTGCTCTGTTTAAAGTGGCTGGAGCAAATTCCAAATCAAAGGAGATAGAACTGGCCTTTTATGACTTGAACAGGCTGGGCTTTCTTCACAACTCTTACATGGGTTTCCACAGATCCTTTATATATTTCACAGAAATATTTCAAAGTAAAAAGTTTTATATCTTTCCTTAACATAGTATGAGAGCTGAGCTAAAAGAACACAGATATTTTATTTCAGATTCGTATGCTCTGCTTTAATCTACTGCCCTTTAAAGTATAACCCATGATAGAAGGTTGCCAGGTTGTCTCCTGCTTTCATTGCAGTGTACACTACCTTTTTTTTTTCTTTTTTTGAAAAATACATATTTCATTTTAACAACATTTATGAGCATTGTAACTTTTTTAGGGCTGAATCCTGAAGGATGCTGAGGACCAATATTTTCTATGTTTTTCAGTGATAAGTGTCTTCTCTGACATTCTCAGGCATCTGATCATTATACCAGTATATAGCAGATGGACATGACAGAGGGTGAGCTTTGGCAGCACCGTAAGGCAGATATCAACTTTACTATGACCATTTCCGAGGGAGAGACAAGCATTCCAGCAGAACTTCAAGCTGCTACTTCCAGTTTATTTTGGGGGTCGTTTTTTTAGGTGCCTGTTACTGTGGTATTTCTACCAGTGATGGGTATATAACCAGTTGCCCAAAATACTACAGTTGTCTTCTTTGAGTATTTGTGAAGTATTATACATTTATTGCATAATGTAAAGTATTATGTGTTTAGTTTACATGAGTGTTTGTACTTTTTTCAGTTAGGCTGAGCTACTGTTCTTAGTTTGGCAATAATAATGGTATATGCTAGTAAGAAAGCCGAAAAAATAAACAAAACCCCAAAGCAGTGGTACACATGTAAAGTTCTGTTTCTGTGATTCAAGAAAAAGTATACTGGCTATTTCTGATTGAAATAAATGGTAGCAGTAGCATATTTTATGTAGGATTCATCATGAAGTTTGAATAAGTAGGAAATTCTAATGCAAAATAAGTTTATAATGAGATTGGAAAATTTTAAAGACTAGAAATTAAAAATTCTTCCATACTGATCTCTTTTTCAGTAAGGCAAATGTGAAATCTTTTTCTATTCCCTTTTTTTCAGAAATATGAGTATAAATATTGCTTTGAAATATGTTAAACTGATTGTTTATGTGTTCTGACTTTTATGTATGGAAACTCCCTTTCTTTCACAAAACCTGTGTTTAAGATGTAAACCAGAATCTGTGTGAATTTTCAAAAAGATATAAACTTGAACAACTCAATTCTCTTTCCGAGGAACAGATCACACAGTGAGATGAAAGTTGGTGGAACATACTTGCAAGAGTCATTCACAGTAACTCCTGTTGCATTTAGGAACTGTGTAGGAAAGGTTCATGTGAGCTCTACTGGGAATATTATAGGCATTTGTGTATTTCAGTTTTGCTAAGTAAAGACTTTTGCTTAATTTCTGTCTGTCACTGACTACCATGAGAAAAATAGAAATTCTGTAAATATAACAAATCAGTCATTCTGGTTCAGATGTAATGTTCAGTTAACTTGAAACAGCTTTAGGAGCTTTCATGCAAAGGACAACATTTATGCAAAACCTAACAGGATGCCAAAAATGTACAGATAAGGAAAATTGAGTGATGACTACTGATTTTCTGTTGTAACACTAGGTTTTATTTGAACCACTAGTAGGAAATAAATTAATATATATCTTTTTTCTTTTTTTCAATTGCTTTTTAGGTCTAACTGTGCAGAAAATATCCGCAAACACATCTTACATACGGGAAAGCATGAAGGAGTGAAAATGTATAACTGTCCTAGGTGTGACTATGGAACAAATATCCCTGTGGAGTTTCGTAACCACTTGAAAGAGCTACACCCAGACATTGAAAATCCTGATCTGGCATACTTGCATGCTGGTAAGGTCCTTCCTCCCTTTGCTTACAAATTCTTTTCTAAGTGTGTGTGCTTTAATGTTTGTAATAAGAAAACAAGAAGTTACTGTCATTTATTCTGAAGAAGAACATGGTTTTAAAATGGGCTTAATCCTCTTCAAGTTTTCCAGGGTTGAAGGTTATGCATTAAGCACTGAAATCTATTCATGATGCACAAGCAAATCTTGCAGTTTAATAAATAAACATCAGAAGTGCAAGCTATTTAGATGCCTCATTTTGAAATCTAGCTGAACTTCTAGAGAGCAATATTTTTAACATTTTTATTAAGTTGCTCTGCCCATGCTACTCCCCCAAGAACAGAAAAACAAAATTCCATAGGAAATACTGTGGCAAATCAATGCACTGCTTTAAAAATTCTTAGATTTCATTACAAAAAAGCACACTGTTCCTCATTAGAAGATAGAACAGCAGAGACCAACCAACAGCTTAGATGTATGTTTTCAGGCTTTGCTTTAGAGAGCACACACATGGAAGTCACTGGAGGAATGCAAAAAAACCCCATTGCTTTAGAAACAGGACCAAAAAGAAAGAGATGGAGTGTTTTCTGTTTAGGAACAAGCTTTTGGGGTTTTTTTTTCTCTTTGTTTTGGGGGCGGGTTTTAATAGATTCCACAGTTCAGAGTAGAAGGCAGAAGCATCGAGTTAGGAGAAAAATAAAGAGTTCAATGGTAGGAGGTTAGGAAAAATAATAAAAAATTAGCGTGGAGCTTGAATGAAATGTGGTATTAGTGCAGGAAAGGCAGATAACTTAGACATCACTGGGTGGAAAGACAAGTCGGAGCAGTGGGAAAAAAGAACAGATGGCAATAAGAAAGAGTTGGGGAATCCAGAGGAGGAAGAAGTGATGTGGGCCAAAGTCTCCCTGAGATGCAAATTAATCTTCCATTGAATTACAACATGAGTACTCCTGTGTCAGATTTGAGTCTTCTGTAAGGAATTGATTTCATAGTTTTTGGTACCCTCATACCTGTTAAAACCCAAAATCCGGAGAGTTTTCATGCAGCTTTGTGCAATGTGTACACTGCAGTTATTTTAAAACCTCTCAGTCTTCTCAAAATGACTGCTTGCTTTCCTGACTAGAGGCAGTGTATTATTTGTACCATATATTTCTATTTGCCAAGTATTCCACTTCATTTTGGAACCAATCATCATGTCATGTCAGCATATGGTGGATAATATCTGGATGTGCAAACAAAATGCCAGTTGGCGGAATACCAATTTCAAAATAGGTCAGAAAACTGATCACATTTCACCATAGTTCTCACTAAAGCAAATGAATATTCAACTCAGAGCTTAAATCCAGACACTGTTGGATTTTTACTACAATAATTCCACCTAATATGAAAAAATCAAATGCTTTCAATAGACAGATAGACAGATATAACACAGAGAGCTCTAACACTCATAGAATCACTACCATTCCAAGATTACAAACAATTTATGTACATTTTCACATTATTTGTTCAAGGCTGTATCTGAGTAAATTAATTGTTCATTGCAGCATGCTGTGGTTAAAACTGTTCAGTTTGCTTGTCTTGTCAACACAGGAAAACAGTCATCAGTGTGTTGTATCCTAATGATATTTCTTTTCTATACATTCACTCTTATGCTGTAGAAATCCCCTTGCACTAAACAAGGTACTGTGCAAATTTATTAGGACTAGCAAGAACGGATTATCACCTAATTATTGCCAGGCTCACCTAGATTGGTATACAGCAAGTCTTGAAACATCGTTTGCATAATCCCATTGCTAAAAGGATGATACTGTATTTTCCTTTCAAGAAGAAACACTACTAAAAAGGAACCTGGGTGATAATTGTATATTCATACCATAATTAAATTAAAGGAGGTTTCTTTTCTTTTTTTCAATCCATTTCTGGCTGCTGGACATCTGAGAGTTAAAGGTTTTAGAGAAGATTTTTAGAGGAATGAAGGACAACTCCTGTGCCCTGGCTAACATCCCTTATAAAAATAAGATTTGTTCTGTGTCTGTTTCACAGTTACTGATGACTTATTGGTCATTGGCTGCACCCGCAGAGAATCTACAACACGACATAGAGCCCCGTAGGATGATAGGAGTATGAAAGTGTCATACAAGATTGATTTTTTTTTTTTTTACTTAAACATATTTGTCTGTCTTTTATGTTCTAATATTGCTCTGTAACAGGAAAGCCAGCCCTTTTGCTTCTTTGAGCAGATAGAAATAAAATAAGTCTCTTCAGTGGCAAAGAGACAGACACCAACTCCAGCCACTTTGCAGGACAGTCGGAAACACCTTCACCACAGCCCATCAAGAGTGGATCTGTGGGGGGTCTTTAGGATGGGACTGGGAGTGAAGTCAAGTCTGTTTCCTGTCTAAATTAGGATTGACCGTTGGATTTCTAATTTAAATTTAGTGCTCTTTATAATTGTTGTGGGAAGAATGTAGCCTCAGATTTTGGCAACAGTTTAAATTTAGGAATCACTCTGGCCTGCAAGTTCTAATGATGGCAAGTCAGATCTATTTATAAAATGAATTATTTATTAAACAGACGAGGTAACAGATGAAAAATCTTAATCAGAATCACTTACTACACAGTATAAAACTAAAAAAGGACTACTAGTAGATTATAGCATAACAAAAAACAGTGCATGATATCAAGGTACCTGTATTAGAGCTTGCAAAGAAAATAGTATTAATTAGGAGTCATATGTAACTTATCACAGGAACCATGATAATGTGCACAGATTCCTTCACTTAATCCCGAAGAGTAATCTCAAAGTGGGCATCCTTACTCATGGGAGAAACTCCACACATTTCCAGGGAAATGTATAGAAGATTTCTGCTTTGTGGAAGTTTGGTGTGGCTCTTACAGTTGTAAAGTGAGTGTCTGTCAGTCAAAAATCTGGTTTATCTTCCCAGATCTCACTTCCAGCAGTAAAATGTTTATTGGCAGTTGGGAGATGTTAACCCTATGGTGCCAAAATAACTCACTACAAGACAGCTTGTCCTGTTTGAGTTATCTAGCTGGTTGACAAACAGCAGATAAGCTCTTGTGGGGGGTGAGATACCCTGCTACTATAATATAATGCTCTAATATTAGTTTCTATTTAGCTTTCTGTGGCAGCTACTATACTGCTTTTATGGGGTCAGTGGTATTAAGGAGCTTGAGGAAGCTGCATTTCTAAGGGAGAGGCTGTGGAATATGGAAGACAAAAGAAATAGGCTTTTACATGTGTAAGGATGATACTGTAATTGCAAGGTGATAGCACTTCTGTTCTAAATTGATATGTACAAATGCCAGAAAACCAAGTCTTCAGACTTTCTTTCCTCTCTTTGCTATAGTCTCCCTCTGTCATAGAGGGAGTTATTTAATAATACAAGTATATTCCTTATAAATCTTACATATTTTAAAACAATAACCGTCTGGGTTACACTTTTGTCTTTAACTTCTAAAATTTACTTCATTTGAACAGCAGGCCTTTAAGGCACGCAAGCCAACAAAGATATATGCAGTGCACATAAAATTGTGAATTGAATTTGCTAGGCCACACTTCAAATACCAGTTTATGCATTTAATCTTAATTTTTATACGAATCATCAAATCTGTTTTATAAAATGTCTGTGTATTGTTCTGTCAGAGCTTGGTGCCTATCTCTTGATATTCTCTGACCCATTTTCTCAAGGTCTGTGCTAAAATTGGAATTTTGTTGGAAAAAATGCCAGGAATCCAGAGACCGTTATCCATTATCCACAATATTAATTTATTTCCTTTTTAAAACCACATTTAAGATACTTATAGATCTTACAGCTGTTCTAAGAACAGAATTGGCCTTACTAGCAAGCTCAGGAATCCTGCAGTTAATGTTTTAGTAATAGAAGTTTGGTTCTAGTGGAAGCTGTTTATGTATATTCTTGTTATCCATGTGCAAATCTGAACATACATCATTACAAATGGAAAATGAATGCAATAGATGAGCAAATTGTCATATCATGTTGATGACTTATCATTTTAGTGATTTTTCTAAAAATGCGATTATTTGATTAAAAACAAAAAATTGAGTTGCTTACTGTGGGCTTGTCTGAACTGTGAGTCTCAAAGCAAGCTGAAGAAATCCTTTGATTCTTGTATTCATTGCATTTCCAAAATTCTTGAATACATTTTCTTCTAACTGATGCTACATTGCAATACTGAGTTGAACTGAGCCTGAACAGTTTGTCAAGTGGGACAGGAGAAGGGTCCACACCTGTGGTAGATCTTGCAAGGGATCAGTATTCCAGTTTTCTTTCTCAGTGCTTTGTCTGCTTTGGAGCAGCACCACTTGGTAGTGATAATTTCAGTTTGAACTAAATGTTCATCATTTAGGAGCTCTTGTCTTGCAAACACTGTGATATTATTATGATGCATTATTTATGTCCAAACATGTAATATCTATGCCTGAACATCTCCATTATTACAGTAGCTGGAGAGTCCATGGCATCTCACAGTGTGTCATAGTAACCTTCTGTGGATCGTAAACTGGTCATAAGAAAAAAGCTCTTCAGAGAGAAGAGAGCAGTTTGCTCATTATTGGTTTTGTGATAATGTTGAAAGTTATGCAGTGGTACTGAGGGGTTTTTTCCATATCATTATTTCCATGCTGCACTGTGAAAAGTGGAGACAATTTCCAAGAATGAACATAACCCTAGAAATCAGAATAACCCGGGTTTTCACAGAGGAAAAGATACAATGGTCCCGCTTTTTGTACAAGTTTCCTCATGTGCAAAATAGGTGCAATGCTTCCATAGTTTGAGCCACAAAGCTCTTGCTGGAAAATGGCTTCATGACAGTCAACTCTGCGATTAGGGAACTGCTTAAGGCACTGAACAGGAATTTTGGCAATGTTTAATTTAGAATTAGCAGCCATGCCAAATAGTTCTTGGAAATTATTTTAAAAAAAAGAAATCAGTGAAGCCAGCTCAATTCATTGTATTCTTTGGTAAGGTTTGTTTTTATTCTCTGACAGTGATACTATGCTTGCAAAGCACTCAAATTTTCCAGCATGCGGTGGGAGAGTCTGCCACCCACAGCCCCATGAGTAAGAGTGGAGGATCGCTTACTCCTATGGATCCTGACAGAACTAAAAGTGTGAGCTGCTTCCCCGTGCTGCACAGACATGTTTTGGGGAATGCTTGGAAGTACAGCTTTGTGTGCCTGTGCCTCTGTGAAAATTATAGGTGCCTCTGGGGTTGGGCATTCACAGAACAAAGATCGTGACGATTGTGTTTTGGCAGTTGGCTGCCTACGTGGTGATTGAACGCTTAGTGTTCATGAAGAGTTACATAATTCATGACCAAATGATAGATAGGTACTTGATTATAGTGTATGAGTTGCTTCACAGGGAGAAAATATCAGACATGAGCTACTCTTAGCCTAGCTGAGAAAAACCTAAGAAAAATCAGTTACTGAAAGTGTAGTCAGACAAATTGAAATGAGAAACAAGGTGCAAACACTTAAATATGAGGTCAATTGAGCTCTGGCAGCAACTAGCAAAAGAAATTATTCTTGTTCTGTTCCTTTGAGCCTTGAGAAGACTGGATGTCTTTCTGGAAAATAGGTTTTTGCAGGGCCCAAGGTTGCTGGGTTCACTGCAAACTGTAAAGGGGCTTTGATATACCAGAAGTCAGACTATTATCTAATAGTCCTTTCTGCTCTTAAATCTTCGAACAGTGTTAATCTACAGCCTCTTGGTAAGGGCTGTGTTCGTGAATCTAGTGTTTGGGTGTTGTGATAGCAGTGGAATAGCTGAGGAGACAGGTAAGTCCCCTAAAGTGTTCTTTCTGAGAGAGGCAACATTCCCATCATCAGTGCTAAATTCTTACTCGCTTTGAGCCTGAAGTGGAAATACACTCACCTAAACTGTTTGTTTCTGGTATGTCATTAAATCCTTGATAAAATATCTTGGAACATACATTTATTTGTTTGTTTAATGTGTTTGAAGAATCCATATAAAATTCTCCTCTTTGTCCAGGCAGTTCCCTAACTGTGTCATTGTCTTCTCTTTTATATGTGTTTGAAAAGTATATCTGCAAACTTTAAGTGCACTTTTCAAAAGGCCATGCTTTCCACATGTTTCTCTTTCGGTTTCTTTAGCTTTTGAGAAACAGGGCTGCACCAGCAACCTGCAGCATGATTGCATCATCAGCAAGGGACAAAATTGTGATCCTATCAGTTGTAACAGTTGCAATATTCATGAATGGAATTCTGAAAGTTCAAATAGTTAATCCCAAATAAAATTGTGATCTTTATCCCACTTGACAGCTACATTTATCAAATTATTAAGAGAAAAAATTGATTGCTAAAAGTTATGGTGTGATCTATTATGTGATTTTATCAAGGTATAACTGTATTACCAAGTGGAAACTGCAGACTTATTCAGAATGTGAATTGGACACACAGAACCTGATAATATTGCAATTATACTAGTATCCTAGTGCTTTTCTACTTCTAAATATTTTTTGCTACTCCTTTCTTCTGCGTCTTCTGATTATTTAGTGGAAAATATAGAGTTAAGGAAAAAATAGGAAAAATGAAATAATAAAAGCCTGTTTCCTCTTATACTCTCCAAATTTATCAAACTACAAAAATATAAAATCAGTAAATGTCTTTTATCATTGAAGCAATGGAAATACAAGTCAGTTGAGTGCTTACGCAAACTTGTGATTCATACCTGATGTAAAGCCTCCAAAGAATAGGTACACAGTTTTGTTTGCAAGCATATTTAATTTTTTTTTTGAATAGTTAATCTTCTTAGTCTTTATAACTGTTTAAATAAAACACTTTAAATACTGTCATTTGAAACAATATTAAAATTGTCATTGCTAGATATAGGCAAATCAGGTGCAAGATTTACAGCAGCGGAATATTGCTTGGGTTTCTAGTCAGATGAAACATTGTTTTTGATGGCTGGTATACTTTAAAAAAAGAAAAAGGTAGCAGCAGCTCTGCTTCAAACAGGTTTGCTCTTGTCATAGCTATTAGTGCCAGTCTTTCAATAGCATGTCATGTTGATTGGCAGACACTCCCTTTCCTCTTTGTGAGGAATAGTAATTTTAGTGTGTGCTTGAAATAAAAACCTAGTATAAATGATTTTCTGTTTGTAGAGGAGAAAGCCAGGTTCTTTATAACGTATGTAGATTATGTATTATTGTGTCTCAGGAAAGATTAATCTATGTTTAAAAAAAAAAAAAAGTAAATTTTTTTTAGAACTGTCATCTATTAGAAGGCATTGTATACTTAGCAGAGCTTCCATAGCCAGTATCTTTATCTGGGTGGCCATGACATCAGAGTTGGTTCTTTCCAGGTAGCAAGTGGAAAAAAAAAATTGAGTCCACGAAAGTATTTTGTCTTTTTTTTTTTCCCCACGACATAGTTTTTTCTGCTGCTGTTGAAGAGCATAGGGACTCCTTTCATAGTTCCTTAGTTGCTTTTCCTGAACAATCAGCATATATTCCTGCTGAGTGACATGAAAGGAAGTGTTGAAATATTTTGATGCAAATATTACGTCATCTAATATTCAAAACCCACCACTATTAATATTAGTTACATCCTTTAAGTGAATGGTATTCTCAGGTAGGAATGAAAGCCAATCAGTCTCACTAGAGAAAAAATGTGCAGAATATAGTTTTAAAGGAAAAGGAAGACACTGCCTGGACCAAAGTCTGGAACACCTCTAAATAGCTCTGCTCATCGGAGGTGTGTAACAGGTGTCCCGTTGGGTGCCAAAACCTGCAGGGCCACTGCACAGGGGTTTCCATCTTGTGTGTAGCACCAATAACATGCAGTCACAACCCTGCATTCCTTTCAGTGCCTCTCTGCTCACGGCCCACTGCGCTGGGATTTCCTAGCAGTCATCGTTCCTTTGCTGAAAACTATCCCAGTTTGTAACAGGGCAACTAATTTTTGTGGTGTGAGCTATTACTCCTGAGCAGATGAATGTCTTTGCCCATGTCTAAATACTTAATCTGGGTGTTGGTGTGTGCCTCCTTTCCTGTCATTCCTCTCTAGTGGCATTCTAGTTCCCAAAGTTGGGAACCATTTGGCTGGCCTGGAAGGGGGCTATGCCATAGTGGACGATACAGAAAGCCTCTTCAGTTCTGAAGTTTTCTGTTGAGCCTTTAATGCCCACCTTATATCTGCCCTCAAAACACCCTTGGACGAGCATCTGCTTTGCAAATTGCTTGCATTGCCCGTGCTGGATCCCTGCTGGTGTCCATAAAGAGTGTTGCCTCTGCAAGGATGTCAGGTTCACCGATGAAAAGAAGGTAATCTTACTCCAAGCTACTATTTCATTATATTAATAGATAAAACATCCTTCATGAAGAACGAGCCACATTATTGCCTATTTGGAGCTAAAAATAGGCTATCCTAACATAAAACTTTTAAAGCAAGGCTGAAATATTTAAGTGCAGAAGTAGAAGAAAGCCCTTAAGACATGACAGCCATCTAGAAAGGCAGATGCGTAATAGTATGTGGCAAATGTAAATAATAAAATGAAATATTAGTATTGGAATATCAACATATTAAAATCCAGAGAAAAGCACCAAAAAATGGGATATCAAGGTCATCAAGAAAAATTTTCAAACAAACAAAAAGAAAGATATTAATCTTACAGGAGGGATAAAAATAAAGTTGTATAGTGCGTAGGAATAGTTCCAGATATTTTTGTGTGGAGATTGTCCTATACTCTGAACATTTAAATTGCTTTTCTATTATACTTTTTAAAGAGTAGATCTCTTAGTCTATCATCCAGAGAAGTTGTGCTGGAGTTCCAAGAAATATAAAGCTCTTATTTTTTTTATTTTCGTTAAACTATATATAAAGTAAATATAAGACATAGCTTGAAGAATGAAATTAAAATTTTGATTTAAAATGTGTAATGAATTTTTAATATATATAGTAGATAAAACTGTATTGAGTATTCTAGTCTGTGCTATAAATATTTTTTAAAATTTAATTCCAATGAAAATATAGAGAGTAAATATCTATAAATAAACCTAAATAATAAATGTCTCAACTGTGCCATCTCCATTATAAACTAATTATTTCATCACTTGCAGAATTGAACTAACAGTGCTTCTAAGACCTATGGGCACTATATTTCAAGTAAGCATACCAGGGTGTATTTTGCCTACATAGTGCCACCACCTCTTGGTGGCTTTCACTGTGGCTGTGCATTATTTAGGGGACACTTTATGCTTTTTCTTCCTATGACATGTTACTAGCATCCCAATAACCTGCACTGAAATTATTCTTGATAAATAGCTTAAATGATTAGTATTTGTAAATCTGCTTGCAAGTCTTTCTCTGAATTATAGATTTTTTTGTAAGTTACACAAAATTACTCACTTGTTACACATAGTTTCGTTACTGCACGCAAATAATTTCAGAATCAGAAAAGTGCTGAAGTTGTTGTGGTTTAACCACAGCTACAAACTAAGTTCCACACCGCAATCATTCATTCCCACCAGTGGAGGGATGATGGGAATCAGAAGGGTAAAAGTGAGAAAGCTCCTAGGCTGAGATAAAGACACTTTAATAGGTACTCCAAACATCCTGCCCCTTGCTTCTTTTCCCTTCCGCTTTACACGCTGAGAATGATGCCATGTGGTACGGAATGTCCCTTTTGTCCACTGGGTCCTGGCTGTGTCCCCTCCCACCTCCTTGAGCACCCCCACCCTCCTTGCTGCTGGGCTGAGGTGGGGAGCAGAAAAGGCCTCGACTTTGTGCAAACGCTGCTCAGAACTAACAAAAACACCCCTGTGTCTCTGACACTGTTTCAGCTCAAATCCAAAACATACCAGCTACTGTGAAGTAAATTAAGTACCTCAGCCAAAGCCAGAACATAGGTGTGGGAGATTGAATCACAGTGTTCGTTGTGTGCTCAGTGCTTTACTACTTTGTGTCATGAGTGAAGAGAAGAGCCCTCAGCAATAATTGCTCCAATGAATCACAAATCACTGCAATTCCATGCTGGTTTTTAAAATTTCTTCTGGACTTCCTTTTTGTTTGCTTTCATTAATCCAATCTATGCTGCACTGACTTTCCATTAATTTCTTGACATGGCATCCTGAGTCTTGACCTTTGTAAGCAGGATGCCTTGTCTGTCTGATACTCGTGTTCTTTTGTACTTCTAATTTCTATTTTACTTTCAATAGTTCTTCATAATTTTTTCCATCTTTTCATTTACCAGATCTTTGGTACCTTTCAAATGCTAAATGCTCTCCCATATATCCTTAGTAACCATGCTGAATTTTTCTGTCCTTTTTAATATTTAGGTTTTATTGGATGAATGTAGATTGCACCTTCTCTAACTGTACCTTAAATAATTGCCACTTAAGGGAATTAAGAAGTACAAGGGAAGGAAAATGCTGACCCATAGACTAAGCAGAAGGAAAAAACGTTCCCACTGGGTCCAATTTCCTAAGAAGGACCATCAGGATAGTGACTAGGACCTGAAATTATGGGCTGAATGACCTCTAAAAAATTATCAGTTCAGAGAGGAGCTTGTCTATAACTGTTTGCACTAAAGGAAATGAAGATAGGTAGAAGTCTCACAGAAGAAAGATTGCTTCACTTTCTTGGTGAACATATAAGAGCATAATATGAAACTATATCTCATATAAATACATTGCATGTCGGCTGTCTATAATTCTTGTAGCATGTCAAAAAGCCATGGAGACAGATATCCTCTCTTTTAACTCCCAGCTGGCCAGTAAGGGGAACCCCTTTTTCTAAGTATGTCTTCTGAATTTAAGATATTTTATGCATGTCTTGCATTTATTGGAATGAGTATGTGCTCATCAATATCTAACACCAAAGAAATGGTTTGTACTTAAGTAACCACTGCAGATTTAATACAGATGTTTTCATTCTCTGAGTCATTACAATATGATTTTCATATAATTTTCTCTGCTAGAAACAAGAGACCTTAAAGTGAGTGCAATTTTCATATAAATTGCATAGGAACCTGAGCATTAATAAAAGCTCTGGGCTCCAGACAATACAGATCACTGGATCAGATTCCACATGTCTGGATGAAAGGTACTGCTGGTTTAAGTGGATGCAATGCCAGTTCCTTGTCTGTGGGAAGTAAAGGAGCCTGACATCCAACAGCAGAGTTGCTGGACTGGTTTCTACGGTGTAGTTAAGAGGACTTCTCTGGTATTTAAAGAAGATCAGTTACTGATTGTTACAATCCCTGCTTAAATAACATTTCAGAAACGTAGATTATTGTTGATGGAAGAGGTTTTTATTAGTAGTTGTCCTGTAGCTAAAAGAGTGTGTTGCTCTGTAAGCGTTTGGGATTACGGTGTATAATGTACTTAAAAGAAGACATTAAGATAACTACCATACTACACACTAAACTATGCGCCTACTTCTTTTATACCTTGCCAAAATGGTACTTCTTATTCAGTCTGGGAAGTAATAGCAGATAACAGTTCTCAGAAAACAGGAGAAGGAGATTTAGAAGAATTTATCTGCTTTGAAGTAATAGTATCTAGAGGAAACATAAAATGAAAGCATCTATTGATAGCAAAGAAAGTCAAAACTGATTATCAAGTTATCTCAAGAGACATCAGAAGGTTTTAGGCAAATATTATTCATTTAACGTTGATTTTGAATTTGGCATGTGTATTCAAAATTCAGAACTCTGAAGAATTTGGAGTTAGGAGTTATTAAACAACCAGTTGTACACTCAGTAAAACAGTTTTAGTCGTTTCTGGAATGTATGAGTAATGTAAAATTAAAAAGGAAAAGCCATGGTGAAACATTTGGAGTCCTTACATATTAGTGCATGTCACCACCACAAAGTGCCCGTGGGATAAAGCTGCTTCTAGTCAACTCAAGTTAGCCTCGTCTGGTAAGGATTTATCTGTAAACCCTTGCTGTTCCAATAGTATTCAGTGTTCTATTAATTGCTGTTGACCCTTTCTTTTGTAGTCCACCTTCCTCTGAGCAAATTCAGCTGCTATCAAAATTGTCAGTAAAATTTGCTGAGCTGCTTGTGTTTGCTTCTACCCACTCAAACAAAAATCCTGAAATGTGAAGTCAGATGTTCATCAGCATATGAAAATCATGAAATCTCAGTTATCTGTAATTCAGCACATCTCTACTTGTAGGATAGATCAAGAGGGCTAAGACAGGGGAACACAATCCTCTGTTCTCTGTTTTAGTTGTGGGGGGGATTTTGTTGCATGTGCTGTTTCCTGCAAACCTTTGAGCTATGGAAGTGACCATATTTGTTCATATGATTGCATACATTTCTTGGAATATCTTGAGATAACAATTTTAAAATTATAAAAGGCAATCATTCCAAAATTAACAAAAAATAGAGCATTTTTGTTAAGTAATCTATTGTCATATCTGATGACTGGTATGCAACGGTCAACACCAACTGCAGAAAGATTTGGCCAGGTTTGGGGTATTAGCCAAGTACTCGGGAATACATGTAAATGGTTATAAGTTGGTATAACCAGTATAAGGCTCCTGAGGATCTTGGAAAAACAGAGAGAGCAAATAATGCTTTGATGGAGACACTGGAACTCTTCATTCTGAGAGTACTTCAATTTTGCTGCCACCTTGTTACCAAAAATGGAAAAAAAAGGATTGATTTTTGAGGGGATGCTTTTATGTAAGGCGGCTGAGACTCCGGTGTGAAGTGGGTTCCAAAAGGTGGCTGTACAGGTGCACAAGTGTCTCCCAGTCTAAAGATCATCCACTTTGCAATGTCAGTGCCATCCTTCTGTGATGATTCTGCTGTGCAATGTGCAGAAATAAGCTTTAATCTGACGTCCGCATTGTGACATGAGAGAATTTTAGGCCTAATGATTTTTTAAATTTTTTTTAAATTTTATCAACTTCTAGGCTTTGTCTTTTCTTAAATTCATAGCTTTTCTTTTTCCTTCTTTCTTTTCTTATGTATGAATTTCAAAATAAATGCAGATCCTTTCAATATTAGCATTAACAGATAAACTGAGCTGATTAAAGTTATTTTTGCCAATGTTTTTTTAAAGAAATCATTGTAGAATTTGCAATCTGATTGCTCCTGATGCTGATTGGCAGAAGTAGGTCTCTTTCTTGGCTAATCTAGAATTGCAGATGTTATAGAAAGAAATGGCAAATTTAAAGTTGTACTTCAGTTTAAAATATAAAGTTTGCGTTGATGAAGCTTGTAGTGCATTTGAATTTATTTATCATTTGCATTGCATAGCATAGCATTATATTACATTTCCCAAAGCAGTTCCCTGTTTCTCCAAATACTGTTGTGTACCTGGTACTTACTTCACTTGGCATATATGTCTAAAATTTGGTGAAACATTAATGGCTGTGTTTTCAATAGGTTTTACTAATTTACTTTAGTGTTTCAGGGACTATCTCTTACTTTGAAAAGGAGGTAATTGTTGCACATACACCAATGCTCCACCTTCATTGTTAGAAAGAAACTTGATAATAGTTTTAAGAACTACAGATAAGTTCTAGTAGGCTCTGGCTATATAGGATGAATAGAGCCAAATTATAGTCCTTATTTTTCAAGATTTTCTGACTATAAATAGACCCATATAGCCATTGCTATTCAAGGATTTACTACCAGATTCCATATTTGAAGAAATATTAAAATATGTCCTAAGGTTTCAAGATTTGTGGTAGTTTTTAAGAAGCCTGAAGTGTTTTGGAAAGGCCATGCTGTCTGACCAGCTCATATTTTAATAAAAAATGTAACATGAATTACATATAAGTAAACATAATTTCTAATGCTCTGGTAAACAAGTACAGTGTTATATAGAAGAAATTGCAGTGTTTAGGACAGGGAGAAATAGAACCAATCCAGGTTTTCAGTCTGTACCCTGCTACAGTATGGATTGTACACAGCGAGATGTTCTCCAGTAATTAAAGGCCTTAGGCTTCTAAGATGCTTAGGTCTAAACATGGTTATTGTTACAGATATACGAGGTAGGAGTTAACTTAAGACGTGTCTTTTCACTTTCTGGTAAACTTTTATTTTTTTGCTTGCGTTGTTTAGAAATTGAGTTTTAAGTGTATTGAACTGTTGTGAGTGTCTCTCAGGAAAGTAAGAACTCTGAGTTTCTAAACAGTACTGAGATACAGGATTTTTATAATTGGGTACATTTTTAATTTCATAACCTGTAATAGATAAGTCAGTCATGAAATATAAAACTGATTTCGTTTCATTGCTATGATTAATTTGCCATAGAAATACTGTATTTATATTTCACACTTTTTTAGAAATATTTGTAATAGATTTATGGTTCTGCAGTATTGTGATTTGGTTTAATTTTTATCATATAGAACCAAAATTTCATTGCCAATTTTTGTATTTAAAGGCTTGTTAATCTGCATTGATTTCTTAGTTTGGTATGGGTTCTGAGCCGAAAAATACAGTACATCACTGACTGTTCTATCACCTGACAGCGACTGATAAAGCATCCGTGCAGAAAGTGTCAGAAAAGGTTAATATTTATTGATTTTATGGCGCTACAACCAATGTAGTTTTGCCATCAAAGATGTATGGCCACCAGCAATGGAATCTGTAAAATTGCAGGTTGGATGCTAGTTTTTATTATAACCTATGCCAGTATTCTGGCCTTAAAAAATGACAGATATTAATTTAAGACAAAAGGTTTTAAATGTACAGCTAGTGTATACCTGCAACAGGAATTTAGTATTCTAAAATGAAATCCAAGCACAGCGCTTTAAAGTTTAAGGTGTTGGGGGTGTGTGTGAGGGGGGAACATGCAACCTTGAATTGCAAATGACAATCATATTTAGCCTTTTCATCCACTTAACTATGTGCTATTGATCTGTAGAAGGTGCCCAAGCAAGTGATAGCTAAAATTATGAGCAATAAAGGGCTTGCTTCTTCAAACAAAAAGTGTATAATTAGTAGGAGTGGAGGAGGGGGCAGAGCCTGTGTGCGGTTTTAAAGGCATTTAAACAAGATGGACTGAGTGCAACAGCAGTTTGTAAGAGTACACAAGGAGAAATCTGGTTGCCTTGAAGCATAAATCCATGGTCTGGTTGCAGCTTGTGTGTAAAAATTAGGCATGCACTCCAGCCTTTACATTTATCTCCATCAGGGTTTGCCTGACAGAAAGACAATCTGTTGGTTTGCCTACATCAACTAGGGAGAGGAAAATCTTGTGAAGCTTTGGTTCTTCTAAATGCATCCATAGTTTGCATTTTTATTCTATTTTTCATTTAGATGACTCTTGATATCAATCTTTTCATAACTGATCGTTCTATTGATACATCAGGAAGGTTTGCAAGAAGATAGAAGAATACTTACTGATGTGCTGAAAATTAGTCTACTGAAATGCATATAGACATGCATAGAGCTTATAGAAGCAGGTTTGTAGGGAGTATTAGCAGGATTTGGCCCCAGATTGTTAGAATCCCTTTTTAACTAGAATTTATTTCAGAATTATTATTTTGATGGTGCAGTTTTGCATGCAGATTTACCCCCTCTCCCCCTACTTCTTTTAAGATTCAGTGTCAGGGACAGCAGTAACAATGGGTTTGGTTTTGGTCAAAGCCTAACGATAATTCAGCAGTGAGAAACTCTTATTCTAACATGACTGGTAGAATAAATTGCATGGCATACAGTAAACATGCTTTAGATCGCCTCTTCTCTGTACCACATTTTTCTGTTGAGCTTTATACCACCAGTTTGTCTGGGTTCTTTTTCCCCAGACAGCTTACCCATTTTATTGTGCTCATTTAGAGGAGAGAAAAACTGTTTGTCTCCTTGAAAGGCAAGAGAACAGTGAGTGGAAAACTACTTTTATAGCTAAAATACCATTATAATATATGGCAACTAAAATTCTAAAATTGGAAGAGAAGATACAAGAGAAAATCTTAAATCACTTTTTTAAAGCCACTGACAATTTGAAATATTCCCATGAAGATTTCTATTTTTTGTCTTCCTTCCTTGAACTTAGTAAAATGGGATTTTTAGAATGATTGTTACAATAACTTGTTTAATTTCAATAATTCAAATAAGATCCATTCCTCATATAACTCCACCTTTTTTATTTTAATGACTGTATCATTAATCTAACATTTTCCATTTTTATTTGGCTTCATTTTTTCCCCTTCTGATCTCTTTAAATTATAGCTATGAAATGGCACGCACTCAGAAGTGGCATGCACTGGCTGCATTTTTACATCCCTTCTGCCCCTTCAGTGTCACGTTTTTAATTTTCGGTAGAGCCAGGTGCCAACAACATTGTGGCTGTATGGTGTCTGTAAGTGACTTCCAGGCTACAGCTCTGGATGGCAGCTTAGTGACAGAAGGTTTTTCAAACACTTGATTTTTTTTTTTTTTTTTAAATTAAATGTCACTGCTATGAACTATTTGTTATACTTTATAACACCTTCACCCCAAAATTGGTTATTACCATATATGATGATTGATATGTTGTTAGCTGATTTTAACAAATGACTTTGTGGAATTATTACTTAATTCATAATGTAATTAATTTTTAGTAGCAATACAGAATTGAAGCCATATATTTATTTTACATTGCTTAACCATAAGACTGCATTGTTTAAAACATCATTCGTTGAGTAAATAAAATAAATTCATAATAAACTTTCCCCACACAAATTCGATATAAAACTAAAGGTTAAAGAAGAAAAGAGATATTTTGAGACCACAGCTCACTGAATGATTACATGTGCTTATGTGCCCTCCTTGTGCCTATCTTAAATGCTAAGGAAAATAGGGAGCCCAGAAATTTCTTATAATTCAGATTTTACTTGTACTCATGAGGCTTTGTGATTGATCTTCAAATACAGGATACTGGTCCATCAGGTTACGATTAGGATTCAGATTAGGATTCATCTGTGGTAACGCTGCTCTAAACATCTATTTTTGTGCACTGTGTGCATGCTACCAGTAGTGCTGCAGAATCACCGAGTGTCTACAACAAAAGGCAGTATTTGCTTATATTTCACGAAGAAAGTCGACATGAGCCAGAAATTATTGCATCGTATTTCAGATCTCAGTCAGGGTATGAAACCAAAACTATGTTATTGAAATCACTGTATCTCTATTTACAAAACCCATAAAGTAGCAGAGTGTTTCCTGGAGGACCGGGGGTGTAGCTCTGCTGTGGGCATGGAGATGCCCTGGTGATCCTTAGTGGGAGCGTTGCAGTGCTCTTGCTGTATGGAGCAAACCTGTCTGCAGGCACAGTCCGGGTGCCAGCTCCTCCTGCGCCTCGTACCAATCTGCTCCGCTTGGGAACCCGCTTCACTGCGCTAGTGGAGACTGAATCCCAGCTGCCAAAACCAGAGTGTGTGAAGTTCAGAGCAGCAGTGCAGAAGGGCCATCCCAGGCTCATCACCCCCAGAGGATCTGGGGACAGGACTGCGTTAGTGTCGCTGCACGGCTGCTGCGTCCCAGCGGGTCTGCCTCTGGCTGAGCCGTTGTGCAGCAGGAAAGCCAGGGATCCAGAGCCTTCTGCATTTCGGAGCAAAGACTTTTGGAAATGATTAGCTCTGTTTAGTAATTACGTGTGAGGGAAAAAAGTGCATTTCTGGAATGCTGCCATGGTCAGAGGTATTTGCACTGGTGTGAAGTGGGAGATGGACAAAAGTCTTTCCGACCCCACACAATCCTGCTCATAAGACTGAACACTCTGTGTCTTGTATGCAGAGAGACACAGAGCCCTTCCTACAGGCATGGGGATACCTTGCTGTTTGGTACATATTGTAACTGCCCTCACGTATCTGTAGAGGTATGCCCTGGCATTAAATTCTCAGCAGTTCTTTGTTGTCATTTTCTTTAGTTAATCAGTTGCATTTATATTTATCTACAGTTTTCTTCAAATGTTTCTTGCTATAATACTTCATGAAATAATTTATTTAGGCTTTCTTGAGCCTTCTTACTAAAGTTATAAATTTGATTGCATTGCTATATTGACTGAAATGTTACAGAGCAGTTAGTTTTTATTGTTTTTGTAGAGTAAAATATGTGATTTTATTGTTCATTTTTATATCTCAGATATCATCTTTTATTAGAATTTTGAACTGTATCATCTTCAGAGTAAGATTTACCCACAGTGCTAAGTACACATTTTAAAATGCTGATGATTTAACCTGTAATTCATCTTAAAAGTCAGATTTTGGTTTTTGGTACAGCCAGGAATGTAAGCATAATTTCTCTTGCAGTGTCTTTTTCTCAAGAAACACTCATAAGAGTTGCGATATCCATCCCACCCCTTCTGTTTGCTTAAGGAAGGAAAGAGCAGCAGTAACTGTCAGAGTATTGAGTCAAGAATCTGCCTCATCTCTCTTTCCTTGCTCTTGGGTCTAGGTATGGCAGGCAGAAGTGGAAAGGTCCCACTCCTGTGTGGATATATGTAGTTAAAATCACGATGTTGTAATAATTATTTTATTCTGCGGGAACCTTGTGCTATTACATGTGACTGAAGCTGAGATATTAGTATTTATTGTCCCTGATCAAATAATGCAGTATTTAAATGCACTTTACATCCACTTCCCCTCTAGGATTATTTTGTTCTTGATTTTGTTACAAGAGGAGTCTAGGCAATTTTGGGTAAATAAACTGTATATTACTTACGTAGTAAGTTTAGATTTCTCATAATTGCAACTTTAAAAATACTTGTTGATTTTGGAGTAAATACAAAATCACGTAACTGTTTAAAGCCATAATTTATATAACTAATACATAGTATGCTCAAATACAACTTTTTCTTCCTAGGTGTTTTACCTGGAAAGGCTTAATAGCTTGAAATTCCAAAGTTTCCTATAGATATTTAAGCCCAAAGAAAGATATGTCAGGTTTCTGTGGACAACTTAACTCAAGCATTGCGTTTTTTCAGCAGCAGCTTTTGCACGTTACTTCAATTCACTATGTGGTACTTATTTCCTTCAATAGATCTAACATATTGTTAATTAGTCCTCACCATGTTTACAGTGGGGTGTGGATGAGTCAGGTGATGTGTTCTGTTTCCTCTTGTGTCACCATCTTTACTTTTCTCTATAGAGCAGTGCAGTCAAGGCAGTAGTGTTATGGGTAACTTTTAAATTATTGGCTAATCCAGCTGATATTTAAAGATGAAATATTTAAACATTACTGGCAATTTGGGGATTTTGACCCAAACAACAAATTTTTATTTTTGCTGCTGGGGAGCAATTGTGATTCAATTTTCATTTCTTCAAATTGTCATTTATGTTCGTATAGTGTAAGTAGCGTTACTGATAAAAGTGTGCTTTATTCCTTTTTAGTGTCATTTGAGACAGAGAAAAGATTGGGACAGGTGCTAAAGAGCTGGTTACATTTTTCAAAGAATGCAGTTATTAATTAATGCAATTCATAAACCAATCTACACAGATAAACTCACTCATTGAAACTTCATTGTGATGTGGGAAAAAAAAAAAGAATAGCTGTACTTTTGAGGAAAAGGCTCTGTATCTTTCATATCAAACTAAGACAGCAAATCCCTATCTTAAGCGTACAGTGAAAATTAACTTCTTGCCTTTTCAAACTGAGTTTGCTTTGTTTGTGTTGTGTGTATGTGCATGCCCACATTTATTAACAAAATCCTGGTCAGCGATGAACTTGATAAATATTGGGAAGGAAGATTATTCTGATAGTAAGGCTCTCAAGATAAATGGGTGGACTTTCAACATAGAAAAGTACTAGACTTTGACAGTAGAACCTATGAAATCGTCATGTGTATCTTCAATTTCTCAGTCTTCCCTTTTAAAATTTTTTGGTGTATTTCAGGAGTAGAGAAGCAATATTATACAATTTAGAAGCAATCCAGATAATTTCAGATCTGTAGCAAAAGAGAGAGGAAATGGGGTAATTAAAGAGGAATTAAAGTCCAATTCTGTAAGCATGTTACATACTTAACTACCTTGTAAATAGCTAGCCTCCCACTGAAATTGTATTGGGCCCTCAGTTCAGACACGCATGTATGGATGAGGCCTCTTCCAGATTTACATAGAGAGCCGATGGAAGGGCCCACAGCCAAGTCCCAGCCTCCCAAAGGACTAGTTTTTCTCTAATACAGAGCATCTTTTCAAAATAAAAATTGTACCTATTCTGCTGTGATGAAGATATATATTAATAGTGATATGCACTGCCTTTAATAATGTGTCAAAAGGAAATGGAAATGCTGGATAGGGCTCCATCTCAAAAGAATAGTTGCTGTGTGTGTTAGGAGTAGAATGGGGGAACAAGCACAGGGACGTACGCTTGGATTTCAAAGAGAAGAAACAGAGTGTTCCCCTTACTGCTGGCACAACTTGATGCTGATAGCAGCATTCTCTAGGAAAGTCTCTTCTGTAATTCCTTTAGCTCCTGGTCAGCAGCAGTGCCAAATCCAAAATTCCATTCTGCCTAACTGTGCCATTTCATCCCTAGATTTGCTGGTCAGGGTCATTAAGCTCGAACAGTATGTTTTGCAGTAAGGATGATTGGTAAATATTGCAGCCTTCATTTGACTGAGATATATAAGCTGGCTGGTATGATATGGTTCCTGGTAGGAACTCTAAATTTCCAGATGATGTAAAGATGAGAAGGTGTGGTTCGCAGTACCTCTGTTTCTGTGTGCTCTGCAGACCAGCGTGCAACCACGCCCTTCACCTTAGGGAGGCACAGAGTGAAGCTTTGCATAACTCGTGCTGTTTCAGCCTTTGTACCATAGAACAGCAGATTGTATGAACAAGAAAACCCGGATAGGCTTTTTCTCATTGTCTACAATTGCTCAGATGTAGATAGGGCAAATGTAGCATATGAATACCTCCTAAAACTGGGTCATTATGTTGCCAGGGTTTGGCTGGAAGGAAGGACATAGAGTCTTCCAGCAGATTTTTATCATCAAGAATCATTAGCTGCAGCTGGCCTCAGCTTAAATAGCTCTGAACTAAGCCATCTTATGGTGGGAGACATTTGACCTTCATCTAGTCCAAGAAAATGGAGAAACTGGTTAGTCCTCATTCCCCATACATACTTTCTCTTCAGGACCAGGCAGGAGTTCAGCAGAGCTGACATTTGGCCTCTTCTTCCTTAATTTTAATAGTTGTCTTGGAAAGAAATTGCCAAATTATTAAATGTTTAATATCACAGCACTTAAAATATATCATTTTAAAACAGTCATGTATAATATTCTTTTATGTGCATATGTAGTAAAGTGCACTTATATTTTCCTTTGTGTTTGATCATTAGCAGATATATTATAATGTCAATATATGCTGTGAATGATATTTTAAACAAACCTTCTACTGACTTGGCTGTAAACTTGTGAAAAAACACTGGTTTCACCTTAAGGTTTTAATTTCCTTATGTTTAGTATAAAATCAATACTTTAAGACTGACTAAAATAACAACCAGACAGTATTTACTGCTTTTATGCTGAACATTTCACATCAGAAGAATGTAGGAGGAGTGTCTGAGTTATAATTTAAACATTTATAACCATCATTCTACTCCATCTGAGAAAGCTTACTTTATTAGGTCTAGAATTACAATCTATTCAATTAAAGCATTTCTCAGATAAGTACTCTGAGTGGTAAGAAGTATTTTCCTAAATCTCAGATGAAGACACTTGAATCTGGCATAGTCCTTCACCATTAAAAGTCAGGAATAGTTTGTCTAGTATCAATAAAGATCAGTTTAAAATTGCTGGAAAAGAATGAAAGAATTGTGTCCACTACGTTGTCTTTAAAAATAACGTTAAAAGCCTGAATATGGTTATTGGAGTGTCTGGTCGTAGATGTATGAGCTAGATAAAGGGCATTTTGCCATAATGTGTCAGATTATTTTGACTTCAATTTTTCATGAGGCATGTTAAGTTAAGGTAGTGCCTAATGTGAGTAATAGTGACAGAATCTGACCTTTGCATGTGATTTTTTTTTTTCTTTTCTGTAATGATAGTGAACATCTGAAGTAAACCTTATATCAGCCAGAAAGTGTTACTTTTTGTCATTTTTCACAGTGAACCAATTGGAGTTGGTTTTAAATCTCTTGTCTCGTGATCCATAGTCTTTCTTCTTTGTCCTGTATTGCTTTCCAAAACAGAGCATAACTAAACACGTAGGAGTGGTCAGTAAACCACTTTTTTGGTGAAAAGGTAGCACTACAAAGAAACAAAACAAACAAAGAAACAAAAAAATACCCCAAAAGGTAACTCAAGTTTCTGGGTAGATGGTACAATCGGTCTTACACTGACTATACCTCTTAAGCTGTAAAGATTTCATCTAGCAGTGGCAAATTCTTTCCCTAGATTATGAATATCAAGTTCAGAGATAAAAAAGAAGTGAAAGATTACAACTTTGAGTGCAATTCATTTTTGCCCATTCCAGCTTGAGGAAGGCTATTCCAGACTGGTCTTGCTTAGCCTGTATTTTTGTCTCATAACTTCAGGTTATTTTGCTACATGTCCTTGAAAGAATTCCTTTGTCTGTGTCATAAATCCTTGCCAAGCCTTTTCTGACTGCACAGGATGCACATAGGTTTTGTATTGTCATTCACACCAACAGTACGTCCTCTAAAGTGACACTATGTTTTCATTAGTGTGATACGGCAAAAATTATTTTTAAATACGGGCTGGCATTGAATTTTATATTTCACTTTTATATATGTAATGAATCTCAACGTGAACATGGGTGCCTTGTAAGTATTTAGTCATGGAAGGAAGCATTATATCCAGGTTTCTAAAAGTCAAATGAAGCCAAGTGGAAACATAAACACTGTTTAGTGTTTGGCTTGATCCGGTGACGAAGTTAAGAGAGTTTTGTGAAGCAATCAAAGATTATTTAGTCAAAAAGCGCAAGGCTGTAAAGTAGACAATGTCATATGAACCAATAGGTCTCTCGCTCTTGCAACTGCAGGCTGATACCAGAATCACCAGCACCAGCAATTTGTGCCTTTATTTGGTGATAAATTAAAGAGGCCTCCCTGAGCTCATACAAGCAGAAAGAAATGATCTCAGACGTTTGTGAGTCACACTGTGTCTGATTAAGTTAAAGGTATAGGAGATGCAGAAAACTGCTGTGTGTGGCTGTTTCTGATATATTGTGTTACTGACACTGCAGCAAAGACAGACATTGTAGGTTTGGCATACAAGCAAAATGTTGTTTGATCTAACCAGTGATGCTGAATTGGTCAGCAAAAAGCACCAGAGACAAACTTTCAGCTGAATATACAATTACGGAGTTGACCAACAGTTTTAATGTACTTTCAAGGCAGCTGATAGTGTTTTCCATAGTCCAAGTCTGCTGAAACTGCTTCAAATGCATTTATCATTTCAATAAAGACTAAGTAGAAATGTTCTGTCTTCTGTATTTTTCTTACATTTGACATACCATGACAATAGGTCTACTTGGCTTTAAATCCCATTATATTTCTAGAGATACACTTTTTCAGCTCTGGGAGGTGAGTGAGAAACTTTCTAACTGGAGTTAGATAACAGCTGTAAATATCTTTTCATGACTTACTGCATTCATGCTGTTCTGAAATGGAGGACCATATCGCTCCTGGATATGGGAGCTGTTCTTGCACCCATTAACTCTTCTAGGAGAGTGACAGACAAGACTCCACAGGAATGCAATGCGTCTTGTGTTTGGAGAGCTCTTAATAAGACTATAGGAGCAAGTAACTCAATTGTGAACTCCCTTCAACAATGTAGTAGCTTCAAGTGCAAAAAAGATTTTTTTTTTTTATTTTGAGGTACTTTTTCTTACTGTGTGCACTGTTCATCACTGCTGAACACAGGGGAGCTATTTCTTAGAATTATTAACTAAATTTTTAAAGACTCTGACAGATCAGTTTTGTTAATAGTCAGTATTGAATTTGCTTATGCCCTTCGGTTGGGACATAAGTGTAACATGGTCCATAAACTTCTTTTAGAGCTTTGTGGATACTTTTATGCCATGATGATTAATGAATTGTTGTATATCATTACTATTTTCACAGTAGTCATCATGTGTTAGTTTGAGGTGCAACATTTTCTTGCAATATACATTGTACTGAACGCAACAATCTTATGTATGAAATAATTGTACTTTTCATAGGAGGATTACTCTTTTACGTTTAGGCATGCTGATATTTAAAGTGGTTGATTATTTTTGAGCAAAGCAGAACGTATCACAACGCAGCGGTATGCTGGAACAGCATGCTGTACTACATTAATTCAGTCTGACAACTGTTTGTGGGTTTCATTCTGCATCTGCACAGGTTCTATGCTTGGTTCACTTTTCAGCTGAAGGTGTTTTTTCTGCAGTTGTATTATGGAAACATTCCTTGATGTGGATATACTTATAGTGATGTAAAGGCTGTTTTTGTTTAGGTGGATTCTTTATCAGTCAAGTCTGCTGGACATTTTTAAGACCAAAGCAGCTCACTATCATGGGGATTTTATCACCATTCAAGCTCTAGAACTGGTCTAGTAGCTGGACATTGCAGTGGTTTGGGGTTTTGTTCTTTCTGTTTTGTTTTGTTTTGTTTTGTTTTGTTTTGTTTTGTTTTGTTTTTTTCTTTACTTTGTCACTGGTCTATCTGAATTCTTAGTAGATTGTTACAAGATAAGAATTACTCTTGCAGCAGTAGAGAAAAATCTAAGTTACAGGTTGCTTTGCACAAGCCTTTCCTCAACGTTCTCTTTTTTTCCTTTTTTTTACTTGTATTTCTTGATTTCTTTTCCTGAAAAGGATAAGTAATGCAATTTTCTCTTGAAAGGTAAGAGCTTATACCAGTTCAACAGTGAAACCTAATTTTCCATATTTATCTTATCATCTACTTATCTAAAAGTACCTACTTTTGTACCTATGTAATCCAAGTTTATACCTCTTTGGAAAGGGATTTAAAATACCTTCTAGTTTGTGTTCATTGATTAAGGATTATTGTGCTGTTTAATGTAGCGAAATACAGCATATGTTGAATAAATCCGCTAATATTTACAAGGAACTTCTTGGCCCAGTTCTGAGTAGTCAGGAAAGCCTGGACCCATCACTTCAGTTTTCCATTGGAGGAGAAATACTTCCAGGATATTACATTCCTGATTTAATACCTTGCAGAGTATGTACAGGTTTTAAACTGGGACATTAGATGGCAAGATCAAACTGCAAAGGATGATGAGCTCTCTGGCCTTGAACAAGAGCCAGAGCAGAATACTGAGTGTTAAAAGGTTTCTAGTGGGGACTATCCCCATACATGTCGCTTCTTCTGTTGTATAACTTTGATCTTCATTAACATGCCAAGAATGAGCCAGTGCCCTTACAGCAGGGTTAGATAGTTTCATAAACAGCCTACACTTCTAATCCTCCTACAAACAGATCAAGTTGATTTACTTTTTATTATTAATCTTCCAGTTAAATCTAGTTGCCTATTCTCTGTGATTGATTACATGCAAGAAAGGTATACTTTTGATCTACTGTTATGTTAGCTTTTCACAGTTAATCAATTAAAAGTCAGAATTTAACATATTTTATGGGTAGTTTTAATACAGAGGAGCAATATTTTCTGAAACTTTCTAGAAATGTTGAAACTCAAATAACAACAGGTGTGTTCTTCAGAATACTTGCACTGTCATGGGTTACATTTGTTAACTATTTTGGTCCTTTCCAGTAATATCCCATAATCTGGGTCACAGGTAATGGCAATTTTCCTAATTTTGTTAATAACGCTAAATATTAACCTATGTAGTCTCCAGACATTGAAATCTGCCGAAACGTATGTGAAAGTTTTCAGTAACAGAATCCCTAGGAGACCTGGTTTAAGTGTATAGTCCAGCAGTTCATTAGTGTTCTAAATTTAAAACAAAATTGCATGACATGAAAATCAAGGATAAATATTTTAGTCTTTCAGAATTTTTGTGCTAATGCAATAAAAATTTTGCATTTCCTATATTAACTTTATAAGTGCAATATAAATTAGCTTGACTTCAGTAGCTGCAAAAATCATGTAATAACATTTTTCTCCTATGCTAATATTTAAAACCAGTTAAGCATTTTCATTGGAGTTTGGTTTTGTAGATTGATTCTTTTTTTTCCCTGTTTTCTCTTATGTTGGAGAGGATGAAACACTTTTTGCTTTTAAAACATTGAAGTCAGTTAAAATAGGCTTACTGATTTTTATCCAGAGTGTAAAGATTGTGATCAGTTTCTGGGTTGCTGCCATCAATATACATTTAGGTTATGCAGGATTTTGTCTTAATATGATCAGTCTTTATTTATGTAAAGTAGAATTCTGACACCATTGATCTGTATTATTAAAATGCATAGAGCAGCTATCATATCCTGGGCTTCTGCTGAAATATGCTTTTAATTGAAGCAGAATTGTAGCAATATATTACCAATGTGAATCTAGTTAAGAGTACAGCATTGACTACAGTGCTTCATTGTTGTACAATGGGCTCTGTTTTGTGGGATTGAGCGTAAATGCGTCTATGAGAGGTGCTCAGAGCAGGAAGTGATCATATAAAAACTTTATTCTGGGAGATGTGCACTTCCAGTTGATGTGACACACAGTGTTTGCCCTTGAGAAGAAAGGCTGGAGCTGTATGATGTTTGTGTTTGTATTTTAGATAGAGATTTTAGATAGGCAGTTAATACTCTGAGAAGGGGGAGTTCATGCCCATATCTTGCTTAATAGTGCCTCAGTATAGCAAATAATTCTGAAGAAGTCCTTTAACTTTGCTTTAAATAAAGGGGGAGGAGGAAAACAGTAGCTTAAAAAACAAGCTTCAAGTGAGTAAAAACACTGAAGAGAAGCTGGAGTTTTTACACTTTTCCTCATCTACAGTGCAAAGGCCGCCAGGCACCGTGACTCCCTGTGGTAAATTTCATGGTGCTCCTGCTGCAAAGTGCCTTAGAAAAAAAGCCAAAATGTGACGAAATAGAATCCTTACATTTACCATTTTCATATGCCATAAAGTGCTAAGCTGATTCAGTTCAGTTATGACCCATGAATGTCAGTGTTCACGTACTTAGTGCACAACTAAATTATTAACACTGATTTTGGGAGCATCAATTGAGACCTTAAATACATGTGATAATATTTACATGACAGGAGCCCTAGTTTCAATGCTAATGAGTTTTTAGTCATCATGACTATGTAAAGTGTGTTGAAAAGCCAATGGGAAGTGAACATCTCAAAGAGAGTATTTAAAAGACCTGTTGAAAAATGTGAAATCTTGTTCATGTCAACTGCTTTTCAGGTGACTAGAACAGACAGATCTCCAATACCATCGAAAGGTGGTACATTGGGAATGGACAGAAATGTGTGTGGTTTTACATAGTGCAACACTGAAACAGTGTTTCTCACTGTCACAAGCTATTATTGTTGTGAGTCAGATTTAAAAAATCCTTCACCAGCTGTTTCCATTGGCTTGGGAAATGATGTTATTCTTCTCCTGAAGATCTTGGTGTGCACAAGAAGTGCAGGTATTTACATGAATATTAGTTAGGAAGGAAGGGAATGGTAGGCAATTGGCATATCTGTTAGTAGAGTCATTAGAAATTAGCAGACTTTATCTTTTGACCAAAATTTAATAGTCTTGAATAAATATTGCTGAAACTGTCAGAAATATAATTTGGAGTCTAGATCTTGAATCAGGTGAAGAGTACTGATGAGAATTGCTCTAGTGTTTCCATTGTTCCTGGTTGGTTATCGTCATTTCTTCTTCCAGGCAATAGGATTAGTTGAAAGTTTTATAACCAGGTAAGGTTGCATTTCATATATTGTTGTATATTGGCAAAAAATAGCCTTCCACTCCCACGTAAGTCAGAGATTTCAATTTTTAGGGACGTATTGGTACATAAATACTGATAGATGAGCAAAGAGAAATAAAAGTCAGTTTTATAACATGTTTCTCAGGCAGTTAAAAGAACTTGTAGATGCCAAAGTAGAGAACTGCTTCCCTAGAGTGAATAAAATTTAGCAATGTAAGTCCAGCTGCTTTAACAAAGCATACATTCCGATATTGCAAGTAGTCTAAAATTATCATCATCAGTGAGTACATTAATGAAACCTTGTTTTTCTTGTAATTTCAAACTGAAAAAACAAGTCTTTGGGGCATAATAAGATGATAGCATACGGTATCTGTTTTAATAAATGATGTTCCGATAGGAAATACCGTCTGATGTTTATATTTTGAAATCTTCATTGTTAAGATTTTCTTTATTTGGTGAATGTTATTGCCCATGGTGGCCACAGACACAGGCGGAACAGGCCTGTCTTGATGATTTAAAAAACAACCTTAAAAAGCATCAGGAAAAAAAAATTTCCTCTCATGTACTACTCAGCGACTCAACGTTGTCTGGCATAGGGTTATTCTGTTGACTGATTGCCACTGGATTTTATTTATGCTTTTTAATTAACAAATACAGTTTAAATATCTCATATAAATCTATGGTCTGGGGGGGTGGTGGTTGTTGAACTTTATTATGTTATTTTAGTATGCAGAAATACCACAGTATTAGATTTCACCAGATCCCTGCTTTGTAGTGGTTCTCTTTGCCTTTGAGAAGATCAAAAATGACTGATTCATTCTGGGTTGGTCTTTGTTCCAGTTTATGTAATTTGACTACAGAAACTCCTCTTTAAGAACAAGAACCTGCAAGCATTTACTTTCTTTTTTAAAAAGCATATTGCAGCTAAGGACTGTTCAAGTAATACAGTTTTATGGGTTATAATGAGGGTGCTTCAAATCATATTCACCTTTAATTTCTATAATATTATTGCAACAATGAATAAAGTGCTTAATTACTATTCCACTATGTCAGGGTCTTTTCTTTTTCTAAATATGCTATAGGAAATAAGCACAAAGGATTTAAATTGATCTCTTTTTATACTCATCTGCTCACATAATTGATTCCCCGGTATTGAAACCTATTCTTTTTGTCTGTATACTGAAGATTTCTTTGCAAAGGTCCAGCCCCAGCAGGTTGATTACACACTTGTTACCTGTAATTCAATACAGCAGCGCCCTGTTTACAAAGTCCAGATTTCCTGGGCTGTCAGTTAGGGCAATCAGCACAAAGACCAAGAGCTTTTGGAACTAAATAAACAATGAGAAAAACATTCAGGGCTGCCAGTAACCTTCACAGGTAATTTAACAGCCTTTGACTACAAGGCATCAGTTGCTGTAGATGTCTGGCGAATATGAAATCTGACATTCTCCCTTGCCATGTTCTGCCAATAGGTCCGTGTGTAATCTCTCACCGAGGTTGCCGCTGCTCCGCTGCGCTCAGCCAAACTGCCTTTATTATGACGGACGCCCACACCTGCTTTCTGTCACCTACGTGCCGTGTGCTCGTCCGAAGGGATACAGACAATTGTTTACATTTTCAGGGTCAAGGAAATTTAGAGTCACTCCCTTGTCCCCTCTGCCGTTCCTCTTCTGACCAGCATCCTGGCCAGTGCAATCTTTTTGATCTCTTTTTAGAAATGTTTAAATATGAAGAAAGAAACTGTTTGATCAATTCTGCATAAATTGGACTCTGTTTTTATTGCAAACAGGGAACAGAGTTATCTCTATTTTCTAGATGACCTTTAAGTACGGACAGATTACTTTATTGTCTAAAGCTTTGTGTTTATGTATTTTTAATTTAACTTGTTTTATTTCTGATGTATTTGGTACCTTTCCTGTCGATTGAGATAATGATTAGAACAGCTATTTTAAAGACCTCTGATGTATTAAAGCAGACAAAAAATATCCATGAGGAGAAGAAAACAGAGACAGAGATTCATCTGAGTCTGTGTAAGAAAATTTCATATCTCTTACTTTAGCAGTCAAATCTCTTTGCAAGCAGATAAAATTAATGTTATCTATACAAGTTTAAAAGTGCATCTGTTAAAAAAAAAACAAACTCACAAAAACCAAGTATAATACTTGTAAGTTAGATGTTTATTGTCCATATAAACTACCCAAACTATCTGACAAATAAGCATTTTCTTGCGTGCCTGCAACATACTTGGCTCATAGAATCATGTCTTCTTTTTTAATTATTCCTGATACATAAATCTGTAGAGTAGACATCTTGCAAGCTGTTAGAAAGACTCTAGTTTTTTCATAACTGTTTTACAAATGCAAGAACTGAAATGATTTGAAAAAAATTGGCAAAATCTATTATTCAGTCATGCTTTAACCAGAAAATGTTCTATTTTTACACTTTCACTGGTGAATTTCTGAGCGCCTTGTTGTGGTCAGTGTAGTAGGAGACAGCTGAAGGTGTTGTACAACAGACACTCCCGGGTGCTTGATTCGCTATCCGCCCTCCAGTTCTGTCTCAGGCAACATGCTTGTGCAGCTGTAGGTAGATGTGCATCCATGACTGAACACCCAATGGATATATTTAGTGTTAGTTTAGTTCTAATTATTTGCTGTGTCTAACTTGGCAATGAACATACAGATTTAAATTATACACAGATATGATTGGGATTGTTATGTGGTGGTATTTTTTTATCTTTTTGATTATATTGTTCTCTGCAAGAATAGAGCCCAGAACACTGGCAGACCAGAAGCAGTTTACTAAAAGCATAAGTAATTTAAATGAGAAGTTCCAGATTCATTTGGGGATCCCTAAATATTTGTTGGTCTTTCTGTGGTCCCATGGGAGCAGGGAAGAGGATAACAACGCTACAGTTTTCATTGTGCATTAATGGGGGCAGTAACAACACTGTGAAGGCAATGATCTTACTAAGAACAAAGTATTGTAAAAATTTAACTCATTTACAATGTGTGGGCACAGCAACAATTAAGGATCCTAGTGTAGAAAGTGCTAATGTGATTGTAAATGAAACAGGCAATTGGGCATAGCATGGTAACCTGTGGGAAGCAGCCATGTCCTGCGTGGGCTACTCGTGGAAACTTATGGAGCGGGCAGTGACAACTCAGTATTTATGGTGTGTTTCGCCACCATTATATGGTCAAAATGGGTTGCATTTAACTGTTTCAGCAATGGCAAAGTAGGGAAATGTCACAGGAAAGTGCTTCTGGGGTGGTGTATGCTTACTTGTAGCTCATTTAGATATCGGGTACTCACTGCGGCTTGATGATAATATATCTTTACTGGGTTAGGTTCATCTCGGATAATCAGTGTAATACTTTTCATAGAGATCACCTGTCATTTTTCTTTAATTATTTATTTTCCATTACAAAATAATCCATATATGACAAGAACTAAGACAATTTTAAGGCCCAGTAAAAAGCATGATCTGCAAGGGTAGCTTTGTTTATGTTATGCTCTGAAATCAGCCTTACCTAAGTAAGAAATAAGGTCCCCCTGTGCTCAGCCCTTTTACTTGCAGGCCCTGTGCTTCCTTCTGTGTTTCTAACACAGTTGAGCTAAGCTGAAGTACCCAAATGCACCTGTAGCCAAAGAGGATTTTTGTCACATGGTTTGTCACAGACTCTTTAGACATTTCTCAGACGTACACCCAAAATGATTGCTGCACGGCTGCTTCTTTTGGAAGGTAAGAGAACTAACCCTAAGGAAAATTGCAGAAAAGTGTTGGAAGACTGGTGGCTTTTGAGTTACAGTAGCACATTGCCCAATGATTCCATTAATTACTGATAAATTCTTCTGCTTTAGGTTTTAGCCCTTCTCTCCTTTCTGTATTGAGTGATGGGTTTTTCTATGTGTGGATGGAGCTAGATTTAGAGACAAAGGCCAGACTGTTTCTTTAGGTGAGAGCCATCCTTGATTGCTAGTTTATGCTTATTGTTAATAGTGGGCTTGATGCCACAAGCAGTAACATCAGCACACAGGTCAAAATCAAGTGGAGGGCTAATGTGAGGAGTCAGCGTCATTTTAAATAAGATTATGAACAAAATGTAAATATGACTGTGAAAAAATTGTGACTAAGAGGATTTTAGTAGGTAGACATGTTCAATAAACTTTGCATGTGCTTCTGCTTCAGGACCTCTCCTTCCACTCAAGTTCTGAGTTGATGAAATTCTGGCATAGGTGGTTCTCTTCACAGTTATTTTTCAGCTCCTGAACTCTATCCCATACATTTGAAATGCTTCTGTTTTACTACTTTGATTTTACTTGTAATTTGTCCCTTTAAAAAAATGTATTTTACTGTGTATTATTTGTGTCATTTTCTGCCACAGAACTCTTCCAGTGGGCAATACTTCTTCAATTTCAGCAGCAGCTATGTCCAAATTATAAAAGAAAAATGCTCATTTAATGAAAAAGAAATTGTTACTACTTGGTTTTAAAAAAGACAATACAAAAACTGGATTTTACATCAGGAACTGCAGCTAATCCTGTGTTTATCTATCTTTTGACTGAATGGAAAGCCCTAACTATCTCACTTATCTCAGTGATGTCCATTAAGGACACACAGATAAGATAATATTTACATATTGTTGCTTTCAAAACTAAATCTTTCTGTGGAAAACTGTGGTTTGTTGTTAGGTTTGCTTCCAGTTTTCAATGTAGACTCTAGTACATATCATTTGACTGATCATGCACAGTAATCTTAACAGTCAAGAGTGATCAGGAAAGGGAGAGAAAATGCTGCTGAATCTTCAACTTCTGCTGCTGGTTTCCCATTCCTCAAACAAAGGGAAAGCATCTGAAGGCAAATCCCACATGTTCTGCATCTGCATGTAAAGTAAGTCAGGATAAAACTGTTAGATTTTTCCTGAAAAAAAAAATGATTAGCTGTTGTTAGCTGGAGAATGATCTAGTTTTAGTCTTCTATTTTAATGAATTGCTTCATACCTCTTTACTTCAGGGCAGATTTAATACTACTGTTGATATTTTGATATCTCTGGAGTGTAATGTATTTATGTTACAGTATAATTGTATTTTACACTTCTTTGTTTAACTTTTGATTCTCAAATTCATCTACCATATCAGAGGGGAAAACAGACTGAAGATATTTTAACTGTGTTCTAATCATTCCTGACTCTTAATTTTTAAACAACATATTAAGTATGGGGTTTTGTCTCTCAGTGATGTATCATTTGAATGGGATCAGGCCCCAGTTCAAAACAGGATTCTCACAAATCAAATTGATGTATTTTTTAAATCCAGAAGAGTGTTAGAACTGTCAAAGGAATTCGTCCTTACACCTCATTTTCTGTCAGCAGGTGTTTGTTCATTTGTTTCTTTGGTTTTAACTGAATTTGTGATCATGGATGCTTAAGCAGGTTAACTTAGGTTAGTAGCAAACACGAAAAAGATATTTCTGTGCCAGATGAAACAGGATTTTCATAATGCAAACACATATTGATATAAAAAATTCCTGCTCTAAAGTGAAGTTGTTAATAAGCATAAGGCAATATGAGTAACAGTAGGAATGCTGCACAGCTTCAGAGATGCTTTTAGCACATGCTAAGGTACTTTTACCTGTACTGTCCTTTCCTGGGGTTGGACTGAAAATCACTATACCCACGTGCATTAAAGATGACACTTCCGACAGGCAAGCAAGAAAAGCTAAAAGAGATGTAGAAGAAGGCAGCATTCACCTGAAGTAGACTGTTGTGCAAATGAATTCCGAGGGATCAAGAAGCAATAGTTTATAAGATGTATTTGTAGGTTTCCTTTGCCATCCATAGGGTCTCTCTCACACACAGTCGCCCATGCTTTTCCTTTTGTTTTTCCTCCTACATATTCTCTGTAAATTCCTTTCTTAATTTTACCAATGACATTAAGAATTCTTGGGAGGCAAAAATATATTCATACAAGACCCATTGTATCTCTAACAGATTTTGTGATGAAGGAATACAGTTGGAATTTTATCAGAATATCACAGAACTATCACTACAGCTAGCCTTACTTAGGTTCTGGAAGCTTTAGAGTGATATTTTTTTTTTTTTGAGAGGGAAAGGAAATTGTATGCTTTGGGGTTTTGTTTTGGTTTAGAAATTTCACAAATGGGAAAATCTCTTTGAACTCTCAACTCTTCTGAGTTTGTATTTTCTTGAACAGTGGGCCGCTGCTTGCCCAGAGCATTCAGTTCTCTTCAGGTTGACTGTGCTCCAGTCTCACCATCTCTCACATAATTTGTATTTACATTGAGCCCCAGCACCAGAATTCAGGTGATTTTATGAGGATCTTCTATTAATTTTTCCTCTCTTTT
>VYXC01010085.1:1697947-1840622 GCA_013397175.1 Platysteira castanea
TTTTTTTTTGGTTGATTTGTTTTGGTTTTGTTCATTTGTTTGGGTTGTTTTGCTTTGTTTTAAATGAAAACATTCCATCTTCATTATAGTGGAAATACACTTGATGTGACTTTAAGACTTATTAGAATGGGCACAAACTTCTGTAACTTCATGTCCCAGTTTCTCAGTGGTTATTGAGTGACTATTGAGTAGTGAAGTTTGAGTGTGTTGCACACAAAGAATGGCACCAAGCCCAAAGGAATAACCCCTGTTCTTTTCATGCAGGAAAGGCTTTGGCCCTTTGCTTTTCCTGGAACATGATGAGACGATCCGGGGTGGAAGGAGTCATGGTTGGGGCTTGATGTTATGGTGGCTGGAGGCAGTAGCAGAGTCTGTGGTGGTAGAAGAAAAGAGGAAGAGAAATTAATCTTGGGAGCAAGAAAGTGCAGCAATGCAAGGGAAGGGTTGAAGAGTGGGTGTGTGTGACCCACAGAGCATTGCCTCGTTCCTCATGTGACGGGGACGAATTTTTCCTGTTGTGTAGGAGGGAGGAGAGAGAATATATTTCTATAGAGCTTGTTTTGTTGACTCTTTCTTTCTGCTATCCATATATACATATGGTGGAATGGGTTATGTTGGAAGGGACCTTAAAGATAATATAGTTCCACCTCTCCCAGTCATGGACAGCGACAGACCATGTTGCTCAAAGCCCCACCCAAAACCCATTCCTTAAACACTTCCAGTAATGGGGCATCTACAGCTTCTCTGGGCAGCCTGTTCCAGTGCTCCACCACCCTCTGAATAAAGAATTTCTTCCAAGTAACTAACCTAAACATCTCCTCTTTTTTAGTTTGAACTGTTCCCTGTTGTCCTGTCCCTACCTGTCCATGTCTCAACTGTTGCGTAGCCTCTGGTAACTCAACATGTGAGTTGTTGATGCATGTGAGGCCTTCTAGGAGTAGGAAAAATTTAATGAATCTATTGGTGTCCTTTCTCCAGTATTCTTCAGTACCTCATGCCCATCTGCATGCTGAAGGCAAAGGAATCTCTTCTAAGCTGACATAAAGAAAGCCAGAAATCTATGTTAATTCTCTGAATCTCCATCAGCTCCATGTCTATGAAAGCACTGGTATAAGATGAAGGCATAACATTGGTTTATTTGAAAATGTGTTCCTGAGAAGTGTAGCATGCTCCAGCTTGGTCTTACTGTTATTTGAATGCCAGCATATATCCTGACCTTAATTGTTCTTCCAGGGTAAATCTTTCTGTCTTACATTCCCTTCTCTAAAATGCACAACATTTAGTGTTTTCTTTCTTTCAAAACACACATAGTCTGTCAATGGTATTATGTAAACAGATAGCTGTAAAATATATTGTCCTTATGTATCATCATAATGCAAATCCAAGCTGTGGATGCAAATCCAAGTTTGCTACAACCAGTGACTGCACCGATTGTGTCCTTATGAAAATAAATGTTTCTTTTAAAATATACAGATCAAATTAACATAGCAGTTAAGAAGTGGAGGAGGGGTTTGTTTCCTGAACATTTTATCAAAGGAGTTTGTAAAAGGAAAAAATGTCAAAAGCCGCAATGAGTAACAGAAAATTAGGTTTGAGATTGGTTTTCAAGGGGGGGATACATTTAACTAACTTTTTGTGTTTGAATTTATTTTAACATGGAATTTAGTTAAATGCTCAGGGTGTGTGCCTGACTCTAGAACGTGAGCTTTATAAAAATTCTCTGAAAGCAAAACATTGAAGTTATGTTTTTTTAAAGGTTTGTTTTTTTTTTTTGATGTAGTTTTAGTATCACTGTCACAGCATCTGAGGCTTCTTTGGAAGAAACTACATAGGTAACACTTTTATAAAGGGTTTGCATCATAGAGACTTTTGTGATTGATTTGTACATACTACAGCAAAAATTGCAGCAATAAAACAGATCTTACCCAAATGACAAGTTGAAACAAATAATTTTTTTTATTTATTTATTTAAATGAATTTGGAACTCATGAAAAGAGCGAGATTGACAGCCACAGAGACTTAATTCCTCTGTTTCACAGACTTAGTACAGGAGAAAGTAGTGCGGGATCCTCATGTGGCCCTGCTAATGTCTTAACCTTGATCTGTAGCTAGCACCTTTAGACATGAGTAGTTCAATTTACATCCCCGTTCTCTCCTTAAACTAAAACTGCCAACAAGAGTGGCAAGTATGATATTGTAGAGGAAACTGGTCCCACAGAACTGCCAACTGATATTCCAGGGACAATTCGTACTCTTGAGTAACCACTGACCTGGCGAAGGTTCAAAGCAGAGGGATGACTTTGTGACGGTGTCCACATTCCTGTGCTGAAGTCCCAGCGTGGTTTGTCATCTGGACATGATATTCCTCTTTGCTCCCTGATTAAATATAGCCGGTACTAAAGAGATTTTGCACTCTGTCCACATGCATTTACATTTCAGTTGCAATTTGAGCAGCTTTTCAGAGGATCAATCATTTGTTTTGGTTTTGGTTTGTTTTTTTTTAATTCAAAGAAATCAAAATAATTGTCCCTCAAGACCAGGTTTGAAGACATCTCCCACAAAGTGTCTCGTGACCTTTGCCTCTTCCTCCCCATAACTTTCTCTGCCAGTAAGTCTGATCAGGAGTGAGTTACATTGCCTTTGGTGGAAGAGATTAAATAAATTGTATAGACCTGTGTGCATCAGAGTTTGGCAGTAGCATGTCTGCTTTCTCTTGGAGCTTAGCTTGCCCCTCTGCCATAGCCGCTACGGAAATCAGTCAGAGGCAGCGGTTAATGCTTTTAAACTGTGATTTCAACTAGTGTGTGTACCTGGGTAACAAGTGTGCATTTAAATTAATCAGCCTTAGTTATTTCTTTGCCAAGGTCAAATCAAGTTATTGTCCTGTTACCAAAATACCCCCGTATTGAGTAGGGACTATTAAGCATACTAAGAGTAGTGGTGTAATATTATTTCATTGCTAAATTGAATTAAGATCACAGAATCAGCTAGGTTGGAAAAGACCTTTGAGCTCATCAAGTCCAACCTATGACCAAACACCACCATGTCAACCAGACTATGGCACCAAATGCCACATCCAGTCTTTTCTTACTCACCTCCAGGAACGGTGACTCCACCATCTCCCTGGGCAGCTCATTCCAATGTCTAACCACCCTTTCTGTGAAGAAATTCTTCCTAATGTCTAAACCTCCCCTGATGCAGCTTAAGGCTGTGTCATGTTTTTGCTGATTGCCTGGGAGAAGAGGCTGAACCCCACCTGGCCACACCCTCCTGTCAGGTTCTTGTAGAGAGTGTTAAGGTCACCCCTGAGCCTCTTCTTCTCAGGCTAAACATTCCCAGCTCCCTCAGTTGCACCTCATCAGGCTTGTGTTCCAGACCCTTCCCCACCCTTGTTGCCCTTCTCTGGACGCACTCCATCATCTCAATATCCTTCCTAAACTGAGGGGTCCAGAACTGGACACAGCACTCAAGGTGTGGCCTCGCCAGTGCTGAGTACAGGGGACAGTCACGGCCCTGGTCATGCTGGCTCATGTTCGGCCACTGTCAATCAGTACCCCCAGTCCCTTTCTCCTGGCTGCTGTCCAGCCACTCTGCCCCCATCCTGTAGTGCTGCAGGGGTTGTTGTGGCCAAGGTGCACAGATGTTCTTAAGATATTCTTAAGGTTAATAATGCAGAGATGTGCCCCTTTGCCTCAAGGGTCTGTTACAAGTCAGAACATCAATCTTAGATGAGAAATAACATATGAAATATTTTCTGTCGTTTTCAGGTTTTATTTTGCTTGTATGTTTTAATGCTGTACTGCTAGACGTAGTTCAATTAAGCTCTCCCATTAAAAGAAGGTGATTGTTTGAGCTACTACTAGTTGTTGAAAATGTGGACTTTAAATTGAGAATCGGAAAACTTCTTTTGGGAGTTTTTGTACTTGCACGTGGGTGAAAGAACCTACACTCTGAATTATTAATAGATTTGACTGGAATGGTAAAAATTCTCACTGATTGAGAGAAATTTCATTTGAGTTCACTTTAGCACATGATGCTTTTTTGTTGTTGCTATGGTCAAGTTAGTGGCTACTCATGCAAGTAAACCTGTAGAACTGGTGTAACAGTACTACGCAAAAAAAAAAAATATATTTTTGTTATCAAAAGTAAGCAGTCTTATTGTAATACTAGAGTTATAGACCTTTGTTGTTTTGTAGAGATGACACAGCTCTTATAGATATGTTTGATATTTGCCTAATACCTTCATGTTTTAGGTGAGAGCTCAGCTCAGTATTGAGAAGTGACATACTTTACTTAGCACATATATATTAATTAACAAATGACTTTTTGCTGGAGTTTAACTTGTAATTGTAGAGCTGTTTTTGTGGGCAAATTAGCTGTGCTTTATGAATTGTACAGTGCTGTAACTTTCCTTAAGAGGGTAATATATATCATTAAGTGAGTGAAATAAGATGGGTTGGCATTGAATTCAGATCAGAGCTTTCCAACAGTAGCAGCCCAGCTTCAGAAGATGTGTAATCTTAAAATTCTTAGCTTCTAAGAGCACTATTGTGAACACTTTGTTAAAAAAAAAAGGTTAATTCTTCCAAGTAAGTAAAAAAATTTAATAATTTTGGTAAATGATCATGTGGTGATTATTAAACTAATATGTAATTAGCATTTTCTAATGACAATCATAATCTTGACAAATGCTTTCATTCATTTTTTTTCTGATCATTAAAGACTTTAAAAGCACTGATTTTTGTTAACTGAGGCCCTTGGCTGTTCATCAGTGGTGCAATTCAACCTAATACTCCAGTGGCCAGTAATCAGAGTTGACTACTAAGTGAAGGAAATTTTATCATTGTCTTTATGAACATCACCTTTATTTCTTGTGTAACAGAGCAGGTAGACAGAACTGTAAGAACATCTAACTGATACATATTCATCCCTTTTTTAAAATGGTGAATTACTTCAATTTTTTTATGTCTTATATGATTAAAATTCACCCAATACTTTGACAATAGTATGATCTTTGAGGTTTGTCAAGTACAAATTCTTGTGTGGTTTTTTTTTTTTAAGTTGAACCAGAAGTAGATTTCAATCTTCTCAATATGTGTATTTGTTATTACTTCTAAAAGGTTTTTCTTTCTTTCTAACAGTTTTCTTCTGTGTTAAAGCATGTATTTTCTTCTCTTCAGAAGGAACATACTTGCTCCTATGAATTGCTGTGGCTAGCCATTACCTATGATATATTATCCAAGAGCTTCATTCTATAAATTGGTACTTAACTTATACCAGAGATACTGAACATGGCTTAGCTAAATGTCCTCCTATGTGCAGGAAACACATCCTGTAATCAGTGCTGATGTTCATATCCTCTTGCTTCCCTTTGAAGTTCCTTGTATTTTTGACCTATGCCATCACAGAGATACTCTTCTCATTCTTAGCTCTCTGCAGCAACTCTGCAGCTGCTCAGGTCTCTGTCCTCACTTTGCAGAAACACACCCGGAATTGGTGGCCCCTCTGCAGCCTAACTCCTTTTTCAGGCTTGTTTGTCCAGCAGAGTCTTGTTTTCAGTTCTTTTCCCTGCAGTTGGAATGGAGTTATTTTATATTTATGGAACGTGAAAGATAAAACAAGCATGCAAAAAGTATAGCAGTATAGTACATAGTACCAAAATATTTCTATTTGTTTACTTTAGATGTTTGAGTTTATGCAGACAAACTGACTTCAAAAATATAGGACAGATGATCAGAAATGTGGATAAGGACAGCATGTTCCTCTGCTTTATTTAGCATTGAACGTATTAATGGGTGCTCAATAAATGGTAATGGTTTTGGAGACATGATGATTGATGTTTCCTGGATCAAAACACAGAGATTTTGTTTAAGAACAGCCCAGCTGGCAAAGTGATCCTCTTTTGAAACTGTTTGTGATCAAAATATGTCAGAGCTGTATCTATAAAATACAGTAGGCAAGACTTTTTGTCAGTGGATTGGTTAATTTATTTTAACAGTAAACTATCAACTATATCTTTGATTATTCATCCCTCCTGTCACACCATATTCCTATCAGTGAGTTAGAGTGCTGCTCTTTTTCTGCTTTCCAGATTTTTTTTCTTATGTTGTGAACATACTACTCTCAAAAAAAGGGCTATATATTTTTTGAGTAAGAACACATAGAGGGTACTGAAAAGAGAGAATTACGTATTTATTTGTGTACAAAATGGCACCACACACGTACTTTGGGCAGCCAGTATTGAGGAACAGAAAACTATCACCTATCTTTTAAGGAAGCCATCTCTGTAACTGGTGTGGTGCCATCCTGCCTGGTCAGAGCACACCTCAGTGTGACTGGTGCAACCAGACACTCCAAGATCAGAAAATAAACATGTCTCTTACTTTGTTATCTCAGCTGGTTGTTCCTCTTAAAGTAGCAGTGCTTTTGGGTTTGAGTTAAGAGGAGATGGCTTCCAAGTTAATGGTTTCTAAGATACTTAGTACAGGCACTGAGCAAAGCCAGTTAAAGCCATCCTTGGTATTTCCATGGTTGAAGTAATAAGTGGGAATTCAGAAAGCAGGCAAATTTAACTTTCTTTTCTCTTGCCCTTTTTCTGGAGGCCATCTCTTTCTCTTCCACTTCTCTCTCCACCCGGCTCTTTTGTCACCCTTAAGGAAAGTAAATTAGTTATAGTATCCTTTCTGACCTTTCAATTCGTCATGTTTATTTTCCTTTGGGTTTTTGGACTCTCAAGAGGAAAGTAAAACTTTTTTAAGGAAAAACTCACAAAGTTGATTACACTTTTTTAAAAAAGGGAATTAATTTCAAATGTTGGGAGCATATTTGCCATAAATTACATGAAATGTTTTTACTTACTCCATTTGGAAACCTTGTATTTCTAAATTTGTATTAAAATTATTATTTTAAGTAAAGCATGAAAAAATCTATTGTTAAGGCGTCTTTAAAAGTCTGAATCTCTCCATGGGATAGATATGTAAATATCCAGAGTACACAATTCTTATTGTATTGATGTGTAGCAACAAGAACCTCATGAACTAGGGTTATTGGCAGAATAGACTGCAAGAGCTCCGAAGAGTGGCTCATTGTGTCTGAATGCATTTAGGCAGCTTTAATTCCTGAATTAATTATACGATATACTATAAAGCTACAAAGAAAAAGCCATTAAAGTCATCTGTGTCAAAGGAAATTTGTATATTAAGGAGTAGATTGTGGCATATAGCCACAGCTGTGAGTCTGGGTTGTATGGGGAGATTGTCTGCCCAAAACAGAGTTCTCCTACAGCCCTCTGGTTACAGTGAAGGCAACAAGAGTGTTGTTATTGCCAGCTTACATGTCACTGCATAGCTGGTCCGGGTGGTAATTGCTGATCTCTGTTACTTGCATTTAACATCACTGAGTTTCTCTCTTCCCTCAAAAATGAAAATGAGTAACTGCTCTTACTTAAGTATCTGAGTCTAGAAACTTGGGACATTAAACGCTCAAATATCTGAGCTAACACGAGTTGTGAAAAGATTGCAGTGATTGGTAGCACTGTAGTGTTGAAGACACATTCAAGAAGAATGACTCTTCTCGGTTGTGACAACCATTGCCCCTTTCTCTGCCCATTTCTAAAAACAGTTGTAAAGGTAGACCCGGGGCTGTGCTTACTCCCTGCTTATTCCCATCTGCTTTTTGCTTTTTTAGCAGTTCAACTGACGCTCTAATCTTTTAATGACTACTCAGTGAGGAAAAACTTGTTTATTCTCTTGAAATGCCTGTGCACCTCATAAAGAAATTTGGTTCCTAATGGCAGTTACATTGCTGAAATTCCATCATGTGTTGCTTTTTATAAGATGTGGACATTTGAAAAAAAAAAAAGTAATTTCTCACAGAGATGTGGTCTTTGAGGGCAGAGTTTCATGCCAACAACATACAAAACAAGTGGCTGAAGCTAGGGCCTGAATACATTTACAGCAAAGAAATCGTGAAAAAATCCTCTCCCCAGTAGCAATAAAGCACCTTTTGATCTGTATTTCTGAAGCTATGCTGTTCATTGTTGCTTTCTTTTGTTCTGCTTCTGCCTCCTTTTTTCCCTGACAAGCCTGTTTGCTTTAGCCTGCCTGTTCAGTGCTTTGCAGTGCATATTTGTAAAAGGGGATTTCGTAGCACATAGGTTTATGTGCCTTGTAAAAATTGCTCGCAAATACAGTTCCATCATTGCTTAGTAGGAGTACAGCACTTCTGCTGCCATGGTGCTCTTGACTGAAGGCATAAGTGGTGTATAGGCCCCTGGATAGTTCCTTTGTGCTGAAGCAAATTTGACTTAAGAATTTTACTTAAAACAAGGATAATCATGTTTGCATGTGGCACAGTTTCTCTGGCAGCCTCAGCACCTCAGCCATTTTTATGCTCCCTCTTTTTTTTATTGTTATTATAGCAGTTGTCCAAACATACAATCACGTGGTACAATCTGTCTGGAAATTCTAATTCTGATGAGAGCAGAGGTGGGAAGAAGGAGGTGGCAAATTGAAGGTTTCAGTATTTTAAATTCAGCTTTTGCTTCAGTCTTCTAAGTGTTCCAGAATCCTCCACTGCGATCACGTTACTGGGACGTATAAGTGGTCTCAGACATACAAAACTTGAAACCAGTATTAAGTCAATTTGATATTTGTGTGTCATGGGTTTCATTGTAAATCCCTCCAAAGCTGAGCATGCCATTTTAACCCACAGTGTGTTTGAATTAGCTCAGAGACCTTTAACTGCAATGACACTAGCAGGTCTCACTTAAATATTGTAAAATATTATTATTTGACTAGTGGTCCCTTAAACTAGGCTATTTCATGTACATGCTGAATATTATATACCAAATACAGCTTTTGAGGAATTTCAAGCTCATGGCCAGGGACACAGAATGGAAAACATTGACTATTAAATAACATACTAATTAACTATCCAGACGTTTAACTCAAGGAATAGATTAATAAAGCTGTCAAAACTGCCTATCCTCCTAAATATATATTATAATCTTGCCATGTTACTGTAGCCCAGTAAAGACTTGGTGGTATCAGCATAAATGATATTATCTAGTATTTTTCTTTTCAAGATAAATCCAAAGGTGTTAAGATCACATTGGTTTTATGGTCATATTTGATATATGATAATATCATCTATGTCTGCAGAATTTATGATATTAATATGAGGAGAATGGTGGGATTATTATTATGGGTCACACAGAATTACAGATCCCAATAATAGTACACCTAAAAAAAGAAAAACTGTCAGCTGTAGCGTAGTGTCAGCACCCATCTTTTCAAGCTGTTGTAGCTCACATTACAAAGAAGGCCATTTTAGCTAGGAGCATAACAATCTCATTGTATTAATCATTTTCTATGTTTAAGCAATATGAGGATGTCTGCTTTCAGTGACAGAAATAAAAACCTTGAAGTGAACAGTCTGTGAAATAAACTCTGAAGGGACAGTGAAGCTGCCTCTCTTTACTCCCTATGGCCTAATTAAACAGTGGAAAAGCCACCATAAAAGAAATTAAATTTAAAAAGACAGATTAGCAACAGGAAGGGTGTGGCAGCAATTGATGTCCATGTGGTGCTCCATTTGCAAGTATCATGAAAAGCAGTTGTGCTAAGAAGCAAAGTCGGGAGCTGCTGATTGTGAATATTTAAAAAATATTTTCACTTTTGGTCATGACAGGATTCGCTAGTCTGGTCTAGTATTTTCCTTTTGCAATCTTCTGCAGCAATGTAACACCAAGAGACAGAAAGCCATACATCCTCAGGTGTGCTAATCTGCTGGTAACGTTTCAGTAATAGAAAGTATAATGAATAAACAATTTCTAATCAAAATTTTAAAGTTGCTTCTACGTGTCTATACACATTTTCCCATACATACATATTCGCACTGGACCCAGCCCTTTGCTGGGTGATTTTTATTTTTCCTTAAATTGCTGGGTTTTGTATTGAGATGGTCTGTATCGCCAGAAGCAATTCAGTCATTGGTTATCCTTTTAAAAATAAGAGAGGTTCAACTACTGTGATCTGTTGAACTCATAATTGATTGACTTGACTTGGGTGATAACATGTGGTTATTCCTGGCTATGGCTGACACAGTACAATATAACCGGAAGAAGAGTGTGAACCATCCAAGAACTGCAATTATTTTGAAGGTAGAGAATGACTGTAGGAGAATTGCTAAGACTGTTCTGTCGGGTGCAGTGTAATGTTCTCCATCTTCACACCTTTGCTGTTTGGTATAATTTGTGTTTGTACATGGTTTATATTTACACTAACCTACTGGTAATGTTGACACTGCTGGTGAAACAGCATCAGTGGGAATCAGTGCCCAAGGTGCTCCTCTCTTTCAGTTAAGAGTTACTCCTTTTCCATTAGGAGTCCTTCCCTTGCAGAGCAAAACAGCTCATTAATTTGGTAAGCTTTTACTCCACTCTTGTTTTATCTCAGAAGTCCTGGGATCTGTTCAGAGTGTACATAAGTCCAAGCAGTGTGCCTTAGTTTACTCTCTAAGCCAAGAGGAATACTACAGAGCTTTTTATTTTTTCCTCTCCAAAGCAATAATGTGTGCAAATCTTTTAACCAGATTAACTTCAATATCCTTTTGGCACTTAGAGGCACCTGTTTGGGAGTGCACCATGAGGATGAGCCATAGCTGTATGAGACACCACAAAACTTATGACTCGTTAGTCATTAAGGAAAGTTTGTAAACAAAATTAACAAAGAAGCACACCAAAAAATTCTCAAGCTCCAGAAAATAGTCACCTAGTTCAGATGCTGAGTTCTCAAGTTGGCAGTCAGCTGTGAGCCCCCTGGCACCTCCAGTCTCCTCTCTCAGTCACCAGAACACTTCTCAAGGACCCCCAAGTTGGCCAGTGGAAATATCCATAGAAGCAGTCTATTGAACAGCTTTTCCTGCTCGGTTTCTGCATTGTTGCTTCAAGAAAGGTGGTAAAAATGTTTCGAAGTAGTTGCTGTACCTACAGGTGCTCCCTTTCAGAGAATGAAGACCCCAGAGCCAATGGCCATTGAACCAATGTTCATCAGGAGGGACAATGGGCGAGAAGTTTCTTCATTCCCTCATTGTCCCCCAGCATTCTTGGAAGGCAATGTCTGTGTTGCTTTACACTCTCCAGTTTGTATCAAGCATGGAGAGGGCTTCATCCTATCTTATGCAGATATCAGATCACAAGCAATACAGAAAATTGGGAGAAACTTCACCCTGACACTTCTCGGTAGGCCAGACAAATTACCCAAGCTCACAGAGGAAACAGGACACATTGTTTGAGGTATGGTATTGTGAAAAAATTCCCTTTATGTGCCTTTTGTCATTAGAATTTATGTCTCAGAGACAAGCCTTCCCAGAGACTTGCCTACAACATTTAGCCTTGCACTACCTTGAGTAGCATTTGTCTTTCAGACAAACTCCAGCCAGTCAGGATTGAGAGCCACGGCACAAAATGGACTTCACAGTTTTAATTCTTAAGGCAGTAAATGTTACAACAAAAATACTGGGTGGGTAGAATTATTTTCTGTCTTTTTTTTTAAACAGGAAAAGAATACTAGATATTTCATCAGCATGTTAGAGGCCATAATACACTCGTTATGTTTCTGAAAGCTACCATCACCTTACAGTTATTGTATGCTGATTTTTCTGTTATTGAATAAATGCTATTGGACAGAATTTTGATGATTCTATGTGCAGGTAAATACTAGGATTTGGGGAATGGGTAAAGGCTGCTTGGTGATAATAAATGTAGAAAAATATATGAGTGAAAAAGCAGTTGCTTCTTTATGGGTAGTGGTATATATGGCTGTATGCTCACTGCATTAATAGCTATCACATGTGGGTTTATGTTAGAAAACATGATACTTGAGGTTTTATGCATGTGCATTTCTTTGTGTTATGGTTGTGATTTTCATGCATCCCAAAAGGCAGGCATATTTTGTATGTATTATGCTTTTCTGTGCTTTGTTATTGCCAGAAGCTTGAAATCAATACCGCTTTTTCTTTCTGATAATTAAAAGGATGGTTTATCTTTATATGGATCTTTAATTTTAATAAGCTAATAATTCTGATTTTAGCTACTATTATCTTAATAGCTAAGCCTTCTTAAATGTTTTTATCGTAATTCCTTTGGATAGTGTTGCCATTTTTTCAGCCTGCATGAATCCTTGCTCTATAGTGACGTCTGCTGGAAATGGCAAATTGGAATGTTCAAGGGCATATTTAAGCTTTTCATTTCAGGACTGCTTGATCCTTTTACATGTGTGCAGTATGGACTGTATAGAAGAGCAGCATCACATATTCCCATTCCCTAACAGGTGTTGTTTCTGCACTGGAGTTGGTGGAATTCAGGCTTTGTCTTGTCGCAAGCATGCATTTTTTGCCTTGGAGCACATTCCAGCAGTGTAATTTTTGACACTTGTTCTATGCTTGTCATAAAAGTTGATAGTTAGAAGTCATCAGGTTCTGAGAAATAAGTGTTTATGCTTTGTATCAGATCCATACTGAGGTGCTCAGATTCAGTTATTCAGCACTTCTTACTGACAGTCCTGACACCAGTATTAAGTAATTATAGAGGAGTCAATGAAAAAAATTTATGCTTTTAATCTGACATTCAGAATTGGGTAATATTTACTTTATATCTTAAAAAAGGTATAACATTCAAAGTAGACACCGAACATTTTGCATTACAACTAAAAAAGGAAAGTAATGAGCCCATTTTTAAATGAATTCAAAAAGCAATCTGATTTTAGTTCTTGCAATGGAGGACAAATAAAATAAAAACTATCGTACTTTATTTACTAACCGATGAATTGAATTGTCCGCCTTTTATTACAGATATAAAGCAAAGACTATGAAGAGGCAATCATTTTTGCAGCTATCAGACTTTCAGTAACATATCTCTTGTGGTTTAAATAACAGATAGTTTAAGTGTTTTTCCATTACCTTCGTGTAAATGAAAAATGCATAAAATATTTTAACAAGGCAAAGTAATCCAAGGAGATTGTTATTTTGTGTTACAAATTAGGTTATTTCTGTCATAAAATTAAAGGAAAAAAAATCAACGCAAGGACATTTCAGCTTAATATCATTTACCAGAAGGAACATGTAACAGATTTAATGAGCTAGCAGGTCACCTGAATCCAGCTGTTTCCGACCAGCTTTATGAAACGGAGAATGCAGCTAACGGTAGGAGGTAAGCATTATTACAAGCTCTCAAGGAGTTACAAAATCGATTTCTGCTTGAATGAATTAATTTAGATTATCAATTTATAACCAGCTACACGAATCCCATCAACTCAACAATTCAGTGAATGATCAGGCTCAGCCCTTGCAAGAGCTTAACAATTAGAGAGCTCTATAGTTATCTCCTGTCCTATGGTGTTGCTAACAAAGTTCCTTCGTTTGACAGAAAGAGAAGGAAAATGTTTGCTTAAGGACATTGCAGGAGTGAAACACATCTTTGGTGAGGGAAAAGAGCCATAGAGTAACTGTGTTCTTTCTTCCTAGAAACTCTTCCAAAGGTGATGGAAATGGAGTGGTTCTTTTTACTAGCAAAAAAACATGACCAGCGCAGGGAAGAGGCCAAACCATCTAATTTCAATCATGTACTTCAAAAGAAGAGAACAAAGGACAGGATGTGAAAACTAATGCTTGTAACTATCACACACTCTAAAAGTTTATACCCATAGTGCTATTGAAAATGTCTTGCCTTTTTGCTGGAATGCAGCAACATAGTTCCTCTTCCTCCCCATCCTAGTGCAGTCATTAAAACCTGTAAAAAGAGAGTGTAAGTTGCTGCTAGTCAGAATGTTGCTGTTTTATTTTGCACAAGTGTTAAATGACTACTCAGGATGCAAGTCATTGGTGATTCAGGCTGTTCATCTTTTAATCTTTTACTTGTCTCCTTGTAATATTGCAAAATGGTTATGAGTAAAAGGATATTTGCTGTGCATCAGTTCCTGCTGTCTCCCAAAGTATAAAATACAGTGGTTACTCTTCCTTGCCTGTTCAGTCAGTTTTGGCACCATCTTCCCTGTCTCGGAAGATAAGAGTGGTACAGTAAGTACAGCACTTTATTAGCAGCATATGATTTATCACAGAGACATTAAACTTAAATGAGTAATTGTGTTTATAAATATCCTTTAACAGTAGCAGGGACTCTGGGTTTAGTAATACACATCAGTGGTGAAGTATGAAAAAGTGATCAGCTGTTAGGTCATAAAGCCTTATTGTTGCCTGAAAATAACCTCAAATTATTACATTTTAGGGCTGAGGAAAATCAATAGGATTATATTGTTCTTCTTCTAAAAGGTACATTTGCAGTGCAGTGTTCAAAGAGTAATAGGCATGATGGCTTCTGTTAGGGACAAAATGAGTTGCACCTACGTCATGTGGAAAGTATACCACTAAAAAGACCTCAGATTCCTGACAGTTTTAAACCACTAACAAAAATTGTTAAATAGCTCTGTTGCCCTTGTGCTGGAAGAAAGTGGAGGGTTTTTAAGTACTGGAAATGCATCTTCTGGACAAACTTGGATATGTTCACATGGGCTACCAGTGCTTTTATTTTTTTCCTTGGCTTGGCTGTAAACAGCCTTCTTTAAATTCTCTCTGGGCAGACAAAAATTGAAGACAACAATGCAAACCTAGTCTAGTGGAACAATTAAAAATTATGAGAAATCCTTTTTTTGTAGTCTCTTCTGTAAAGTTAGCTCTAATTTGACAATCAAATTATTGTCTTTTTCCTCATTATTTATTATTATTTTAGCAAGGTTTTATGCTAGCACTTATAGAAGTTGGTGTTTGTGAGATGGTAGAATTTAATAGTCTCTGATTTCCTTGGACAGGCATTGTACAGTCCTGTAAGAAGCATTAGTCCATCCTATAGACTCACCCTGAAAACTTTCCCAGGCTACACATAGGTCCTCAAGATCCAAAAACTGACCCTGCAGTAGGTTAACTGAGTGCATGGGAGCTGTCAGCCCATCAAACAATAAAGGAACTCCTCTGGGGATGCTCTTCTTTCTATCTGTACCAATCACAGCAGGTACCATAACTTTTGGAAAATAAGATACAAAGTATATATGGCACTGATGAGAGTGAACCTGTAAGTTTTTACGTGTATGCCTAGTGCCTTATGCACTTTCCCAATCACCTGCTCTAAAACCAGCTTCAGTGGATGGAACAATGCTGCCATTGGATGGATATTTGGGATATTTGCTCCTGAAGACACTTGGGCTTTACAAAAATAACTGTGGGTGTCAGCACTTTTTGCTGTCCTGTATGCAATACTGGAAGTAATGTAATCCTGCCAGCACTGTACCTCTGTCTTTGCAGTGTGAATTTTCCACAGATTTCTATGCTTCTGCCAGCACACTCTTCCCAATACCCATGACAGCTCCTGCAAAGCTAATTCCAGTGTCAGTATGATCTCCTCTACTACAATGGTTGAGTCTGAGGGGATAGCTGAATAAATCTCCCACTGTGGGCTTTCATTGAAGAAATTCTTTCTCTCAGATTTGGATAGTTTATCCCTGGAGCATGCTATCATTCATGGATGGGCAGCTAAAAATTAAAAGGATTGAGAGGCACAGTGACTTCCCAAATATCAGTCTTGTACATCCAGCTGCTATTGGGGTGAAATGAACCTCTAACCTTTCATTTGAGGGGAGAACTTCCTGCCATGTGCCTTGTGAATCTTCCTTCCTTCTTTATGCCCATAATCATTTAGCAGATGAACTGCAGAGCAAATCCATCACAAGGTGGGATCTGTTGCACAGCCTAGAAAGGGCGCCTTTTCTTGTCTATGTGTTAGGGCAAGTAGTTGTAGCTATCTGTTCAAGCACGGTGAGCTGAGTTTTTAGATATTATGTAATAATGTCACTTATTGCACTGTGGAGAGTTTAAACTAGAGAAAAAGTTAAGTCTCTTCCAACTGTTGCCAGGAAGGCCCACTTAGTGTTTCTCTCAGTGATGTGCAAGGGTTCCCATGGTGAGGTGTGCCTCGGTGACAAGGCAGGAGTGTGTCACAGGTGAGCAGCCTGTATCCCAAGCACAAAAACCCTGTGACAAAAGCCAGCACACACGCTGGGTCTGGGGGCCACTGTGGGTGTTTCTGCATCATGATCGTGGGAAGAGGAGTGCTGCATCGAGATACCTGAGCAGCTGCAGACAGAGCTGGCTCAGGGTAGCCAGGTGGATTAGCAGAGACATTCCTGCAGAGCTGGTGACAGCAGGAGAGGCAAAAGGGGTGGTCTTGCATGGTGAGGAAAGGGCTGGTACCAGAAAGGTTCCAAATATTAATTTCAAGTTCAGCCCCATCTCAGACAGGATACACTGTGATTGTGTAGTGTTTGTGAAACAACCAGCAGAAAAACTAATATTGCTGAAATTAATTAATATGGCTAAACAAGGTCTAGGGCTATGGCCTTCAGAAAGGCCATAATGCTTTTTGCACAGAGTGCTTGGGCCCATTAGCAAATATGCTGGTATTTTCTTTAAGGCTTCTTATGTACTTTTGCAAATAAAACAGGTTGTATTAAATAAACTCTGTTTCAGGAGTTTCACTTCCTTATTATCAAAGTTCATGAGATTTTCAAGTAACTTTCAGGTCAGAAAGGATATTAATAGCCTTGTTGTGTGAGGATGTTCCTTAGCATAGTCCAGAAAAGTGCAAACATATTCATCAGAAGTGATTATTTGTTTAATTATGCCAGAAAATGCTGGTAAGCTTTTGGATTTTCTAATTTAGTCCACTGCAATTTTTTTCATTATTTTCATAACTCTAGATATAATCAACTGTAATATTTCAAACATATGTTTCCATTTTATTTTATGTTGGCAAAGCCTTTGATTGCAGTCTCCAGTGCTTACCTTAACTACACCTCATAGTGGCTGTAAATACACCTCTCCTCAGCTGCATTGCAGCTAGAGACAGCGTCTGGCAGCAGCCTAGGATGGGCAAATGACCTCAAAATCCTGAGGGCCTATAGCAGCGGTGTTCCACATTATTGATAGTAGCAGAGATATTGACAGTCTGTGCTTGGAAGGAAAATAGGAGTTTGATATGACATATTGTGTGTCTCAGCAAGACTCATAAATAATTTTGACAAGTTTTTGTATGCATGGGAAAGTCCTTGATTCAGCCTCCCATAAAAATAAACTTCTATTATGGAATGTATTTGTCAAGTGGCTGTGTGATGGATGGAGCTGCGTTTACCCCTTGGCAGTTCGATGAGTTTTAGATGCACAGCTTACCAGAGAGGATTTACGGGCAGTACAGAAATAATTATTCAGTATGAAATACATAATTCCTGTACCTGGATTTTCATGTTTTATTATATTTTGTTTCTGTTGCATTTCTGGTCTTTAAGACAAAAGGCCTTACCATTTTACATGAAGCTGTTGAATGTCTGTAGTTTTTTGTTTGGAGAAACTAATTCCTTTCCCAAAGTTGGCTTGTATTTTGTTAATTGAATGGAAGCTTTTAACAAATTAGGCAAAACCAGGCAAGTTTGCATTTGAAAATTCTTATTTTACCAATAAAAACTCTCTTGATAGGATTTCTTAGGCTTCTAGTGGAAAAACGAATTAACAAATCATATTAAATTTAGATTCTTGTGATAGGTATTGCTCATATTGTCTTTTTTTCTTTTCCTTTTTTTTCTTTTTTTTTTAAACCAAGCAGTAAGCTCACATGAAGAGGTCACACCTTCCTGTCATGGAACCCAGAGCACTTGGCACATGTGTTGCATCCTTCCTTAAGGCTCCTCCCTCAGCTGTTTCTCTGCCTTTTTTTCTTCGCAGTAGTGTTTCTTTTCTGTCAGGGCTGTCTTCATATCTCCCCTTACCTCTGTCATTTCTGCCTGTTCATTACTTACTTGTTTCACCTATTCTGTTTTCACTCATTTAACTTTTTCTTTAGACTTTCTCTCTTTTTTTTCGTATTCCTGTCCTCCTGATTGAAAGTGCTCCCTGCTGTTAGGTTTTGCCAGCCTTTCTCCTTTACTTTCTTCCTGCTCCCCCAGTCAATTTCTTTTTACTGTTTTTCCTCTTTGTTCTCACCAGTATCTCACACTCTAGCTTATTTTTACACAGTTACTTTATGACTTGCTTTCCTTTTTCAGCCCCTTCCCTCTCTATTACTTACCACTCCTAACAGTTGTACTTTCTCCCCAGTTTGCAACTTCTTACCATGACCTTCTGACAGGTACCAGTTGTTCTGTCTTCCCAAAATGTCTTCCCTGTTTGAAACTTCCCAAAGTTGTGAATATGGCACTTTTTTAGTCTTTACAGAACTATCCAGTTTTGGATATAGTTCCCATATCCATGGTTGAGGAATCACACTATCGTAACTCCCCAGGAAGAACAGTGTAGTTCTGAATGTGTTAACAAAGCTTTCTGCTGTAAAAGACTCAAAAGAGTACTAATTTTTTCAATAACTTCTGGCATATAGTATAGTACATCATGGATCACTAAGAAATCCCACTCATCATAGGCAGGAATTTCTGTGAACAGAAAATTTCTAAAGAAATAGCAAACTGCTTTTAAAGGTAGAATATTTATTTTAAGACTTCATGCCATTTACTATAGCTTGTAGATATGGCAAATTAGAATTCCTGTTCTGTATTTAAACACATTCTGAGATTTGTGTGGAGCAATTTGAATGTAAAAAATGTGCCTGCTCAAACAGTCTCTGGAAATAAGACAGTATGTTAATCCTTGCAACCAGCACCTGGATTCTAAAAATTGGTCACAATTAGAGTTGCACTAACCTCATACATCCAGGCACCTGGCTGGGCTGCTCACACACAGCTCCAATGCTTGGATTTGAGCTGCCCTCCAATCTCCATGTACTCTCCAGGAGGGCATGGTGTCCAGTGCCTCCTCTGGCCTGTCTGACCCAAGTGGGCCTCTCAAATGGCCTTCAGCATCTCAGATACAAACAGTGGGCAGCTGAGCTGATTCATTTCTGTTTGTCCACATACAAAATAAAATTACATACTTCTTCTACAATAATGCAATTTATCTTAAGTTAGGAGCAGGGAATCAGCAGCAATCTCATTTGGGCTGTGTTAATAAAGCTTTGTAGAACCACTTAAGAGCAGGGGCCTGCAAGCAGTTGCATCCTCTGAATGTCTGCCATTCTCCCATTCATGCAATACCATACAGGGCATCCTGTGATTTTTTGCCTTCTACTGCAAATTGTCCACAAAAAGCCAACTTCTAGTATTTCTTTCTAAATCCTGTTAATTAATGGACAGTATCTGCCCGGCAAAACTGAATTGCTACTACTGCTGATCTAGATAACGCATGTAAGCAGGAGGAAGGACTTGGTCTGCTACAGCTGACTGTGCCACTGCAAAAAGCTGCCAGAGGTGAGAGCCAGGCGGCTGTGAATTTTATTAGCACTCATGGATCCCTGTTTATGCTGTGTTGTCTTACGTAGATCAGGGCATGCATGCTCAAGAACTGGGAGCTAGAGCAGTAAGTGTTCCTCATTTTCCTGTCATCTCTACTGGGAAGAACATCTACTGAGGGGAGGGGAAGTTTACTGTCAGTTAGACTGGGACCAGAAGTGATAGAATCTCCTTCTTCTTAAAAATGTCATTCCATAAATATTTAAAATACTTGCCAGGTTTATTGAGGTATCACTGTTTGCTCCATGAAAGTTGAAGGTCTGTCTGTACTTCCATTATAAAGTTCCTTAATAGGGAAGAATTAACGACCTAGCTATTAAAAGTATTTTTGTCCTAAATCTTACTTAGGAAATACTCATCTAGAAGCAAAAACATTTATAGAATGCTTTTCAATTTTTTTTTCTGCAACCAATTTCTCTGGAATTTGGATGCTAAAATAGGAAAAGTAATATTTCAATATTTTACACTTGCACCTACTTTTCTCTTTCTGAATTATCACGGGAAGAGATGAAGGATGCGGGGACAGTTAACTGTAAATCTGTAAATGATGACCTAAATGCGCACCTAGAGGTTGTTTTTTGCTTTATTTTGGGGAGTTTGAGGGGCAGGCTGCTGCCTGTTAAGTATGTATTTATAAATATCTTTTATGACTGTTCCTTGCTTCTTTCCCAAACCTGCTGCTTCATTTGAAAAATTTTTAAAGAAAATTTTATTAAGCTTTCTCATAGAGCAGTGTTGTATTAACACAACGCTTTCTAATAAGTATCAAGCAATTTCTCAATGTGCAGTTCTGTGTCAGAGATTTCTATTACTAATATCTTCAGGCAACTTCATTTCAATCCATGTTGTGCTTCAAGGATCTGTCGAAGTGCACTTCAGTGCATCTGAAAACATCCTCAAAATAGAACAACATGGATTGAAATTGAGGGGCCTGGAAGCAAACCAGAGGGGACAATAACAGCTTAGTAAAAGTCTTATTTTTCTCTAGTCTTGCTTTCTTTTTTATACCACCATTAAACATAGGAAGTTGAACAACAATTAAATACTGTGGCTTGCTGTAGCACTCTGGCAGTCTCCCTGGAAGAAATAGGATTCACAAGCCTGAAGGATAAACTGATTGCTGTTTCTGAACCTATGTGGCTGCACTCATCTGGTACCCAGATTTCAAAGGGTGAAACTGGAAGTGCTCTTGCTGATTTTTAAGCCTCCTATCTGCATATACAAACCTAATTTTTTTATTCAGCAAAATTAGTGTTTGTTAGTGTATAGAATGGAGATGCAGGATAGGAGTTTCTCAGCAGTGTACCTGATACACTGTAGCTTTCAGTTTTCCTGTACTCTTTCTCTTACTAGGATATACAAAAGAATAAAAAGCTTCTTTCTTCCTCTTTTTTCCTGCAAAATGTAAGATGAATAGTAGTGATGGTTACTTCCAAAGAAAGAATCATTTTAAGTGATTTTCTATTAGAAAAAAAAAGTTTGTAGAGAACAATAGATAAATATCCTTGTCAAAAACTGACAAAAATGTTTGCTGTGGAACCTGTTTGTGTTATTAGACACAAATTAAAAGTAATATCTTTGAAAGTATGTGCATAGCATTTAATTTGGCATTTATGGCCAAAATTCTGCGCATGAATGTACTATGGCTGAGCTGTGTGGTAGTAGGTGCTTTCTTGGACAGTTTTGTAAGTAAAAGATGGTCAGGGTTCAAGTCTGGGGTCATTCTGTAGGCATGTGGGCTGCATTATTTCCCTAAACCAAAGGAGATTTCTAGTTTGTGCATTTCAGAGGAAAAATTCTGAAAAATAAACTCTTAGTGTAATTGTTAACATGATATTTGGCCCAGTTTCGAGAGAATTTGAAAGACAACTTGAGGGAAATGGTAATGCAATCACCACAGTGAGACACCAATACCCAGTGATTTTAGTTATTTATCATGTATGTTTGTAACTATGTAGATATAACAATTAGTATAACAGTTTCCGTAATTTAAGGATATAAATGTGGTCAGAGTAGCTGTTCCACTTGTGACCAAAGTACATGAGAAAAAAGGGGAATGTACTATTTACTAATATATACTCAAGACAGAAATCCATTTCATTTTAGTGAGTAGGTCTGTTTAAAAGGGGCAGGAGAACAGAATAAAGTCCAATCACATATAATAAAATTTGATTTAAAAACTTGTTAATATTTTATTACTTTTTCTGTTTGTTTGGCCAGATTTACCTCATGGAAGGTCCCTTTAGACGGTTTGGTTATTCCAGTTGCATGTAGTTAAACAGTCCCAGAATAATACTGGTGTGTAAGAGGGGCCCTCACTTTTGAGAGTACCCACATACTGTAAGTTGTACTGTACTGCCTTTCAGTCAGTCTGGGGGCAAGGCAAAGGACAGTTTCCTCCCCAGTCATTCAGAGTGCAACCCTAAATACTGCATTTTAAAATAAAGAAGTAGATCGCTGACAGTCTATTTTTTTTCTGTATTAAATACAGAAGAAATAGAGAGAATATGGCCTGCTTTGTTAATGAATATTTTCAAGCTGTGAGTGGAACTGAAGATGTTAATATCTTCCAGTAAAAACTTTGGGCAATTTTTTTCAAATGCACCTAGGAAATCTGCTTCTAAGTAGTGTAAAATACACTATACTGCAATTTTCACTTCAGGCCAAAAGTTATGCCTTGGAGGTTTATTTTAACTAGAGTAGGCTTTGCCAGTATCAACTGAACAGATTTACTTGTGGAGGTGGTTTGTGAGTGATTCCATACAGGGAAGTCTCTAACTGGAAGAACTAGAACCTGAATTAGGTACTACTTAAGCCATCTTCACTAAAGAAGGATTTTGAACCCATTTTCAGATCTGTTGGATGTTTGTTAGGTATTCATATTGACATGCAGATGTTTAGAAGTCCCTTTTTATTCAAGATCAAATTTGGCTCTGCCAGCTACAGTTTGGAGGTAAGAAAAGTCATGAAAAATACTCTGTTGTTCATTACTATGATGGAAAAAAAGTAATTTTATGAAGCTGTGATTTTGTTATAAACCAGAACCTAAAGCCTGAGTGGCAGTTCAAAAGATTTCAGCTTTATTGTTGTGTAAAGCTTGCCCCTAACCATCCCAAAATCAGTACATGGACTCCACAGCCCAACTTTGCCTGAAGAGATACTGTCTTGAATTTGTGGATTCCAAAGGGTTTCTTTGCCTTCTGTATTTTTCCATTGTCCTTCAGCCAAGCTCAAGAAGACCAAACTTGACTTTCTTAAGATCATGTCTGAGGTAAAAATCTAGAAAATCACCACAAAAGAGAAAGAAGCTGACTCAAGAAATTTTGGCATACAAACTTCACATCCTTAAGGATTTTTTCCAATTAAGGTATGAAGATAAAGAAAAAGTAGTTAGAAGTTACAGACAGGAGTTGTAGAGTATTCTGAGTTGGAAGAAATCCACAAGGATCCACAAGTCCATCTCTTAAGTGAAATCAGTGTGTATGAGGTCTGAAGTGGATCAGAAATCAAGTCCTGAGGCAAACAGAACTGAGGAGAGCAAATGAATTTTAACAAATGTTTATACTGACTGGAAGAGACCTTCTTCAACGCCCTGTTTCTTTAGGGTAGTTTTGAGCATGCCAAACCATGAGCTGCATTCTAACACTAAATTGAGTCTTAGTCATCCCAAATTGCTCTTTTGACTTGAAAAGGGCTAAATTAAGTCAGAATACCACTGGCTGTGAATATTATAATTTCCCATTTTGAAATATGTTTATTGCTGAATGAAATGTGAAGTCTTCATGGCAGAATATTTTATTGTGGGTTTTTTCTCAGTTCCCATCTATGGAGAGACGAATTTTGAACGAATTTTTTCCTTTTTGTGCCATGATTTCTTCTATTTTCTGCTTTTTAGAAAGCATATGTTGTTTATTTGTGAGAGACTACGTGTTGTAAAAGGATTACCTTGTTAACTGGTTTTTTCTAGTGCAGTTTTTAAAAATCTCAATTTTTAAATAGGTGCCAATGATTTTGCTTTGAAAGTCTCCATATTTGCTGCCACAATAAGGAGACAAGTCATTTTATAATCTTAACGTTTTCTGTCTGTGGAAAAATTTCCTTTGTACATCCTTTTTGATATACTTCCCATGCATTGGTCTTCATTTTGTGTATTTCTAATCTGTAATAATCCAAATTCTCTTTCAGTCCTACTTTATAATATATGAACACGATTACAGATACTGTGTTACAGGAAGGGGGTTCTTTTTGTAAGTGTCATGATGGTTATTAATGATACTTGAACTGAGCAAAATTTTATACAATAAATTTTGCTTCATAAAAGGCTTTAGAACTTCATTAGTTTGGCTATGGAGTCTTACAGAGAGGTGAATTTCAGTCACTCAGCTCTGTTTTCTTTCTTTACAGTCTCAAATGTGGGTGTATTTTTAACAGAACATAGTGTATACATGCAAATTTCCAACATCCTGCTGCATCTGAATTACATTTTGATTTTAGTTTGTTTTCTTTTTTTAATAATAATGGTTTTCTTCTCTTTTGATTTCACATGGTGAAAAAATAGCTGGCATGGATTTTATCAGACTTTCCAAAGAGCATCACCAGACAGGGGCCAGTTATGGAAAATCACAGACAACATGAAGAAAAATTAGAAAATGAAAACAGATTATAACTGAAACTAGACTATCAAATTTCTTGACAAACAGACACTAGGTTATAGTATAGCAGTTTATTCAGGAGCCAGATGGCAAGAAAACCTTTTCATGCTATGTCATGCAACATACCTTCCCAAGCCAAACAGAATTATCCTGTAGAATGCAGTTTAGACAGCCAGATTTCAGTCTCCTCTTAAGCTTTGTGTGAGCTTTATCTAACCTGCAAGTGACTTTTTTGAAGCAAGTTAAAAAAAAAAAAAAGAAAAATGGGTGGGGCTACACAAAGGTAGTCTGTTTTTAATCAGCTGTGGTGCTCTCAGACGCTGTCCTAGAAAGCATGGCTTTACAGGTGCCACTGGTAGCTAAACAAAAGGTAATCACAGAAGAGGAAAAATGGAAAGAACTTTATCATAGAGTCCTTCAGAAGCATTGGAGTTCATGCATCCCATTTTTGGTTTGTTTCATTCCTTTTTTGAAACTCCTCTTTACTGTTCATTTCACACTAGACCTGATATGTTTCTCTTTTCCTTTACTTCAGTTTCTACTGAAGTATCAGAATTATCTCCTCACTGTACAGTGAATTTGGTTGCTTGTGTTTATTTAATCTCTTCTTTTTCCACCCTCTCCTTTTTTCTCCTTATTCTTCGTGATCGTATAATGTACAATCCGTAGTTAAATTGGTGTAAACCTAATTTAAAGCAAGGGAAGTGCACCTGTGTTCTAGGATTAGCTCTAGTGCACCTCGATACAGTTCACTGTAACTAGGTGAGTTGACATATAAAGCTTTCTGATAAGACCATAGCAAGAGACCAATCCTCTGAGTCTTTAAGAAAAAATTTTAAATTCAGCCTCAGCATTCTTTCTCATATTGCATTTCTTCTAGTTTCTTCCATCTCTTTCCTTTGAGAAAAATACTGGTTTTCAGATACAAATTTTTACTTCACCTCTTTTTTCTCATTTTCTCCCCTTTTCCTTTCCTTCTCTATTCAAAAGCAAGTCCAAAGAGGAAGTTGGACTAGTAGTTCATATTTTATGCCTTAGCCTGTGACTTTGTTCTTTGGGTACAAAAGAAAGTTGTTCTGTACAATATTAAATTGGTAGAATCTGGTTTTAAAGTGGAACAACCCAAGAATTTCTTCCTTGAGGAGCAGTTTTTCTTTTTGTTTTTCTTATACAGCATTTTTTTCAAGCACACAAAATCGTAGTATTTAAATTTATTAAGTCTTGTTAATATTCTCAGTAGTTACTGAGAAAATAGCTAGACATAGTCTTGTATGTGTTTTCTTTGGTTATTTTAGTTAAGTTTCAAATGATTATTTGTTCATCTATTCTAATATTAGGAGGTCAAACTCACAGCTGAAACAGTAATTTTCACCTCTTACTTGCAAATAATTCTTTAGCCCTAAAATACATAAAACACACTTGGGACTGATTCAGAACCCTGAATCTGCACCTCTTAAATTTCCAAGACTTGGCATTTGTACCTACATCCATATTTCACAAATGACACTTCTTCCCATTAGATGCTAAAATCAGGAAGGAAAAAATACTCTATTTAAAAATTCTCTGATTGTGTATTTCAGTCTCCAGTCTGTGTCTGTAGCTAATCCTAGGTCAAAAGGTTTTGAACAATTCACATGTAAACATGAACGGGAAAATACTTCTTCAACACTCTTCCAGCCATTTATTCCAGTCATCTTTTAAATATGTAATAGGTTTTAAAAATGTTAAAAATGGTTAGCTGGTAGTTTCAGCCACACATTCTTCCCAAAATTTATTTCAGTCTAAAAGGTAATCATGAGTTGAGTTTGGATTTGTTATGGGGCTTTGTTCTTCTATTTTGCCTATTGAAATGAGGAAAGGGGAGGTTACATGACATAAGCAGTGACCATGGAGCAAGTAAGTGTCAGAGCTAAGAACTACTTGAGCTGCTTTCTTCTGTGTCTTGCACTAGGCAAGGCTGCGAAGGTTTGGCATAATAACTGATGGAAGTGATTGTTTTTGCTTTTTTTTTTGCGCTTTTTTTTTCTTTTTAATCAATCCAGATTGTAATGTAAGTATGTTGCATATAATAGTTGTTTTTTGTATTTGTGTGCGGATTCATTGTGGTCTTTCAAATGGTGTTTACATGAATCCGTGAAAGAGCAAAACATCATGGACTTTTAAAATAGAAATATTAGGCAATAAATAGTGTAGCTGAAAAATCAATAATAAAATGTAGGTGGCTTTTACTGCTAATTTAATTAAGTCTGTATCATGTGTAAAATTGCATAAAGACACATAGGTAGAGCTGCTTACCCATATTGAAATGTAGCTCTCGTATACCATTTGAAAACAAGCTGACATGAAACTTGCTATAAAAAATGAAATACTCTAAGATATCCAGTGTATCTGTGAATAAATGAGATGTGCAGAAATAAAAAGGGAAGAAACAACTTCAAGTTGTCTAAAGAATTATGTGAAGATAATAGAGAGTTTTTGGGTTTTTTCCTTATTGATTATTCCCAGAACTTAAGGTTTCACAGTTAGATTGACAACTGAGTTATTTGCCCATACCTAGTGACTGACAACAGATAATGGAAAGGCTTTTACCATGATATAACAGCAGAGAATAATTTCTAATTTACTACTATAGTTCTCATCAAAAGTACCCCAGCAAAAACAGTAGATTTATCACTTCAATTACTGGAATTTCACATTTAGTTTAAAGAGACATGTTTCTATAATGTGACAGGCTTTACAGATTCTGAACTTCTTCAGACATTTCAGCTATCAGAGTAATCAGGAAAAGATATAAATGAAAGCAATTGTTTTAGTTTTATAACTTTCAGTGCTGTCTACTGGCAAGAAACGAAACAGGCCATAAACTGATGGTCTTTGCCAAGTCTATAAAAGGGGAAAAAAAGACATTCCATATCAGTCTTTTTCCTTTTTTTTAAACCAACTGTCTGATACTGGATAAGAATAACATTAAAATAGTATTCAATTAATATCAACAAATCAACTTTTATGTCTATATTTTTTAAACTAGCCACCTAGCGATAATAAAATGTTGTTTACCTCAAAATATATTGAGTATATTTTTAATACATTTATTCATATCGCTTCTGTCCAGCTTGCATGCCTCAAGCTATGAGAGGGAACCAAAAGATTAAAAAAAAAGCCTAACATAAAGCCAGTCAACAATCATAGGCTTCTGTACTCTAAAAAAAGGCCATGTGAATGATTTTAAAACCGATTTAAAGTATCTTAATGGGGGTAGTGTTTTCTGCTTTTGGGGAAGATGGGTTGTTCACTGCTTTTTTTGAGAAGCATATCTCCTCAAAATTTTTATAATTCACTCCCCATTTCATTGTTCTCACCTTGGCAAATAGGAAGTGCTATTTCCTATCCAGTAGGGATGCTGGGACACTTCTTAAGTCCAGATTTGAATACCTTCCATGTGTCCCAACCTCATGTCAGGGAATATCTGGTCACAGATGTGCTCCCATGTGCCCCTTTTCTTTTGCCTCCTACAGCTCCCTGATTTCTTCTGCGAAGGCAACCTTTGCTTGTAAACTGATGGGGAATTCTGGATTCTCCCCAAAGTGGGTCCCAGTCAGAGCACTGAGGAACAAAATGCTAGTGTGACAGTTTGTGTCACGGTACCCTCCAGTTGGTCAGGTTAAGTGCAGTAAACAAATCTTAGTGCAGTACTGTGCTGTACTTTCCATGTTACGGCGAGATAAATCAGTGCACCACAGGAGATCTGATCTGTCTCTGGGTTCACTTCAGGAGATTTGGATCTGTCTCCAGAGAAATAGCCTTTATCCTAACATTATGCTTATGCAGACAGGCATACCGGTTCTCCCCGAAATTTCCCTTTTGCAGACAACCCTTGGCAATCCCTCCCATTTCTCATCAAATAAAAGGCATTGAAGGAGGCTTTTATGAAGGATCCCTACCAGAGAAAGTCGGCACGTTTTCATGTGGGATTCCTAGTCCTTCTGCAAACAGTCATTTCTCTTAAATAGTCTTACTCAGAGATGTTCCTGTCTCGTGCTCTCGGACCAGAGAGCAGGAGGGTGGGACTGGGAATCAAAGGCACATGGCTTGAGTGCACTCTGCAGAAGACTCGCACTGGTGTGCCAGGGCAGGCGTGCTCTGCTGTGTTACCCACACAAAGGTGCGAGAATAGCAAAGCACCATAATAAAACCTCACCAACTAGAGAAAGCAGTAGGGATTTTCCCACAGCTGTTGCAGAATTCATAAGTAAGTTCACACAATTATGGTATTTGGTATAAATGAAATGCCATCGCACATGGTGCCTCTGATGGTCTGATGATTGCTAGGGTGCAGCTTGTATCGCAGAGCATACATTTACTGGCAAAAGGGGAGATTATCTATTCTATCATATGTGAAAGGGCTCTTATTTGGGATTTGCTGTAGTAGAGCAGTGTAGTAGTTAAGCCAGCTCTACAATTTTATTGCCTGTTACAGCTGAATTTTCAAGAAAGGCTGTGATTTAGATCACAGAAAGGAAGTATCTAAGTGCTATATATGGTGTCAAATGTGCATAAGTGATTGAGCACATCTGTTTATGAGGTACAATACTTGAGTGATAATGTTTATGAGGAGTTCTACTAGGGTGAATAACGTAGCTGCTGGTTAAATGCCGGTTTGGATTGGTTTTCTTACCCACTGATTTAAATTAGATCTAAATAGATTGGTCACGTGTTCCAGATTTGTTTGTTTGTTTGTTTGTTTGTTTACTCTTGCAGAGGTCAGGGAAGAGTTAGTTCTGTCCCAATGAAGTTCTAACCTCTGAACCTTAAGAACAAAGTAAGGGACTGTAAAATCCCAAGATGGCAGTCCCAAACGAGCCTGCAGCTCTTCACTGGTTTATATAGATTCTTCCTTCCAAAACTGAAGGTAGCGGTATTTTGGCACATGATTAGCATTTTATTTATAATATTCATAAAGTAGCATTTCAGACGGCTTAGCAGCAGAAATGCTAAGCCTAAGTTAAATTTAGGATAAGTGTTTTCTTAAGAATTTTTTTTTCAAATAATTTCATCTCACAGTCATGTAGAATGGCAGATGTTTGCAAATCTTGGTGTAAAATTGATTGAAATATTTTAAGAAAACTGAAATAATGTCAGTGGCAAAATTTATTTTACCAAGTGCAGATGTAAGACATCAAGTTCTCAGACTGATGGCAGAATTAACAAAAAACACCATCTGGTTCAATAATTATCTGAGAATACCCATATTCTTGGATTTGTTTTAATACCACTTAGTTCCCAGCTTTATTTTATCAGTGTTTGCACACCAATGAGACTAGATTGTGCAAAATGAAGACTACTTCCATCTGATCATTTTTAAAAAACAACGTGTTTTTGCATGAATAATGAATCTTTGAATTGTTACTAAACAAGCAAATTATTTGCGTATGTGTCACATCGGTTATCAAGTTTGCACATGTGACAGCTTCAACAGCCGTCACATAAAATGCATGGAGCTTGTAACCATATGTTTTTGCTTGACAAAAAGCTAAAACTCAAGATCAATTTTCAATATGGGATGCACAAATTAACACTTTAAAATGCTCCACAAATTTAGCAAAATATGCAGAAATAGCACATTTCTAGATATTAACTGATATCTTTGGATTCGACCTTAAGGTATTCAATCATTTTGATTAAAAGACTGATTTCTCATAAAACCACAGTCTGTTGGAGGCGCAAAGCCAATGACATTTGAGCATTCATATATTTTCATAAACTTTGAACAATGTCAGTGAGACACCTCTTCAATCTTGGGCACACAACAGCAGGGTATTCAATCTTTCTTTAGCTTAAGACAGAAAATTTGAATATCAGCATAGGGTTATTAATGTGACAGTTCACATGGTGCGCACCATGTTGATTCTTAAAAAGCAGATCTGTGGAATGTATAGAGCACTCTGCTTTCTGCTCTTGCTCTTAAAAATCCAACAGAAAGCCTTAAAATGCATTTTTACAGCTTGATCGTTACACTTTTTAGTAGTAAAACATGAAGAAAATTGACTACAGTTTTACACCTTGAAAGTTACTGGTATTATTTCTGTGATTATATCATCTGTTGTGTTTAATATTAAAGATGTACAAGAAATCTCATCGTGTATTATTTAATTCTTTTTCTTTGTAAAAAATGGCATTAGCAAGTGACTAAGCATCCATGCAGTTAAATATTTAGTTGCTCCACCTTCCCCTTTTTCTTGGCTGACTTAGTGTCTGTCAAAATTTATAGTATTCCAAATAAATAAATAGACACCCCTCCCCATGCTTATTTCTTTAAATTCAGATTTTTGAGTAATGTAATGTTGTTCAATGTAAGCATGTCATTTTACATTACATCATGTTGTAGGTCAGATGCAATGTAACTTTTTATGATGCATTGTAAATGACAAAACATGCTGCAATATGTGATATATATTGGTACATGCCCCTGATAACATCGCTTTTTCTTTAGAGTGTTGTCGCCTGAGCAGCTTGGGAGAAACCAGATGGGCTGTGAGGGGAAGATGAGCAATTCTGTCTTGCCCAAACTGCAAATGTGACAACACACTGTTAAGGCAGGAGACAGCGAGGTGCATGTGTTAATATAATACAAGGCACCCACAGATGTCCCAAAGTTTTCATTTAAAAGCCCTGTTAAACAAACAAAACCCAGAATCTCATCCTATTTCAGTGACAGTGGAAAGATTTGCTATTACTCTTGCAGAAGGTGGGGTAGAAGTCTGAGTGGTTTTAGATCTGTGGTGCGTGCTGGTAAATACTTGCTACTCTTGTACAGGAAGAAACAAGGAATATGTCTTGCAATTCAGCATTCCAGTTGCTTCACCAATTCCAGATTTACTGTAATAATTTAATATTTCTGTAGGCTTTTCTATCTGAAAGGATGTTGAAATCTGTTACCGTTTTCCATCATGTCCAAAAGGCTTCACTCCCCATTGAAAACCAGCCATAGCTGAGGTGAAACGTGGAGGATTTCAACACAGAGAAACATTGTATGACTAATTATATGACTGTATTTCAGTTTAAACTGCAGGGGAAACACATGTAGGTGTTACGTACTTAAAAATACTGGAATTTTACCAGGACATTCTTACTTCTAGAAAATGTGCTACAGGAATCTACCACAAGTGTCTCACCTGAAGAACTGCACAGCATTTCCACCTGCATGGTGCCCCACAGTGATAGCAACAAATGTTAGTAAAAGGTCAATCTTCTTAATGGTTTGAAATGTCCCAGTTAGGACATTAGGCGAAAAAAAGGCTTCTTTTCCATAGTAGTGTGACCATGTGTAAGCTGTTCAACATGATTTTTTCACTATTATTAGTCTCATTTTGTTTGTAGACTGTGAGGCCTTTCAGTGGATTGCTTCCCTCAGATGCTGGGTTTGTATGGGGCCTGGCACAATACCCCACAGAAAAATTACAGCATATAAATTGAATAAAACACTGCTAATACTGCTTAATTCCATGCAGGAATTCATTGATAACCTTCATTGATAACTCAGAAGCAAAAGCAACATGAAGAGGCTCCCCACTAACTGTTCTGTGCACTAGAGCCTGCTTTAAACAAAGAATTCTTCTTCTCATCTCCACCAGTTTCCAAGCTTACTGAGGTTGTAGGCCTAATGTTAGACCTGCAGAGCAACTTGTGATGCTGATTTAGGTCGTATTACCCATCCATGTGTTTGGATGCGTGTGTATTTCTCAACTGATTACATACTCTTCTCTTGTTGTGAGGTTGGAGGGACTGAATTTTTCACAAATGGCAGACTTGCACATAGGCACCTGAATTCAAAGTATAAACTACATCCAGAAGCCTATGAAAAAAGCAACACACTATCTTAGAAATTGTGTCTATTTGGAGGGGTGTGGTTATATGACTTCTTTCACAAAAGTCAGATTTGTTTACAATTTGGTTTTGGTTTTGCTCCGTATCTTTGGAACACTTTACTTTTTCTATGCCTTCTCCTGCCTATGTGGTCAGTCAAGTTGTTCACTGAAGTCTTTTTGAGAGTTTTGAGTTCTGTTTTCTTCAAAAGTAGAAAAGTGAAAGCATAGCAAAAAAAAAAAAAAAAAAAAGGCATTAGAAAATCATTTGGCGTAATGGTTAAAAATGCCTTAAGCTGAAGAAGAAAGACTTATTTTGTGGGTTTGGGGTCTTTATTGAAGCCTTCTAGCAGTGAAGGGTTTTCTTTCTTTTCCCCAGTGCTCCTAATGAGAATGTTGTTCTATAATGAAAGAATCCACAGGACAAAATGTTTCCTGTTTTAACACAGATACCACGTCACTGGCTCTCTTCTACTTGTGCAGTTGCGATGAAAGCTATATGAATGGCTGAGCTGTTCCGAAAGGCAGTATTTTCATTCCGAGTAGAGAATAGCTGTGGGAAGACTAAGAGCTTCTTGATGCTGCTTCTTTTTCCACTAACTTTTCTTCCTTATTCAGCTGCAGTAGAAATTGGGTGGGAATTGATAATCCTTTAGGAATGTAGCTTTTGACACTTATCTGGTGGATGATAATTAATGCATTCCAAGAGGATTATCATAGTGGACTGTAGTTATAAAAGAGTGACATTCCATTTACATGGAGTGAAACTTTAATATACGACTGTCTCTACCACGTATTTTTAGGAGAAATTTTCAACCTTTCAGCTCCAGACAATGTAGCTCCACCCAGTCCAGCTGTAATGAGCAACTGTAGGCACAGGCAGTTTTTACCAGTATGTTACCATTGTTACCATGTCTTTAAAGCACAGAAACGCCCAAAATATTATTGTTAACACAGCATGTATGTAACTGGTTCTGAGAAATTCAGGATGAAGCATTTTGTTTGTTGACTTCAAGAGAAGGAACATTTGCAAAAATTTTGAAATAGAGGATGAAGGCTGGATGTAATGGGATTAAGACAGTTCTTTGATTTTTGTAAGCAGCATTTTTTATTTTAAACTTCACTGTAGTATTGCAATAGAATGAAATTTTCATAGACAAATTGCTCAGAACTGAGATATCTTTAAAAACTTGCAAACTGCTATATCCCTTCAATAATAAAATAGGTATTTTTATGATTTACGATAGTGCTTTTGGGCAAAGTTAGCTGGTCTACTCTACTGTCTTTTGTGAGGAGCAAAGCAGAGCATTTTCCTGAAATCAATGGGATTTGGGACTGACTTGCCCATCCCACCATTATGTGGGACAGGAGTCTGTCCCCCCCACATGGGATATGGGAATGTTTTGGCTCAGTTGAAGGGGACAATTTCCTTATGGTATTGGTTACTGGGAGTGTAAAGTTTACTGTAGTATTAGGAGATGAATGGGTTTTGCATCTGTTTAAAATACAGAATACTGAGGAGGTTGATAGCTATATATTAGCACCTTTAGGTTCCAAGTGTTACAGAGCACAGCATGACAGCATCAAAAAGGCTATCACTGATTGTATCATACATTACTGTATAATCTAGGTAATTTTATAACCTTAGAGCAGTAGCCTGCTACGATTCAACTGCAGGAAAAATTGTCAATATACATTTGAGTATACCTTTGCATTTGTTCTTTTATACTCCCAAGTTAATCTTAGGGAGGAAGTGTTATTAGCCACCAGCCATTTGTCAGGATGGGCTTTGTTTTCTGTTTCACTGCACTGACTTCTGCATTGCATTGCAGATGCTATATGGATGCTAACAGGCTCACTGTGCTAATCTCTAGCAGCATTCCTCTCTCTCCAGCAAGAAAAACTCCTTTCTAATATTTCATTAGTGTGTTTGGTTGGTTCAGTATGAGTTTATGGTCTGGTTTTGTGTTTAACTACCTTTTTGTTATGAACTACTGCCAATCTGCAAAAAAGAGTATTTTTCAGTAAAAAAAAATAAACCAAAGGTGTCAGGCAATTCTCAGAACTACAAGAACAGTTTCAGAATCAAAGTATTCCGTAAGGTGCCCAAGTTGAGGTCATATTCCTCCAATACATCCTGACGCACAGTAAAGATTACATAAATGTTAAATAAGAATACCATCTCAAAAAATACATTTCCTTTATGTAGAAAACAAATTTGTGTCATAGACTTATAGATGTAGGAAATGGAAATAATTTATAGGGTCCCCTAGTTGAACCCACATGAGATACAAGATTACTGGATAAAATAAGTTTTACAGTGCTCTGTCACATCTTTGCTGTGGAAGGCAAAGACCCATTTAAATTGAAATTTTAAATAACTTCAAGAAGAAAGAAAACCTGAACATTTGTAAAAGAATGTAAACTCAACATTCATAAGGATCAGAAACCCTTTTTAAATATATGGATGAAAAATATGTTGTAACATTGGAGTTGATGCAGGGAAGAAGGCATATTTCGATCATTAAAAGTCCAGTGGTTTAGCACCTTGCCAGAATCCTGGCTAGGCTGTCCACAGGAATTGTGGCAATTAGGTGAGAGACAGAGCCAAAATTAGTACCATAAACACAACAAATATGGGATATATTTTCAAACTAAGAGGCATCCTGGAATAAATAAGTCGGTGAAAGCCTCCTTGGTTTCCTCTTATTTTTCATGGCAATATTCTTCTCTCATTTTACTTTGTCCTGATTTATTTCATGTCCATATTGTTATGTTCTTTGTACTTTTAAGCAAGTCTCCATTTTATCTGGCCCTGTTGAAAGGCACCGTGTCAATTTGATGGTTCTTGGCCCCTTGCTTGTAAGAGGTGAGGGTTGCAGTCTGCTGGCTTTTCGACATCAGTAAAATAGTCCTAGGTAACTCTGAAGATTAATGTCACAAATGTAGTGTGGTACCTGAACATTACAAAATATTTCAGGTGAAAACTTGGTCTCATCATCACCCTAGCCTCCTATTCTTTCCTCTTCCAAAAAAAAGTAAGCAACAAGCATTCATACATATGCTACATCTGGCTTGATTTCTTTTTCTCTTTCAGTTTTTAGGTTCAAATAGCAGTAATGATTAATAACATAATGGCTCTAAGACATTTAATTCTTCTCTCAAAAAGGGAGCTGGTAAATTTATTCTTTCACAAAAGGACATCCGTTTTAAGTGTATAGGGAAAATGTATCAAAATATTAATTAGACTTTTCTTTTGTTTTGCTAGTTTGCATTAGACAGATGGAATTCTGATCTTTAACAGCATCATGACTCATGAAACTGCTTGTGTACTAAAATGCCATTATTAACACAACAGTAGTTTTCAGCAGTTGGTAATTATTGGCATAATTAAACATTTATCAAGAAACAAGTATTTATCATTCATTAAACTTTCATTAAAAATCCATCTTAGCACAAGCTAGATTAGCCAGTGATTTTCAAGTGATAACTTCTTAACTTCTGGCAGGAACATAGAGCATTTTTATGGCAAAGAAAGTCGTGCGTAATGCAATCTTTCAGGTTTTGTAAACAGTTAAAATATTTTAGACTTAGGAGTGCTATTTTTAAGCATTCTATAAGACGCAGACAAGAAAGTACTTGGATATTTTCTGTAGGGTTTACTAAGTTTGGCACTTCTTAACAGTGTATTTGGAAAAACAAGATGCCTTTGGCCGTGAAAAGCCAGTGCTAAGTTTGCTTTTTAACTGCATTTACATGATTTAAATTCCCTCAAAGCCTGATATGTTTACATATATTAGAACATTGAAATTTATTTTTGTTACTGGATCATCTCAAAATCTGCCTTATGGTTTTGCAAAATGATGGAATCTCAGACTAAATGTTTGTATTTGGGATATCTTGAAGAGATGTATGATCCTGATGTAGTATTTTCCAACACTTCAATACTTCCTGTCACTGAAGAAGAAAATAAGCGCATTTTCTTATTTAAAAGAAAGAGACCCATTACATCTCTGAAAGGTTTTGGTTTTATTTTGCAGAGTGAAGTATGAGACATTATGCCTGGTCTGCTCAGTTTTGATCAATTCTTTGAGATGGCAGATTGATTATTTTTTGGCATGTTTAGGTATGAATAAAGGTAAAGTAATTTGTGTGAATTTCAACATGCAGAAAAATAAGATTAGTCAATGTCCTGTAGTTCCCTCTCATTCCAGTTTTCTTATTTAACTCTTTTTAAGTCTTTTCTCCTTGATTATTTATATTCCTTGGTTCTCATCTGCCATTTCCACTAACCCTGATTATCGCGGAAGCACTGGCGTACTTAATCTTACAGCTACCAATTGGCTATCTTACCTCCCAGCCCTTTGTTTCCTCTCTTGCTTATAGGTACGAGAGGATGCATTACTTAACCCCTCCTACACAGTCACTGTTTTGCAAGAGGTACCAATTTGGCAAGGTTAGTGTAAGTTTAAAATGCTGTAATGTGATTGTCTAGATTGTGGTGGAGAAAAAACAATATTTAGTGAGCAAGACTGTCTCAGAGAGCTCCTTCGCGTACATACAAGAGCTTCACATCTTAGCCCATATTCAGCAACTTTGTGTTTTCTCTTGGGCAAAAAATTTACTGTATCAGTGCTTTTATGTCACAAGAATGAATTGAATTCGTACCCTTTAGTGCAAACAACAATAGACAGAGTGGTAACCTAGTGGAAAACAAATAGACGCCCCGTCCCTTTTGGGGATTCAGAGAGGTTCAGAAAGATGGAGCTGACGGTAGAGAGGTGGCAGATAAAAACAGGCTGAAGCAGGAAAGAATCCTGCGGTCATTTATTACCATGCCATCTTCATAGTGTTTGCTGAACCAAGGTGCAGAGTAATGATTCAGACAAATGATGTTAATAATAATAGCTGGCCCTTTGGCAAAAATGGAATACCTAGTATTGCAGCATGAGACCTAATCAGATTCTCCAAAAGTTGCTTCAGACCGATAGAATTTTTTGTCATCAGGTTTTCCATCAATAGATTCTCTCTGGATTCTATATTTTTAAAGGAAGCAAAGTGAAAAAGAGCTATTTACCATCAGGGAAATATTTTAAATATTACGATATTTAATTTATAGATTAAAGCTAGTTTTAAAATACCATGTTATTATTTCTAGTTTATTTTTTCAATAGTATCCACAAGATACTTGTAGTAATCGTAGATTACTTGATCACATTTAGAAACTTTCTGGAGTTCATTATCTTCTTTTTTTTCACGTAATCAACACAGAATTCACCTTATTTATTGTAAGTGAATAACAGCAAGTATGTTTTACAGTAGTTTTTGTTGGACACATAGTGTCACCGGTAAAAATGATCTCGTGTAAAGCCCAGCTATGGATTTTAAACAAGGGGTAGTTGCTCGTAACTGCTGATTGGATTAATTGCTGTGATCTGTTGTTAGGAATTTGTACATTAAAAACCATTTGCACCCAAAAAAGCTTGCTAACCATTTTGCACTGTTCAGGTTTTGTTGTTCTTTTTAATAATACCTGCAGTTTTTAGGCACATAGGTTGCAATTATTTGTATTAGCTGTTTTTCTGTTAACAACATAACCAACATCTGTTTTAATCTAAACATCATCAGACTTATTAATTAGGTACATTTTGGCATCAATTTATCACACATGCTTTGACACTTTTGATACTTGAAGCGTAAGCTATTATGTGTAATGAAAAAAAAAGTATGATTTGGAGTAAGTGTTATACATCATCTGTAGGGGACAATTATGTTGGCATGTGGGAGGTTAATGTACACACTCTAGATTCCTTTGCTTGATTTGCTGTTTTCTTCTTCATAACTCTAGGTAAACAGTTTGTGCTGCTATTTAATGCACAGGTTAAGTGTAGTTGCAGGCTATTATACATCATTAGAGTAAGTAATATTCAGCTGTGGAAGAAAGATGGAAGCTTTTCACTTGTAGCCACTTGGACATTTCATTTTTCATCTAGTATGCCACTGCAAAAATTAGTTGTGGCAGGCCTGATGTAATTTATAGCCTGGTACCCTGAAATTAAGCAATGAATCACACCATTTTGGCTGATTAGAGTTAATGCATTTTTCCCGATGACATATTTTGTAAAACAATGCAGTTTATTCTAAACTTTGCCTTATCCGACCTAGTAATTTCTCACGTCAACCTGTTCAATGGATTGTACCATGTACAGTGCACTCTATCACCAGATTTCTTTTGGTATTGTAGTTATCTCCCAGCTTAAAGGGACAGCCTTCCCTTTCTTTCCTAGTTTTCTTACTAGGAAACATCAACTTTCCTCTCCCTCCATCCCTGATCCTCCATTCTCAAACCAGACAATTGAAAAGCAAAACACAGAGTAACACAATTCAATGCAGCTTGATTGAAAGTGGAGGGTGTAATGATCAAGTGAGTAGAGACCATTGGATTGTGCCTCAGGCCTTCACACTCTGGATCTGGTCAATAACAAATTTATTACTAATCAAATCCAATAAATACAAAACAGCATACATTTATTTTTATTTGGCATCCAGCTGGTCACAGAATAATAATAAAACAGGTAGTCCGAGAGAGTGCCTTTCTGAAGAAAATGATGTAGCCAAGGCATGCTGCACTTAAAACCCCTGTATATCATAAGCAGATGGCCAGTCCCCGAGAAGCCTTGTTGTGTTTGTCTGATTACCAGTGGGCATTGTATCCCACTTGCCTGTGGAATATATTAATGGTTTCAGCTCTTGAGTTTGGAGAGTTCTGTTTGCTGAGATACTTCGTGATAGGGAGAGGTATCACTGCAGAGCAGGATCTATAGGTATTAGTGTCAAGAAGAATAATGTCTTCCTTGCCCTTTTTCCTGGGTTATTGCATGGGGCATACAAAGACTGGAATGAGTTAATAGAAAACAAAGAAACTAAAGGTGTTTGGGGAGGAGAGTGAAATCAACAACATAGCAAATTTTACTGTTGCCAAAAGTAATGTGCAACTGTTCTTTCCCCCGAAAGTACTAACATGCAGAAGAGCACAAGACATAATCATTGCAGGCATCTTAAATGGTGTAAGACCAACACAGACAAGCAGTGCATAGCTAATGTAAAGCTGACATTCAGTATCCAGGATTTTTTTTTGTATTCACATATTTTTATATGTGTGTGCATGAAATTTAGCTAAAAATTCTTGTTGCTGCAATTTGTTACGCAGACACATTATGAATTACAAAGTGTATGCCAAAGATGCAAACTGAATGAAATTATTGCGAATATTTAACAATATGAAAAGTACAGTGTTGTTTGAAAGTCAGATAGTAAAAAATTTCTTATTTCTTAGTTGATGGAGTCCCTATATTTTTGAACAGTCTGTGGAAACCAGCAAGAGTCTGCAACACGTAGGGGAAAAAGGCAGCACACCTGCAAGACTCCAGCCTACCTTGTTCACACCCAGGATAGGAGAAAATGATTTATTATCTGTCCCTTGAATTTCTCTGAGCATTCTGTCTAAACTTTAAAAGCAGATTACATTTGCGATTAAACCTTAACAAATGTTGTTTTAACTAGACTGCAATATATGTTATTGACAACAAGCTTTTTTCCCCCGAAAATAACATTGGTGCTTAGGCATGCAATTTACAAAAAATGACAAGGAAGGGTGGTACTTTTCCCAAGGTGAATGTGAGTTGACTGATTAGCTGGTATTTTAACTTAGATTCTTGCAAATTACAGACATAAGAAACCCTGCAATTTATATGTACTTTAGAAGTGAAAGCTTTAATCCCATGATTCATGAAAGTAAAGTGGTAATAATTTAAGTACCATATTTTATTTATCCCTTGGAGTTGTCAGCTGATACCAGAAGTATTCTCACTATTTTTGGGTTGCTGCCTTTGGCCACCTAATTGCTTCTTAGGAAGTAAGAGGGAAATTGCTTATATAACTACATGGATTGTCTTTGGCAACGTCAAGCCAAGGCATCAATCAGTCCATCTGGGTAAAATCACAAGCTGACTCCGATATTGCTAAATATTTATACTGTCAAATACACACAGACATCCAGATGAAAAGAGGCATTCATTAGGAATGCTCCAGCTTGTCAGTTTAAAGATGTAGATTAGAGCAAAACCTCCCACTATGATACTGAGTGCTCAGGAAAAGTCTATATTTAGCCATTCTGAGCAATAAATATCATCATATTGCCTCATTTAGGTAAATAGAGAATGAATATTGTCAAGATGATCTAGAGATAATGTAAACAGATCCCTGTTCAGAGTCTGTGTTACTAGGGTAAATTCCAGGACATTGGTGTGCTGCTGATGCTTTTTGGTTTAACCCTATTTCTTAATCACATTCTTATCCCCTTTACATTAACAGTAAGACTTCTTCTTTGCAGATCAGAAGAGAAGGGGGGGGAAAGAGATAAGGTGGGGTTTCTTTTTAAACAAAAGTTAATTTTAAATTCTAACTGAGCTATTACATTAATTAGTAGTTTTGCTCTAATATTTTTTTGGCACTGGTAAAGGCTGCTGCTGCTGTTGCTAGAAAATACTGATCTCTGTAGCAACACTGAAGCTCATTCCAGAGTTTAACATGGGAACTGACAAAGCCCATCAGTCAGCAGAACATCACAGCTCTGAGGTTAAGACGTGATTTCAAGAGTACACACAGTTAAGACTCATAGTCGAATTTCTTTTATAGCACTTTTTTTTTCGATGGTGAGGCATATTGTAAGAATAAGCAATGAAAGATCAGTACTTTCATGAGAATTAAGTTACAGTCCAGCTTCAAAGTGGGTGGCTTGTCCTGACAAATTAAGAGAAAAATTTGTTCACTATACTATATACACAAAAAAGATAGCAGAAGGATTTTTTTTACCTTTGGGGAAGGCATGTGCCTCCCTCCATAGAATTAGCACCTTGGAAGTTACATACAAGGAGAGTGGTGACTGACGTCAAAGTTTTACTTAATTGCACAAGATGATTTTTTAGATTAATAATTAACATCTCTCTTTATAACTAAATATCTGTAATTAATCAGCAAATCATAATGTGGAGACTAATTAACTTCAAACTCAAATCTTAAAAGAAAATCCATATTACTATCCAGCATCATTAATTACTCTAGTAATCAAAGTTATTCCCCATGGGATTTGACATAAAGCTTTGTAGGTTTATAAACTGAGCTATTATCAGAAAAAAAAAAAAAAAAAAAAANACAACATTTCAAAAGGAGCTTTAAATGGCATTATAGATAACTGAGGTATTAGATGGGAAATTTAAATAAGTTTTTATTTTGCCTGGATTACATTATCAATAATCCACTCACTGAAGCTAAGTAACTAAAAGAGTGCAATTTCTTTCTTACCATGTGTATGTGGGTTTTTGTTGGTTTTTTTTTTTTCCTTTTGGGGTTACAGCGGCGATTTCTGTCAGAGGATCCATTTGTCAGTGTCTTTTTAAAAAATGCTACACTTTCTGGTAGCCTTTTCTGTGATGCTATCCATGCTAGTTATCTGTTTAAGAAATGGATTAACAGCTGTTTATGCCCTGGTATGATTCAAAGAAAGAACCAAAAAAAACCAAGAAGAATTGAGCCTTAAAATACAGAAATATCTTTAGCAGTTGATTAGTTAGTGTTCAGTGGAAAAAAAGGACAAAGTAGGGCTGTTATGCCAAAGAACCTTGGCCCAAACAAATCTTATTTTAATTAGCATGGTCATCACAACTAGGAAGATTTGGAATGTGTTGATGTTAATTTTTAATAAACAGGAAAGCCAATAGTACCATTATAGCACACAGAAATCCCATAGCTGTTTTTCATTTAGAAAGTTAGGTGTTAAAATTGTGTCTAAAAATCCACATTTCAATTATTTTATCACCTAGTCTTGCAAGTGCACACATCTGATACGGTTCTTTTGTGTGGCAGCTGTAAAAATCGTAAGCAATTTTTACTGTCAAGAAAACTCTGAATAAATAGAGGCTGTTAACTTAGGCAGATATCTGAGGTTATTTGGTGGCAATCAAGAACTCACAGCACTTCAACTAATGGGTTATGATCAGAAACTGTTCCTAATAGCCAGCTAGACGGATCTGAATATGAAGATTTCTATAATTTTGTTGTCAGCTTGTGATGTACTCTAGTGCTAATTATTTGGAACAATTATGTTTTCCTAATAACAAAAGAAGAAGCAGTGAATTAAGCAGGCTTACCTTCAGATCTTTAGATAACAGTTTAAATGCACTTGCCATTAAGAAATAACATTTCTTTTTCCTGTATGGAGCCCTAATTATTGAATATGCTTGTCTTTTAAAATCTACTTCTACTTTTTTAAAGCATGTTCAATGTGTCAGTTTACACTGATGACTTCAGTAACTAGTATTTTCTCAGTCCTAGTTTTATGCCTGTACCTCCCATAGACTGCTTACTTCATTTGGTTATTCAAAAACCATAATTAGTGCAGTAATTAACATGTGGATCCTTCAAAGGAGGACTGTTAGAATCATGGGACGTCTCTCATCATTCTTGCTGATGTACAGATGATAAAAAGACTTGGTTGAGGTGACAACAGGATTTGTATTACTGCACATTATCCAAACTGCAGGGAAATTCAGACAGGACCGTGGTCCATGGAGTCTTTCCTTCTGAAAAAAGTAATTATCCACACTGTTTCTATAATGTAACTAGGTGTTATCCTGCATTTGCAGCTGTCAAATCATTTGTTTTAAAACCATTTTTTATACCTTATGAATACTTGAAAGTTTGGGGTTTGCATGTTATCTTTTAAGCAATTACAGAAGTGGGGTGCAGCAAGTGCAGCAATAAAAACAATAATAATAGTAATTTATATCAGCATAACAGATTCCTTCTTTACAGTTGATTTCAGAGATGTTTATGGTAATGTTAAGTTGATACCATCATAAGATTGCATGCATAAAGAATAGGCCAAATTTCATTTTATTCATTTTCCCTGGAGAAAGTATATTTGTTTGTTTAAGATTTCAGATAAGCTGAATCTGTTGTGTTTTCAAGCCATAGTAAATCAGTTGTTGATACATGAGTCTCTGTATGGCTCACGTAAATATATTCCAGTGTTTCTCTGAGATGCTTATAGTCAGTGTTTTCAGCTTCAATATACAATGTTTTAAATTAGTGCATTAAGGAAATTCACATTCTTTCATTCAGCCTTTAACTTTCTGTAAGTAGTGGTCCTCTTTTTCACATTCAGTGACATATGCCAGAAAAATACAGTATTTTACCCTACAGGCAGCCCATGGGACTGGGATGAAATGGCCTCTATACATAGGGTATGACTTTATTTGCTAAAGAGGTTATTTGAAAAAGCCCTTAGGGTACTGCTGCCCTTTTGTCCCTCAAACTAGTAGGGGGAAAAATATAAAAGGAACTACACAGTAATCCCTTGTAGACAGGTGACCTTAAGCCAATTCTATACTGTAAGGTTTGTTTCCATTTAAACTCAAAACAGACAAAGGAAAAAAGCAAAATGCAGGTTTTAATCTGTTGCAGAAACATTGCCATTTTTTTCCTGTAAATGTCTATCAAATACAGACAACTTTTACTGCAAATTCATAAAACTGAGTATCATTCTGTAGAATTTAATTTAACATTCTGTAGACAATATGCCCTATATTTTAGCAAAAATAGCATCTGAGAACTGATCAAAATAAACCTACCTCTGTTCATTTCAGGTAACCTGTTCAGAATTTTATTTTCTTTACAACTGTTTAAATTCTGCATGTAGAGCCAAGCATATTTAAGCAAACTTTCTGATTCCAGTCTCAAAATTAAAAATCAGTCACCATCAGGATTCACTGGAATAATCAGCAATCACTTGATCCTCTGAAGTTTTTTTTTCCTCTGTTCTTAGCGTTGGCCATTGATTGACATTAACAGTGCTATAGTCAAACCAGATGTTATCACAGGGTCATGGTCCCACTGCACGTGCACCATGTGATGGTGGTGTGTTTGTTGTTTAAACCTGTGGTCAGCCGCAATAGTTTCCCAATGAACTCCACAATATTATTTTTTATATCATGCAATCAGCTGTTACGAGATCTGTACAATCCCAATGCGAAACTGCAGGCTTCAAAACACCATTATAAATTATGAACAGCAGCTCTGAACCCACCTCAGGATAGCCTCTCATAAGTCACAGGTGTGACATCACGGAGCACTGTAATTAATGGGTGTTATGCCACTCCCTTGACTTATGAGTTTTTCAGAGGCTTTTAATTACTTTTGAGTTTAAACCATTCTGGCAGAATTTTGAAGGAACTCCAGTGGCAGCCTCTTCTGAATGAAGCTGTTCTAGCGACATTTGGAAAATGAGCCACTCTGGTGGCTAAAGGAAAATGTTTCAGCCGTTCTTCACGCCTGGTAGTCTGGAGGGAGGTTAAAGGAAACAGCTTCTGTCGACTGCTGCAGGCACTTAGTTACTGTGTTCCCTTTCTGCATCGGGGGAGGAGCTGTGAAAATTGTGGTCAAATTCACGTATTACATGAAATAAAAGAGAAAACATTTGAAAAGCCAAGAATGTCTTGAAGGGTTATCATGATGTCATCAACTTGATTTTGGGTATTAGAAAAGCCATTGTTTCACATGTGAGTGCAGACTTCATGTAACTGGTAAAGAAGAAATGTCATCATTTATCACCTATCAAGAATAAATTATAAATGATCACCAGTTAATCAGAATTAAAAACATTACTTTAGTTTCAGTGCCAAAATCCAATATCAGAAGAACTTCACCCCTCATACACACACACCAGAATGCACATATCACAATATTAAGTTGACTCAGGTGTAAAGCTTTGTTCTCTAAACAGCTGAAGCTTCATGTCATTGTTTATGTGCACAAAACACACATATTTCTCCATATGTTGGCACCATATTGGTGTTATCACCGTAGCATTCCCTCCTCTTCAGATGATCTTTTGTTATAACATTTGTTTTTGTGAGGCAAATAAAATATAGTAAATGTAAACCAATTATTTAACCAAATTACTTTGATCGTGGGAAACTGACAATTAGTGTTACAGCTTCTCAGCAGTGAAATCCACACAATAGAGCAGACTGTGATACTCTGTACTGCAGTGTAAGACGATGTAGTGCATTTATTTTGTGTAGCAAGCTGTGAGAGAGGAGGAGAGAAGTGCGCGAGACGAGCGAAGTCTGTCTTGACGAACTGTTACTCTATATCTGTGCTGTGTGTTGTGTAGTTTTTCTGGGTTTGCTTGTTAATATATTGGGACAGCTCTTCACAGCAACCTTGATGACTTACGTCAAAGCTTAAAGCATATACATGTGGGTATGAGATGATCAGCTAATTAATCGATGAGTTAGAGACTTGCCAAACTACCATTTGTAATTTTGATTTCTAGTAAATACTGATTACAGACAGGTTAGTTTGGTTACCTATAACTACTATCCATTTTAACAGTCTTATCTTTTGCACATGAATTGGAGGAGAAGTATTAAAATTATATGCACTGGTATACCCACAGGATCTGGGTTTATTCTCAAACCTTGAATGCATCAGCCCTTCCATGAAATAGCTGTGAGTTAGGAGAGCATTCTGGGCATTGTCATGCAAATGAGGCCACCAAGCATACCACTTTGCTTCAAAATTGCTCTGCAGTGACAAGTAGCTTTTAAAACTGGAGCAGGGTTTTCTGAGCTAAGTGGGCAACCCTATCTATCCTCTGAGATCTACTTTCTAAAATAAGTACCCATATATGAAGTCCTAATTCCACATCTGAGTGCTCAGATTGGCGTTTACTATGTATCCATACATCTCTGTCACAGTTTAACCAGGCCAATCTCATTCTAATGCAGATTAAGGTGGTCCTTTATCCTTGACTATTGTCCTTCTCCCGCATTCATACAATAAAAAAACCCCAGAAGATGCATGTAGCACTGAGAAGTTGAGGTTGGTCTGGTATTCAGCAACTCTTAAAGCCAAGGTCTCGTGATACATCACTTCAACCAGTACAAATTTTAATTAATGCTGCAGCATCTTCTCAGCAGCCCTCAAGAATTTAGCCAGTAGGTCACAAGGGAAAAACAAGTCCTCACCACTGTTCACAGAAAATGCCTGTAATCAGAAGCTATTTCATTCTAGTTTTGGGACCAACTTCAGAAATTATAATAAAATGTGACATACGTTTTTCTCTCTAACAAAATGAGCCCATCCCAAATGCTACTTTTGGCTGTGCTCATGAAAAGAAGTGTGGAAAGAGCAACAGAGTTAAACATAGTGACTTGGGACTAGGTAGCTTTTAACCAGCATCCTAATGCCCATTAGAAGCCAGACTGGATTTAGGAGCACTGGCATTAAATGAAAAAGAATGAGCAGAGTCCAGATTTTTATTTTTGCTTTAATCCAAATTTGTTTACAAATTAATTACATTGTGACTCGGTGGGAATTTTGTCCATGTCCTGAATGTAGACACAACTTTTCTCTTAATCTCTGACCAGTATTGTTCCATGTGCTGTGCACTGGAGGTAACAAAGCCATAGATGCAAATCATAGGTCCATCATGGTAATGGAAGTACTTGATCTGCTGGCCAAGTAAGGATTTATAGAAGGTGATGGAGACAGTGGGTACTTGATAGCTGCAATGCTGGAACAGTCAGGCTTCTCAAATCTCTTGCGTTAGTGACATTGTCAGTGTGGTGCTCATGATGCCTCAGAAATGGCTAATGATTTCTGTACATAGAGGTTTGGTTATCTAATTCAAGGCATTCATATTTGAAAATGTAGATCTTAAGGATTTGACAGCTTGTTAGATCTTTTCAGTCATGTGTCTCTGTCCTCAGAAATAGGAGCTTTCTTGGGATGACTGGTTAAAGTTATGGAGAGAGTTGCTTTCAAAGTTGTGTTTTCTGTGTTTGCAGCACATTTAGATGGCACCTCAACTCTAGGAACCAAACTACCCTCAAACCATTCCAACATACAATTCTTCAAATATTTTGGGTTCCAATACTTAATGTTGGTGTGAATGGATTCATTTAAAAAAAAAAAGAAAAAAAGGATATTGAGAAAGAACTATTGTAGTTGCCCTTGGTTTTTTTGTTGTTGTTGTGTGTTAGCTACATTATGTCCCAACCTCTTTTTGAGCAGTTATTTAAGTAAAACTTGGTGTTACATTTCCTTTTATTACGAATGCTATTTATACACAAATTGGAGCAGATCATGATGCAGCGAAGAACTTTTTATACTGCATAGATTGTGCAGCAAAATAGTGCTTTATCAGCATTACATGCTTCAGTGAGGAATGTTTTGCTGTTTTAAATCTCATCATTATAAGAAGAATTTATTATCTAGATACAAAGATTTTACTGGAAACTATTGAGCTAGGCTGTTGTCATCTAACTGAAAACGAAAGCATGTTCATGGTAATTAGGCAAGGGGGATTAATGAAAAACCCACACTCTATATACTGTTTACATACAACCTCAGAGATCTACTTCATCAGTTAGATCATGGTCACATTCATTTTTGTTTCCTTGCCATGGGACAAGCCCAGAAATTATGTGTAATCCTTTGCCCTTCTGCACTTAAACTCCTTGTCTACAAACATGATGCAAAGTGAAGGTGGTTGAGGTTTCACAGAAATGAAGCACATGGTGTGACAGGCCCATCTGTGCCAGCTTTATGAAACAAAAGTGCCCAATATGATCATCCTTGCCTTTTGTTCCACACGACACTGCTCGGGCAGCGGGTTTGTGAATGCTGCCGGTGGAGTCAGCAAACCTCGATTTATCCGACTGCTTCCTCTCCTGTGCTGTCGGTTCTCACTTGCACTGGAAGCTTCCCTGCCCCCACGATTTCCTCCCTTTACCCAGCCCTTTTCCCCAGACAAATCTGAGGTAGAACCTCCTAGCAATTTTCCAAGGTTCTGGGCTCAAAGACTAAACTAATTTATTTTTGAATTGCAGATCAAACATAAACTGCAAAGAAGCATTTAATCAGTTAGGAGAAGCAAGGGTATGGCTTGTTTAAGTCCCAGAATCCATAAACCTGTAATGATTTTATTATATTGGTGTCAGTTTTCATTATTTTCATAAATGGGTGTTCCCTGCTTAATGCACAATATTTGCATCTGATGAACCAACGAGTTTAAACATGGTTTGTTTTAATGCTTTGTGAATTTGCATTCAAATTCATCAGAAGTAATTCTATTTGAAATCACACAGGGCTAAACACAGTGGTTGTAAATCCATTTGAATTGAGATGCCAGAATCAGCCCATTAATCTACAAATCTGCAATATAATTTTTGTATGGTTGGTGGGCTTCTGTTCTGTTTTTTCATGATGAGGCAGGGGGGATATCCAGTGCATGTGTGGGAGGGGAGGTGTTTGAGGAGGTTGTGATAAATTGACCAAGCGGGAGTATATCTTTGTTATGGAAACCGGCCTATGAGAGGAACACATGAAAGGCCAGAGACCATGGTTTGAGCATCATGTCACTGCCACTTGAGGTAGTTGCACGAGGAGAAAGCAAGTCTCTTAAATAAGCAGATTCCCTAGTACTTAGGATGACAGAGATTGGCACCAGCACCTTCCGATCAGTTTTCAGAGCGGCAGAGTTCAGCCAGAGCTTGAAGCAGTGCTATAGCCTGCACTTCGTATTTTAAGTCCTCTTGCTAAACGCTCCTTGGATTTTTCTGCAGTCTGTTGTTGAAAAGGGGATGAATAAATGCAACAAGGTTCACCTCCAACAGAAACAGGCTCTTTTTGGAAGGAGTGGAGGGGGCGGTACAATAGCAAACAGTGCTTCATTTCTTGAAAACTGCAGAAGAAATCTGTATTTCTTTCAGAGAAACTAGGGAATTGTTTTAATTTCTGTGTTCTTAAATAGACTGAATTGTCTGAAATTAAGATGTTTGTTTAAGCTAATAGTTACCAGATTTGAAGATGAATATATCGTTGTCTGAGAATGCAAAAGAATGTGTGTATGAGAGGGATTACTCTCTAAGAAGAAAGGCTTATCAACAATATTTTCCACACTACACATATTTCTTAAATGTAACAATGAAGTTTTTGAGAAAACTATTTAAAGAAAGTAAATAATACATGTAAAAAATACAAAAATGCATAGTTATCCATAATGTAGTTTAGCCTTTTAAAAGGAATGTATTCATTCATTTATTTGAATAGGTGACAGTTCAAAATGGAATTCAGCTGATACTTTTGGAAATGTAATTATTTCATGTAATTATTCATGTAATTATTTAGCTTAGTTATAATCAGGCTGAATTCAGTCTGCGAGAGATGTATTTGGCTGAGGGCAAAAGTGATTTTTAACTAAGTTTGTGTCTGCCTTTGTATGGGAACTAGCAGTCCTGGTTTGGCCCTTGTGAAGCTGAAATTAAAGAATCTATGTCCCTGTTTTGAATGGCTTAGACTGGAGCTAACAGGGTCCAACTTGGAAAAACATTTAAGCCCATGCTTAGCATTAGCTGTATGCTTAATTCCCAAAAGTCTAACTACAGGCCCCTTCTTCTGCACTTGAAAGAATTGCGATGAGCAGGAAGTCTGCCATCTGACATCTGTGAAATGAGCTGGTAGACTCGAGTCTTTTTTATAATGAACCAGTTTCCATCTCATAAAATTCTGTAATTGCAGATGGTATCAGTGGACACCTATGACAATCTCAGCAGAGATTGCAGCCCGGCATTCCTCATTATGGGATACATGGACACTGAACTCCTCTCTGCTCATGAATGTAGGGTTGAGTCATTGACAGGGCATTATCAGGAAAATTGCAATGATGTGACTTAGAGCTTCAGGGTGGGTAAATGGAGTACCTCCAGTCTTGGAGTTGACAATAGGCTCTCCTAAGAAATGATAATGCAGCGATTAAGATGTAAAACTGGGACTTAGCACACCTGGGAATTCTTTTGTGACCCTGGCAACATACTTCTTCTTGTTTTTCACTCCTCTGCCTGAAAAGTTAGTATAATGTTTTTTTCATTTTTATGGTGTTATTTAATGTGTTATCAATTGTGAGCAATTCAGGAGATACAGTTTTAGATAGATGTCATTAGATTTTAAGTCTGTTCTATTCAGTTTGCATTTGCATGTTCTTGTGCCTAGCACTAGTAGAGAGCAGGACAATTTTATTTTGCTTCCTAATTCTGTGTTGAGGAAATGAGCTTTATGCAAAGAGACCTAGAAATCTTGCATAAAATTCACTCTCTTGTGAAAGAGGCCCTGAAAAAGTAACATGTGAAAGAAGAAAAACATTAATCTTGTAGTTCTTTTGGCTTACTCTTTTAGGCACTGATATAATTTTTGTTCTATGTACATTTTCATATGTGCATTTTCTTTTTTAAGGAAAATAATATCATTCAAATACCTTTAGAGTCTTTTTATTTCAGTAGAAGCACTTGAAGAATGTTTTAAGGGTACTTGGAGACACAGAAAGAAATGGTGAACCTTGGTGGGTTTTGGAGCACTGGAACATATCCCAAAAGTAATAGCTACAGAATCCATAAGCCCTACCTGAGACCTGTAGTAGCTGTTTCAACCTGTGATGCCATGAACTGCTCCGAAGCTCTGTAATCTGCACATATTTGAAATAACAAACCACAATGAGTCCTGCCCATTTGTCTGTTCCATGCTGGAAGTTAGAAAATTATGAGCTCACTAAACTACAGTAGCTGGAAAAAGAGTAAGAAGTACTTTAATAGAAGGTAGCTGAAATAAAAACCTTTTAACGAAAGTGTCAGCATGAGCTGTTAGTTTCCTAGTGGTTTTGAAAATCAGATCTTCCAGATATCTAGCTCCAGACTTCTGTGGTTGGTTTTTTGTTTGGGTTTTTCTTGGTAGGGGTGTTATCAGGTCTCCATTTTGCCACATATCACAAGCTTTACCACTTTCACAGAAATGATCATGAATTCCTCTGAAATTTTGTCTACTGTGACAAAAAAAAAGTGAACTAAGTTCCAGCAATAGTAAAAGTGCGTGGGCTCCGTTTAGGCCACCACTAAGGGTGCTGTACCAGGTCCTAGGTAACTGCAGAATGATGGCACCCACTGCAGCGTGCACCGTGCTACAGACAAGTGAACCATGGTGTTTTCAAACCACTTGGCCTCATGAAGTTAACGTGGTTTCAAGCATTACTTGGCTTCAGTGGGAGACAGATACGGATTATAAATCTTTGAACAAGTGCTATCAGAATTAAGAGCTGAGGGGCATTTTAAAATATTTTAGAAAAATATGATCATTATTTAATTTTAAAATATTCCCTCTCTTCCTAGTCTAAGTTGGGTCTCAGGAAGGAAAAAATTAAAAGAGCCAAAGAAATGACCTGACAGAGTGGCAAGGGTTGTTTACTGGTCCATATTTGACTAGGATTCATGCTTCTTATGATTGACAATCATTGCAAGTTCTTTGAATTTTAAGAGTTAAGGCACCACAGTCTTGAGTGAACTTTAGTTCAGAATGGAGGTGTTTACAAAAGTTACCTAAGTAGTTCCTGCAGAATCCCGTGCTCCTTTTCACTGAACTGTTCAGGAATAGCATGGATTTGCAGTATAAATGGTGATGAGTTAGGTTAAGTCATACTCTTAACTACCTCACGGTCTATTTATTCTACCTAGGAGCTTCATTACCCTGGCACCTGAAAGTGGATGAGGTAGCTGAATTGACTTCCCATTTGTCACCATGTCTAACCATCTTCCTGCAGTATGACATGAACATTCTAATCTTTCATCAAAATCAGATTATGCTTATCTAATAGGGACAAAAATTTTCTTCCCTCTCCAGCATTTGCAGATTATGTAGCCAGAATATCTGTACTTAAACTTTCAATATTTCCATTCAAGTCAGACTTCTAACAGTTCTTGTTTCACTATTCGGAATATTCTTTAGTCAAGATCTCTCTCCTAGAAAGGTCAAGACAGAATTTAGTTGTATCTGTAACAGAACAATGTGCAGCTGACATGCCTTTGAATGTGCAATTAAAAATTGCTTTGGCCTGTTTTCTTTTCCTGTTTTACATTTCATGAACTCACATGTAATTTGATAAACACTGTCATTCTTTAAATTTCTTCAGCATTACAGTTCTCAAGGGACTCCTCTCTCATTGAATATCATTTTTGCATATTTACTTTCTCCACAAGTGCTAGTATGCAGTAGCACAACTTCACTTTTACATGGTTGTTTTCCAATTTGCTTATGTTACATCCTGGTTTTCTTTGTATTGATGTTAACGCTTCCATTTAGTATTAGCTCCATATGCCATCTAAAAGCTGAAAAGATTTCTACCTCTAGTTAACCAACTACTTAGGTAGTCTTGTCAACAGTGGTGTGGTAAGTATTCAGCTCTTCAACACACAACTTTGCAGCCAAGTGCAAGCAACTCGGTAAGGAGGTTCTGAGCCCTTTGGGAGAGCTGCAGTGCAACAGTTTACTTTGCATTTCCCGTGCAGCCCAGGCACGCAGACCATCTTGCAGTTCCTGCATCAACAGTGCTCAGCGACGGCCCAGAAAGCACCAGCTTTGGTATCTTCTGTCTTGTTTTATCGACCTCCTGCCTCTTGCTTTCTAACAGTGGAAGTGGAAGACAGTTCATTTAAGTGCTACTCTGTCAATAGCACTGAAAATATACTTCTGTCAGCAGAAGGGTCAGTTACATGAACAGCTCTTCCTTTGAAGATATTCTGGAAACATGCTGCTTCCATCCTTCACCAGAGGTGAATCATGAAAAAAAGACTTTGTCACGAACTTGACCCTTGAAAGTGATATAAAAGAGTTACCTATCTCTCCAGCCTCTGTTTCCCATCCAACCTCCCAGAACGAGCAGGTACCCCTGCTTCATGCTGCCTGAGTATTCCCAGCATTACTGCTAGGCCTGTGGTACTCTGAGGTGGAAAATCAGTATGTTTTCTGACACCATTTTGGGCATGGTAAGCCTTGATGCTGTCAAGTGCCTCAGGAGGAGTGAGGAGCCAGCAAAGGGGAAGGCCTGTGCACAGAAACTGTCCCACCTGTAACCAGCCCTATTCCTTCCTCCTCAGATGTTGTCATTTCCCTTGCAGTGAGACTGACTTTTGGGGTGGGAAATCTGATGTCAGAAGTTTGGGAACTGCCTCCACAATTAATTCACCTTCATCTTAATCCAGGTACCACTGTGGAGACAGCTGTACTCGTGGCTGATCCTGTGCTGTGGTTACACATGTAAGGCTGAAGTGTCTAATCATGTTGAGGGTTTTTTTCAGAACATAGGTTGGCATGACCTACAGCTTTTAGACTAAATTATTGTAGTGCTCCTTTCCAGCTGTAGATCTATTGCAAAAATACACAAATATTATTTGCCACTGGCATTACACTTGATGCTGTAAAAGCAAAGAAATAGATCTTTCTCCACTGAAAACCTGTGAAGTGAAAACTATAAAACCCCTTCCCTTGTTTTCTAGTGAAACTGGTTGTAGCACTCTCTTCCTCTCACTGTGCCAGACTCTACAGCTTAACTAAATGTGTGTCAATCCTCCAGTTTTCTTTCCTATATTCCCAAGCAAGTGAGAGACTAAAAGGAAAATATCAACTGTATGTCAGTGCCTAGATAAAAAGCTGCAAAATCAAGTTATGAAGCTTGCCCTTTTTAGCAAAATCTCATATTGGGGCAGTATAGTTCCTTCCTCATTGCAGTTCATTGCTTCTAATCATGCGAATCAGGGATCATTCCAGTATGATTTTGATGAAGTCCACAAAAGAGAGTACACTCATCTCCTCCAGTGTTTTGGACAGTGAAACAGAATATTTTTTTCCAGATAAGATAATGCATTAATTTCTTCACTTATTCGATGAGCATTAGCTTTTGATATAAGCCATCCCATAGACTCCTGACACTTTGTGTGCTGAGCAGTCTTGTCCTTGAAGTTACTGTAGTGCACAATGATCAGAACTTATCACTGATGTTTTGTTAGCATTTACCAGCAGTGTCTTGGCAGAGGGTGACCTCCAGTACTGTCTCTAAACATTTTCAATTTACAGACTCAAGAATTTTTGCTGCCTTTGCCTCTCATTCTTTTGAGGAGGTCAGCCCTCTATGAATTTGCCACAAGAAAGAAGTTCAAAATACCCTATATACTTAAGCAGTTTAACAGGAATAGAGCCGCAATGAACATGCGACATACAATTCATTTTAATATTTACAGAAGAAATTCATGTTGTTTTAAGTGTACACAAGCAGCTGCTGTCATTTGGCTATGAGCAGATGTTAGACCTCCGAAAGCTTTGCTGATAATTAAAATACTAACAGTTAGTGTTTTACCCCAGCTGCAGGTTCTGTTTACTGTAAATTTGATTTTAATGGTGCCTCTGTGCAGTTACTGAATAGAGGTTTGTTTTCTACTATACATGCAAAAGTGTCTACAATGAAGACAAATGGTTATTTCCCATAATTTATTCTGGAGAGATATGAATATAGCTGTAACATAGTTGAGTTTATAAATGAAATACAGATATGACTATCACATTTGAAATGGTAGTTTCTGCTGTCTTAACTAACAAAAAGAACTAGGGAAACTTACTATTTGTAGTTATTCCCAAGCATTCCTCCTAAAAACTGCTGTGCTTTTTAAATGGGTTGAGACATGCCCTCAAGCAAAGAACAGGTGCTTCTTTTTACTGAAAGGGTGCATAAATCAGAATAGATAAATACAGAGAATCATGATAGTCATAGTTGATAAGTATGCCGAAGAATATAATTTCTGCTTGATCATTTAATAACATGATGTGTTATTTTAGGTATTCCTTACAAGTGTCTGTTCTCTTTAGTGCATATATGTACATCAAACGTTAGGGAAGGCCAGCCATTTTCAGAATTGTTAATCCCAAGGGCCTGATTATGCAAACACAGTGCATAATGCAAGCAACCATGTTTAGTCCCTTGGAGACTATTGAGGCTAACTATGGCAGTAAGCAGTACACTTGATAAATAAATGTTTATAAAACCAGGATCTGAATTTATATATTCTTGAAAAACAAAAACTTTTGCTGAGATAACAGTGACAAAAAGGGTTTTTCCTTTTCTTGACAAGGCTGTTAGTGTCTGGGACTAGACCTATTTCAGAAATTAGGATCATTTTCCCTATCAGCAGAGCTTGGTGTGTTTTTCCTCTGATTTTTCTCATATCAGTGTATTATTTTTCATATTGTATTGTATGATCTGTCTGCCTAGGAAACAGAAATCCCTGATTTGACCAAGCACAACCAGAACCCCTTGAAATTGGGATTCTGATTTAGAAGTGCTAAAAATGCATTTTCCATGTGTACTGCAGGGGATAAAACAGAAAGAGTGCATCCGAGTATCATCAGTGTCAGTTGTTCCCAAACTGAGGGCCAGAGTAGTCTTTGAAGCTGGACTGCCAAGAAATGTCCAGGCTTGCTATCCTCATCTCAAGCTGCTAAATTGCACTGGAAGAGATAGCTGAAATACTCCAGATACATTCCTGATGCGGCTTGCCTGTGTAGGTAATTGCTGCATGTGTCACAGAGAGGTTTTTGCTCACACGTCGGAGTTGAGAAGAGCAGCCTGCATGGTGGCAAACAGGTAAAGAGAAAAAGTGGTTTGCAAGAAAAACAGTTACTCTGCAGGTTAGGCAGCTGTAAATTCTGCATGTTAACACTGTACATTTGCCACAATCAGTGGGAGTTTGGGTATGTATATTTATATTTGCATACCTCCTGTAACACTGGGCTCTATATTGCTCATTTTTGGCCTTGAGTGCAGAGAGAAGAGAAGAAACTGAAATTTTTCCTAGAGAAGGCCTTTTCCCAGAGGTTAACTGAACACTGAAGGGAAGCTAACCAAACCAGCCAAACTGCCTAAACACCCTAGCTGAATGGCTTGGCTATTTATTTTGATGGTTGTTTTTTCTTTTGTGTCTTTTCGTGGCCATTGACATAGTTCTGTAAGATGTGGAAGGTAAAAATAGCAAGCAGGAAATTTCAGTGTGTTTTTCAAAAGAAAAAATATTACAAGAGTACTTACTTTCACATTTTTAGAAAGCTAAAGGACATCTGCTGCTTTTTAAGATACCTTAAATGTTAAAACTTCATCCTTTATTCAAGCAGTTCTTAGAAGACCTTGAAGTTTCCAAACATGATTGAGTGGTTAAGGATAAATTTAGAAGTTAAGGCTGTTTTGAGTTTCAGCATTGCAACATGACATTACTGGATTTTTAAGTATAAAATGAACTATGAACATTATTTTGAATTTTTTGTGGGGATTTTTGGTTTACGGTTTTTTTTTTTCAGTAATAATATATTGAAAGGGGGGGAAATGAAGCCTTGCTGTATTGATATCTCTTGAGATTTATGTACTTTGCATCAATGGTGGAATTTTTTTATGTCTTAGGGAGCTGGTTAAGTCCCCTATAGGTATACTTATTTGTATTGCTTTACAAATATTTGCTGCCTTTGTGGACATAATAGTTGTAAGAGGGCCATTTTGGGTTGCTGATTTATTTCACTTCTCGGTTTGACCCATCATATTTTCTTTCCTTCAGCAGAAGACATGAATGAACCTCTTATTTTGTAGCTTAACTAGCTGGTTTTAAAAATGCTGGCCCATGCATTGCTTGCACATAAAAGCCTTACAAATGATAAAGAACGGTTTTTACTATGGTCAAGGAACAGATCTGAAAAATGCATCTTATCATTATGGCCTCTGAAAATCAGGGAAATCCCGAAGTTATGACATTATGCCACAGTTCTTAGACTGTACTTAACTAATTGAAGTAGAGATCATTACAAGAATAATTGAAAGAAAGCAGAGCAGAAACTTGTAGCTTTATCAAGGCATAAGTTATATTACTTTAAGAATTTGAAAAGTGGACTTACTATACCGTTCAAAATATTGTGCTGCCATGTAGACAATAACTTTTGAAATCAGAAAATCAGCTGCTTGTTCAAGTGATGTTAGACATAAGGCGAATTTTTTATATCTTTTAAATTTCTTACAGGTTGTATTTAATTGAAGGAAAACATGTTTCTTTGCATTCACATTATTTAATATTCATTGCATTTTAGCAGATACAAAATGTTTGTTTGTGTCAATATACAATATACCTAATCACCAAAGTATGAAAAATCAGGTGTTGCTGAATAGGGGAGTATAAATCAGGCCTCCTAGAACTTTTACAGAAAAGGAAAAATAGCTGTTTTAAGCTAGCTGTGTAAATGCAGATCATTTCCGTCGCCATAGTAGATTATTTCATTTATGACTTACTGCTTTGTCCTAAAGGTGCTCCTTGTGAAGGATGTCCTCAGCCCAGCCTCACCACACACAGCCGCTCACTACAAGTTTTGGGGAAGGATTAGAATTCTAAAGAGGCTGCTGGCTGAGAGCAAAGTGGTGCTTTACATATAATATTAGCCCAGACTTTCCTCACGCATTACGCGTTTCTTTCTGAGACAAGTCTCCTTAATGCCATCTTTATCTGCTACACGATGCATGAAATCTACTTTCTGTTTTAGAACTGCGGCTGACCCCCGACCCCACGAGTGGCGCCACAATGTGACCTTTCTATTGTCATCAGCTTTCATTCTCCTGAAAATTCTATGAATTTTTATTACAAGTTTTTTTAAACCAAGCTGAGGCTTCAACAAATTACTTGACACAGATGAGATGAAGTTGTTGAAGTAGTGTTAGATAAGTTTTACAGCCAGCATGTGTGCTGCTGAACAGTACAAAGCCAGTGTCCTACAATGTCATACACCAGTAACTGCTGAGCCTACTATTGGATAAATACATCATTTTATGGAACATTGATTGTTCTATAAACCCAATGGAGTATTATGCTCTATGATCAAACCATTTAGATTGTGTGTAGAGCACAGAAAATGCCATATTCAGGATGGTACTAAAAGTGCCATTTGTGTATTTTATGGATGTCATTACGGGGGAAACTTCTCTCTGTAGGCCCTGTTTACTGCAAAATTTTTTAGTCTGTAATGACATTTTTCATTCACAACGTATGCCTTCAAGAGAGGGGGCCCTTGTTTTATTTGTTTCATTCAAGTTTACTGCACAAATCCTGTACATTTTAATTAAATGTAAGCTTAACAAAAGAGTAAGGTATTTATTCTGTGGGGAACAAATGATGACAGTAACAAAAGAATAAAACAGACACACAAAAGGAAGTCAGGTATTGAGTAAGAGAGAGGGGAAAAGGTACTAAGCCCTATTTGTAGTTTCCCAGACGCACATTAAACATCAAAGCATTTCTTTTAGCCCTATTTCAGGAGTTTGTGGTCTCAGAGAATTAAAATAACCTGCTAATATGGATTTAATGTCTAAAATATCCTGACATTTTCAAATAAAAAACTAACAGTCACTCAGGACTCCAACTGATAAATAATGGCTCTGCTGAAATGACAGACTTCTTGGAAAGAAACCAATTCTCTGATCATTGCACCCCTAGATATGAAACACCTCCTTACAAATTGTCTGAATATGAGCTCTTGTATCATTATATTTTGTCATTTTAATGCCTATTTGTGTATCTTTTTAATTTGCAATGACATGCAATCAGCAACAAGTCCACTTTTCCTAATATTAATGTGGGCTTGTATTGCAGCTTATGTTTGCCGTGTCAGCCAACACTTACCCCTTCTCCTTACCCGTTTTTAAGAGCGGGAAAGAGGAAGGCTGGATCTACTGGGACAGCATGGTTTGTTGCTACATACAGTCCAATAATGTGACATGTTCCTTAAATACATAAAAATTCCTACAAATGTTGTGTTGGATTCCAGTGTTTCATTATAGAAATAGCAGCTAAGCCTCAAAATCTGTTGTTTTCTAAATATCTTCCCTACTTGGCTTTTCACTGTTAAAACAAAAGAGAACCAGTAAAATCCGCAATTCGTATTTACCCTGAAAAATCACTAAAATTGGAGTTGATATTCCCAGTAAATTTTTGGTCATAGTCCAGTTAAAATTTAAAGTTACAGTAGATTCACATTAGTTTAAATGACACTTGAACTTCTACACAGCTCAACATTAATTCATTATAGTTGAAATGGAAGAATCTTCAGTGGGTGAATCTTTTACAAGCTGATTGAGGCTGTTACATTTTATAGGAGCCATTTTTCAAAGCAGTACTGACAGCACTCGAAGTTATTAAATTGCTGAATCAAAAGATGGACCTGCAATCGCATTTATGAACTGTGATGGAATAGCTGGGGTTGCACTGAGCTGAGGTTAAGATGTTGGTGTAGTTAAGCTTCATCACACCCCTTAGTGACAGCAGTATTTACCCATGTAGTTTACTTTAATGGTCAGGAAGTGGCTTAACTCACCTCTGGATTCAAATAGATTAAGTAAGCAGTCAGAATGGCATAATTATCAGTGCTGCGAGGGATTCGCCGGATAGCTCTTCACCCAGGAGACTTCCCATTCAATTGCACAGTAAAGACTGGAGTTGCATGGATTCACAGGCACGGCATTTATTTGAGGAGATGAAAACAGGGCAAATTTCCTTTTTCTTTCCCTTCCCCATACCCCAGACCTCCTCAACACACTGACGCTGCATCCTGTACATAAATTATTATGAGCTTAGGAGAAAGATGTCATGATTTTAGTGTGTGTGCATGTGAAAATTATGATTGTAGAGTTATTTTGATTTTGAAATCCAGTGGAAAATGCATGATTTGTGGAGTTATTTTGATTTTGTGCCACATCATTGCCAGGCTCCTCTTTTATCTTGTCAACAAAGCAAGATTCCTGAGGGAATTACTTATACTCTGTTATAAAATGTGGAGGAGCTAAGATAATTGTCATTTTATGTTGATTTCTCCTTCCTATCTTTCTGCTCTTTGGGGGGTCATGTGAATGTCAGTGCCTACAGAGAGCACAGGAAAAGTGGGAATAAGAACCAGTCGTACCACAGTAAGCTTCCTTCTTGCTTATACCTGACAAAATATACTTCAATTGCATATGCCAGATTTTTATGCAGCATCACCTGAAAACACTCTAATGGTTTAAATTGCTAATTTCCTTTTCCAAAGATAACCTGCCTTGCAAACTAGGAATAAGAAAGATGTATAACATCAGTTTAGACTCGTGAAGGTGATTTGCAGCGTTTCAGATTGACAAAATTACTTCTTTGTGCTTCACAGTACAGTTCTCTACCAGAAGCTCTATAATAGAAAAAAGGATAGGTGGATGGACAGATGGATGGATGGATGGATGGATGGATGGATGGATGGATGGATGGATGGATGGATGGATGGATAGATAGATAGATAGATAGATAGATAGATAGATAGATAGATAGATAGATAGATAGATGGATAGATAGATAGACAGACAGATACCAGTATAAGAGCCCAGTCTTTTAATTACTGATGTTATTTTAGTTTTAGCTTGATATGTACCTTAATATATCAAGTTGCTAGAGTCTGCAAGGCACCAAGTACTCAGTCTTGGAGTAAATCAGCTTCTAAGTGTGAACTTAGAACTTTAAGCTTAAAGGTGAACTTACCTTTAAGCAAGAGTCTGTTTTTTAGAGCCCATTTTAATTCTCTGTGGGATCAAGGTCTGACAGCTCTATGCTTCGAGTGAAAGAGCCCCCTTAGACCCGCTTTAGTATAATTTTCTTGGTCTCTTGAGTTCAGTGAAGCACATTGTTCACTAGAACTGGCTTGGGAAGTACAGTGCTAGCCTGAAATTTCACTGTAAGTGTTGCTTTCTTTTCCTTGCCTGTTTTTATCCCAAGCAAGCCATGGCATAGCTATTTGCGTTAGTGATAAGATGCTACACCTCTTATTCCAGAGATGTGATTTCAGTTTGTGTAGGTGAATTTAAACTGGAGTGTGGGTGTGGGTAGCCTCAGCAGCATGGACTTAATCAGCCTTCCCAAGGCCCATCTGTCATTAGACCCTCACCTCGTTTGCAGCGCCCAGCACTCGCTCTTCTCACTGTGCGCACTGGTTGCGTCCCACAGCTTGCTCCCAGCACATGGAGGAGCTTCATGGGTGCTTCTGGATGGCACTGCCATGGGGAGACAGCTAGGGATAGAGCTGTCCTTCCATGGTCATCCTCAAAGCTGGTCACAGGGTCCTCTCATTTATGTCTTCCCAAAAACACGCAGGCCATGCTTGGAGGGTGATGGCCTGGACTTTGTACAGCCTTGGGCACCGTTTGCCTTGCCAAAGCTTTATTGTTAGTGGTGAGAGTTGAGAAGGAAACCTTCAATGACACAAAACCAAACTGGGTGGCACAGCAAGCAGCTGGAATATGGAGGTTACCGGTATTACAGTTTGTTAATTGATTTAATGCAGAAATAATTAAGACGTGTAATTGGGGTTTCCCTGGATGAGATTTTATATAATATCCTGCTTAGGGTAAGAAAACTACTGAGTGTTTTCTCCAGGTAACTAGGCCAGTGACTGAGTCAGTCATGCTGGAGAAGGTGCTGGATGGAAAAGGAAGGGGAAGACAATGGTATCAAAATGACAGCATGGCAATCACCTCACCAGCAAAAGCAGGGTATTAAGAAGATCAGCCGCAGTTTTTCACACCAAGATACGTTTAATATAGTATACAATCCTGAAATTCATTACTGAAGTACTGAAATATCACCAATAAGATCTTCTATAAAAGATGTGTTAATGGCTTTTAACTGTATGCTGTATTTATCTGGTCTTTTTTTAATACAGAATATTTTTAAAAACACATTTAAATTGTTAATAAGCTGCAGAATTGTTACACTCAGCAATTATTTCAACCTGTAAATATGTTATTTGGAAAACATGCAAATTGGTTTTGTTCACTTGCTCATTTTATCTGTGTTTTCTGCCAATGAAATCTAAAAATTGCCAAGGAATTTTTTTCCGTTTAAGGTACAGTTTGTTAAAGTAATGAACTGATACTTGCCATGATACCACGTTAACAGCATATTTTGTCTTGTAGGCATTGTGTCCAAGTCCTATGAGTGCCGGTTGAAGGGGCAAGGAGCAACTTTTGTGGAAACCACGAGCCCTTTTACGGCAGCAGCACTGGGCGAGGTTTCTCCAGTGAAGGAGAAGGCCTTTCGGGGAAGCAGGAGACAGCCACAGTCGCCCGAAGAAGTTCAGCAGTTCATTATTATTCAAGGATACGACGGCGACTTCGCCATTGATGCCTCCGTGGAAGAGACAGCAGCAGCCACCCTGCAGACTCTGGCAATGGCAGGGCAGATGGCCAGGGTGGTGCACATCACAGAGGATGGGCAAGTCATAGCCACAAACCAAAACGGCTCCCACGTGAGCAGTGTGGTTCCGGAGCAGATCCTCACGGAGCAGCTGGCAGATGGTGCCACGCAGGTGGTGGTGGTTGAAGGAGCGGGAGCTGACATGGAGGAGGCCGTTCAAATAGACGCGGTTCCTGACTCCAGCAGCGCAGTACTGCAGCAGATAATGCGACAAGAAGTTTTAGATGCTTCTGAGGCTACAGTCCATCCTCCAGAGTCCTCCTCGGCATTAGATGCCCTGCTTTGTGCCGTGACAGAGCTGGGTGAAGCGGAAAACAAATCTGGACTCCTTGACAGAGGCAGGTCTGGTCACAAAGACTTCTTGCAAATGACGAACCCAGAGATGCCCAGCATTCCCAGTGATACAGAGGGACAAGAAATACAAATGTTCCATGAAGTTCAGGAGACTCAGGAAGATACCAAACCTATGGAAGTAGTGACACGGGTCATGCACCCATCGGCTATAATTGCATCTCAGGAGAGAGCTCAAGCTGCCTTCAAGAATGTGGTGCAAGGAGTGTTGCAGTTTGCTGTGTGTGACACGGCTGCGGCCGACCAGCTCATGAAAGAAGGTGTCACCCAGGTCATTGTAAATGAGGAAGGGACTGTGCATATGGTAGCTGGAGAAGGCTCTCAGATAATTATGCAGGAAGCTGGTAGCCACACGCTCAGTGTCCAGAGTGAACACATGGATTTAGTGGAGTCGGATGGGCAAATATCACAGATTATTGTCAGTGAAGAATTAGCTCAAGCCATGGCTCAGGGTTCTGATGGTGACTTCTCTGAAGGCGCAACGCACTACATCGTCACAGAATTGCCACCAGACCTGCAGGATGAGCCTGGTGTGTACTCACATGCTGTGATAGAGGCAGCTGGGTCCCAAGACATTCTGCAGGCTGGTTCTGCTCTAAAAGCAGACACTGTAGCCCCTGATAGAGCAAGAGAACAGTTAACAAGCATGGTCATTTATACAGAGGGTGGCTCACAGGTAATTCAAGGCCAGAGAGATTATAACAAAGTACAAGAAGCATGAAGAGCTTCACTCGTAGGCTGGGTGCAGAGCAGAGCTGGATATTACCAGAATCATGGAGGTAGTGTATTCCTGGAATGTCTTCTGTAAAGCCTTCTCAGTAGAACCTCCTCCTAGCCAGGTAACAAACACGTGCCCTGCTAACAGGAGGAGTTCACTGAAGAGGAAAATACAATTTTGTTACAATAGCTCTATTATATGGGATTATTATAAAACAAGCGTACTTGGGTACAAAACAGGATAAAAAGCCCCCCACCCAAAGTAGGAATTGTTCTGTTCAGTGCTTTCTTTGTTGATTTTTTTTGTCTTAATGTTGTTTTTTCTCAGGGTAATTCCCTGCCTTCTGTCATTTTTGTATAACATAATCACAGGAGTAAAATGCACTTATATGTACATTTTGTGAACAGATAAATATGCAAAAAAATACAAACCCCACAACAGCAAGGTGAACAGGTAAGCTTACATACAGTATTGGGTACCCTTCTTCATTTAAAGTAGAACAGGTGACATTTTGCTTTCTAAAATCTTACTTTAAAACATGCTTGGCTAAAAATATGTCATCAAAATAAGGATTTTTTGGCATCTAAAATGAAAGTTTTTATAGTACTTTACTCTTTCATGGTAACACATAAGACTTTCCCTAAAGAAGAACTCAAAAGAGCTACACTTCAGAAAATCCTTGATTATACATATTCGGGAAGAAGAACTAGGTGCCTGTAACTTCCACTTAATTTTAGATGAGAGTCCTACATAAGAAATGTGCATTTTTTGAAAAAAATATTGTCATCGTCAGTGTTTTGCTTTCCTTATAAATAGTGCTTCATATAAATACCATTTTGCAGTTCATTTTGTGAGCTACTTCTCAAATGTTAGGAGGATTTTTAAAGAAAATTCTGACATTGACATTAACAAGTAAGGGGGAAAAAAAGGTGACCTTGTATTTCTTGCTTAGTCCAGAATGTCAGTTATTTACTTGTGGATATACTGCAATTGTTCAATGCAAGTTCATGTTGAAAAGATTTGTTTCATGATAAAACTGCTTCTCTTTCTTTAGAAAAATTGTAAAATATAAACTGGCAAGGTTTGGGGATTTTTTTTTTTGTCTTTCAAATAAAATGTTAGCATTAAAATGAAGCATCATGATTTTTAATATTAAACAATAAACAGAACTGGCATTCAGCAGGAGCAAACAAATGCTATCTGTTATGTCTGTGCATTTTCTCTTTTCTCTTTTCCTTTCTCTAGCTTGCTAGATAGATAAAGATAAAAGAATCTAATTTCTGAAGTGTGCCTCATGCATGCTTAATATAATTGTGTAAGTGTTTAGGGTATAAGCCATGCTGACTCTAGAGATAACTGGGTTTCCTATCATGTTTAATATCTTAAAATTATCAACTGTAAGAAAGTTGGGGTGGGGTAAAACAATAGTTTCTTCCTGAAGCAACTGTTTAAAAATGTATTTTCTGATAGAGCTGCTGAGAAAAGGTGCTTCATTCTGGGGCTGTAAGATCCTGCTGCCTCTTCATCTCTTATTATTATTATTTTTGAAATTTTATTATTTTCCAAGAGTTGAGGTTGTGTCTTTGTCAAACCCCAAAAAAAGTAAATTTCAAGTTAGACATCAAGATTCATAATTAGGCGAGTTTGACTTGCTCATCTTTCTTAAAAGTGACAGGCTGTTCACTTACTCTTAAATACTGTCTTCAGCAAACAGTGACAGGATCAACTCCCGTTTGTTATCAGGAAAAAGGTGACCTTTACAAAATGATGGCCCTCTGCAAGACTCTCACAGATGTTCAAAAAACTGAATGTTTTTCAGTGGAAATATTTCTTCTTGATCATTTCTCCTGTTAACTGTAGCCCTGTGGTCTTGCAGCTTGGATGCTAATTCTCTGCTGTGCTTAGTCCTGTATGGCTAACCTTTCTGCTGCAGTACAGGGTGTTGACACTGACATGCTGCAGTTTACCATTTGTGATTTATTTAGGATAAATATGTCTCAGGTGGCATTTAATCCTTCATGAAACCAGTGTAGCCTGCAGTGTCAAACCAGCAATCACATTGTATGCACAATGAAAAGAGCAGACCTTTGCATAGAAAAAAAGCCCCAGTGGTAGATGTTCCTGTGCTTGGGAGCACTGGAAAGGATTCACGAACCTACCCTGTGCTGTAATTACCTGGGAGCTCAGGTTAACGATACTTTTCTCTGAGTGCAGCCTGATCAGGAGAGGTAATATTTTCCTAGGGCCTTTTTTTTCTTCCTCTTCTTTTTAATGTGCACTTTAAAATTAACTTATTAGTGCCCTACAAATGTAACATTAGAAATCAAGGGTGACATTCGTTCCTGTGCTGTCATCCTGCTTAAGGACTCCATGTACTGTCTCAACCCTGTGCTAAAACACTCTCTGCCATACACTGAAAGTTGAGGGTATGGCAGATCTCTTCCAGGGCCTAGGAAACATGTCTCTGGCATTTATCTCCCCCCTGTGCCAGAGCTCCTGGCGTTGTCCTATATGATAATCTGGGAGGAGATGAGCTGGATTGTTCTATGGATCTTCCAAGCATTCCCATGCCTTCTGCCTTAGAGAGCAGGGAAGATTAGGCAGCAGAGGGAGGGGCTTGGAGTAGAGCAGCACCTGAAAAGGCCCTGACCCTCCAAGGGCCCTGCATGGTGCTGGTGAGGTGCCTGTGACATGTCCAGAAGCGGGCTCAGGAGCTGCAGGGGCCCTTTGCCACAGGCAGCATCCACTGTCGGAGCATCACAGCACTTGTGTGGTGGATTTAGGAAGGTACCCAGCCCAGGCAGCCATTCACTACAAGTGGGTTTTGCTGTTTGGTTTGAATACCTTCACTTGCCTGTCTCCAGGGAATTCAAGGGCTGTGCTGTAATGGAGGTGATTGTTCAGGGGGCAGTATTCCCATGTCAGTCAGATGCCTTCCAGTGTTCTGACTGCCAGAGCCAGTGGCTTAATTTTCTCTTTGTTATCCATTCTGAATAAGCATTAATAAAGTTGGATTATACTGTGACAATGCCAAAAAGGTAAAAATGTAAGTATTTAAGAACCACTGAACTAGTATGCAGGGGGAAAATAAATAAATAATAAATAAATTTAAAACCAAACAAACCAAAACAAAAATAAAGCAAAGCAAAACACAAAAAGAAACAAAAAGAACCAAAACAAACAAACAAAAAAACCAACCAAGCTAAAACAAACCCCACTAAATGTGAACCAAAAATCCTAGGTGAAGACAAGAGAAAGAAGAGAGTTCTCCAGCAAGCAGTTTCACACTCCATTTCTTTAGAATCAGATACGCAGCTCCTGAGGCAGTGTATCCTGGCCTCTGAATTCAGGCTCCATCTTTGGGGAAAAATGGGAGATAAGAGATAGCTGGAAACTATCTTTAGAGAAATATTTCCTATCACAAAAACAAAAGAAAAGAACCCAAAACCCAACACCACCCAAAGGGCCCACAGCAACATCCCATTCTGCGTGACTCCCAGCTGCACTCCGCTCTGGAAGTGAGATGAGCCAGGAAGTTGAAGTGCTGTGGTTACGCACATGTGGATTGTGCATAGTCCTGCAAGCACTGCTGTCATTTTTAAACACTGTTTTAATACCAGGAGTGTTAGCTCTGAGTCCCAGAAGAAATACATTTGTGATTTTTGTGGACAGTGATTCAGTTCATGTGAAAGCTTGTAGGAATCTCTGTGTTAAAAGTTCCAGTGCCTTGGGCTGGCCCTGAGCTGAACCTGCACTTGAAATGCAGGTGAGTCCCCTTCAGAAAATCCTGGGGATTGAGAGATGAGGCCGGAGCTGTGGGCAGAGCCGTTCAAGGAGCTGGCGCTGTGGTAGGCAGAGGCCTTGTAAAGCCTCCTCTGGGGCTTTTCTCCAACTTTCCCTGCTCAGTAGACTTCCTGAGCACAAAAGCTGTAAACAGAATAAAGAGAGAAGGGTGAAGACTGAAATTTGAAACTAAGTTAGTTCAAGTGAGAGGATTAAGTAACAGAAAAAAAGGTCATTCATTTGGCAAAACAAAGAAGAGCTGTGAGTTTTCACTTATTTTACTGAACAATATTAGCCCATAATTTAAGATAGTGTGTGGCTCACTCAAACAGGCTACCCCCGTTCTATCTTGTTGAAGAATACAATTAGTTTTCTGCTCCTCTAGGGTGATATCATTTTATATGAAGAAAAAAGTTAGCTCAGATGGCAGTTATATGTTTCGGAAGCACCTTCTAATCAGGGATTGGTGATTCATTATTAGCTTCAGCAGGCGATCCATCTGACATGTAAGGGGAAAAAATTAGCAGCTGTCACTGCATGATGAGTTAATTTCCTGATAGGCCTGACACTGAAAAGCCATTTGGAGACATGGAGATGGCTGATGAGAAAACCTGGTGCTGGTTTATAATTGGAGAGAAAGAAAGGGCAGAGAGACAGAGGGAGATGGGGGAGGGACTGAGGCTGCTCTACAAGTGGGGATGGATGTTTGTGTATTTACTAAATAGATGTCTCCACAATAACCTGCATCTCTGCGCACACACACCTGGGCGGGTAAGTGATAGGGACCGGGGCCTTTCATTTTCCTTCCCTCGTGTCATTATTTCCAGTCGTTTGTAATTAGTACTCCAGACGGTTTTCCGCTTTCTCCAGCCCGGGTGCACAAGCACGCGATTGGGTTATCTCGCAGTGACATTGAAACCTGACATTTTAGAGGAAAGGGGAGAAAATGACGCTACTCCTTTAATGGTTCTCGCTGCAATTTTCTTAATTGCAGCCTGAGATTTCAATCAATCATATAAAAATAAACTTATCTGAAACAAATATTGCTAAACTTCCAAGAGCACAATTGTGAATGATGAGTGTTCAAAGAAGCCTCTTGTAGAGCATGAGGAAATACGCTCTTCAAAAGATGTAAGCACATGGCTCTCAGTTTATCCTTTTTAAGAATGGTAAATAAAACGACAGGGAAAATAGGCGTTCAAGACCAAATGCAGTCCACTGTGGAATCTGCCTTGTGTGTGCAATCGGGACAGCAAAGCAGGGTCCTTCATATGTATTAAATAAAGCTAAAAGGAAGCCCTTGATCTGGGACTAATTCCTTCAGTGGCTGTGCATGTTAGGTACTGCTTTAAAGGGATTATTTTTTTTTTTTNCCTTTTTTTCAAAATGGTAGACTATAATGGGATTTTCACTATCATCGGAAGATAATTTTTGACCAGGAAGAGGACAAGCCAGTAGCTTTCACCAACTCCACTTGTACAAAACCAGTCTTGCCTTTTTCTGTCAGGATGTTCTTAAATGATGGCCAAGGATTTGGGAGCAGTGGTGGAGAAGGAAAGATCCACTGTAGGCAGGTAGATCCAGCATGTACCGTGCAATTGAAATTGATGTGTGTGTATACACAAACCAGGATTATGTCCTGTGATGTAACAGGACACCTGACCTTGTTTAAAACACATTCTTGTCTTCTGGCAGCAACACATTTATCAAGGCTACTTTGAACGACCAGTTGTACTGCGTAGTCCTGCCCTGGAGGTCAGCGTTAACTGAGAGCCATTGGGTTCTGGGAATTTCTGATGAGTAAGAGTAGCAATCCCCCTGGCAGCAATAGATTAATTCTGGGGTGGCTTTTCTTCCATATTCCCCAAGCCTCTGATCACTCTTACTGCTTGGAATCCTCCTTTCTCCCTGCTTTGAATCCTCATTACTTACTGCAGCTTTTGCATGTCTTGCTTCACCTTCTCAGAGATCCTAGCTGCAGATTCCCATTGCCAGTTGGTCATGTTTGGGAGTGACCCACCTGGTTATTCAGGGAGCAGAGGAATGGGTGATTAGTTAGTTGCCTCTGCTGGGATGCATCCCTTGATATGTAAGTAGCCATGAGCTTCAGGATCCGTGCAGTGCTCAACAGACAGATTTTGAAAGTAATCCAGCTCCTTGGGAGGTCTGGTTGGATAAGCTGAGTGTCATGAGGGGACATCTGGTCAGACAAAGGAGAAAAAGAGATTTAGCAAGTGCAAGGGAAGGAGTCAGAACCCTTGATTCTTGGTCTGCTAGGAACCAAGCTGGTTAAGGAGCAGTTCTGAGAGCAGAACTGAATTATCAGGAACTGAAAGCCACAACTGCTCACACATAACAAAGCCCCACACATCAGAGCTGAAAGAAAAGGGGCAGATATAATACGAAAGCAAAACCCAATGTGCCTTTCCAGCACATACTCGGAACCCAAATCCAACTCCCTCCCCCTCTCTGTTCTCTCCTTCTTCTCCACCAATGCCCAGGGCAGAGACAGGTGACATTTCACTGACCCCGTGCTGCTATGCAGGACACAGCATCGGGTTTGGAGATCTGGCCAGAGCAGATGCTGTAGGTGCTCCAGGTCAGGAGTGGTCTTCTAACACCTCCAAATTCCCACAAGGAGAGACACCCACAGAGAAGACTTGTCTCATCCAGGTATGGGGGATCACCAGGGGAAGGAAAGGACCCCTTTCAGTGGCAAATAAAGTCCTTGCTAGCAGATGTCTTACTCTGAGAGAGTTTCAGGACTTTCCCCCAAATCCTGCTAAGCTTCTTCTATCTGCCAATGTGTTCCTCTGTCGCTGGGGGTGTAGAACAGGTTTGTGTTTTCTGCTCAGCATATGGCAGTGATTGCTGGTGTTTGGTAGCTGTGAAATCCAGATGCCCAGCTCCAGGAGGATTTTTCCCTTGCTAGGGACATCTGGCCATCCTCTCGGCCTTACTCTTTCTTCTCTTCATTTTTGCTTGGAGTCTGTAAGCTTTGCCTACGAATTTGCAGAGCAGATAATTCAGCTGATTTATTCTTGTGCTTTAATTCAGGGTTAAGGAAAAAGCAAAGGGAATCCTGGGGTTGTGTTTGTACCTGAGGACCCAGGTAGGGACACGAATATCCCCAGACAACTGCCTGCTCCTGCCAGGGCAGCAGAGAGGTTGATACTGCAGTGGCACATTGAACAGACGTAATGGCACTGTTGGCTGGCAGCAGCTTGGTGGGGATGGCGGGTGAAAGGAAACCTAGAGGGATGCATCCAAACACCAGGATGGCTGCCTTGCTTTGGCTCAGAGCAGCTAGGCACCGTGTGGGGTGTTTCTGCTCAGACTCCTGCCTTAAATCCATATGCAAGCTATGATGATAAATTCAGGGACAGCTGGTACTGTAGGTATTTAAAGCAAATGGAAGCAGAACTTTCCAGGATCGTTTCTGTCTAGTAGCTTGGATCCACAAGAGAAATGCTGAGTGACCTGTGAGAGTCTCTAGACCTCCTGACTTCTTTTTATTTTCCTCAATCCATGAGCCAGTTTCTTGTTCCTGCAGGTAAAAGGCTGGCTCTGACAGGAACAGAGTAGCTGCATATCTGGTCATCCTGCGGATGGACCACTCTGCTACAGAAAATGTCCTGCTGGGCTGTGATATGATCTGTGGGAGATCAGTAATGTGGACAAAGCCTGCTGCCAAGGGGCAGGAGCCAAGTCTTAGGCACCATGCCTGTTGGAGTCACCAAGAGAAGATAATAAACCCTTTTGCTCTTGCAGTCTGTTGGCATCTAACTCCAAGATTCTGTAGACAAAGTACAAAGGTGGCAGAAACTCTTACCAGTCTGCTCTTCTGCCCTGGCCGCTGGGTTTGCCCTCTTGTCCCCATCTGCTGGGCCTTCCTACTAGAGGCCTAAAGTGGCCCTTTTCCAATAGAGAGCTCTCAAAGCCCCTGCAAAGAATCAGGGATCCATTTATTCTCCTCTATTCTTCTAAGGTGGGTTAATGTCTCAGGTCCTGCTCCTTCGCTCGACACTCAGCAGCAGGAGTGAGGCTCCTGTCCCAGCAGCCCGGCCGTGGTCCAGCTGTAGCCTGGGAGTGACTGCACCCCAGCAGTGCAGGGCATGAGCTCTGCCGTGCCACAGATGGGTGCAGGGGCTCACTCAACAGCTTTACAGCTTTTCAGTCATTTGTCTCCGTGGTTTAGTGGGTGGCCCCAGGCCTGGTTTATTGCATGCTGTTGAAAGCCTGCTCCAGAGGCAGGATGAGTCATATTCTGTGGTCATTTCTTCTGGTACTTCTCACTCTGGTGTCTGAGTGCTTCCCAAGCCATCACGGCTTTGTCCTCCTTTAGCCCCACTAAGGTATGAAGAAATGTTTCTCTGCTTTCACAGATGGAGAGCTACAGAGTGCAGAGAAAGATCTCCAACCATTTGTGGGGCCTCATTTGAGCTAACACAGACATTAAGTTTCTAAGGCTTAGGTAAATAGGGAGATATCCCTGGTATGTTACCATCAGAACACCTTTCTTGTGGAAGGTGTCCCTGCCTGTGCCAGGGGGTTGGAAATAGCTGATGTTTAAAGTCCCTTTCAACCCATATGTGATTTTCTGATTCCAATGGCCTTTGGTGTCCCTCGCTGTGAGCGTGCTCAGTGTTCCCACAAACCAGACACCAGGGGCTGATGTGGGCACTGGGCGGAAGAAGCATCTTTGTTTTTCACTGCTGCGCCACATCTCTTCTCCTTGGCCCCTGTCTGCTCCTGTTTGGAGCTTTGGGGGTTCCTGCTGCAGATACGTAATAGCAAATTTCTGTTTCTGCAGAGGCAGCTTAGGTGGCTGTTGTCCATACAGGCAATAATACTGCATGGGCTTTTCTCTACCGTAGGAGCTGGCACAAAGGGAAGAGCCAGGCTTTGAGTGCTCCTACAAGGAGGTCCTTAACTCACCTGCCAGCCACGGTTGCTCACCTAACACGCCCACCCAGCCATGCAGCAGAGAGCTGCCCCATCGGGCAAGTGGCAGTTCACAGGGCCTGTTTTGCCTGCGCTCCCAAGGAGATGAGCACAGCTCCCTGCAGGAATAGCAGGTGATGAGGAGTCATCTGCTTGCACAGCGCTGTGGGAGTTAATTCAACATGAAACCCCCAGTTCTGCTGTGCCAGACAAGGCACGTGTGGGAGATCTGGTTTCTTCATCCAAGCCGCTTTCTAAGAAAGCCCCTTTGATAGTCAGTCTGAAAGATTGCTGAAGTGAAAATTAAACCACTCTAAATGCTGTTATGGAAACACACCCATCACAAGCAAGAGCTGGATTTCTGCGCTTGCCACACAATAAATAGATGAGGCTCAGCTCTGATGTCAGACCAGCTTTACCTTGTGCATGTCCTCCGATGTCTGGTTTTCCAGTTATGGGCTGCAGTAATTGTGATCAATCAGGCTTTATGCTCACTACCCACAGGCTGTTTATTAATGAATCTGCATCCCATCTTCATTTTTTCACAATCTCATCAAATCTGTTCCAGATCCTGTTTACATCAAATTTTGTCTGCACCACACTTTTATAATATCATCCAATTTGGAATTCCTGATTCTGCACCAGTTCCTCAGACCAGGTCCTCAGTATACCAAAGAACAACACGTTCCTGAAATAAAAGAAAAATGAAAGCATGAGAGCTTGCAAAAAAGTGCAAAGGAAAGCCATTGATTTCTAAGTGATACCATCCTTCCAGGGTATAGACAGACAATTTTTTCAAAATCTGTTCTGCATGTCTGTGTCTGTATGTGTGTGTATGTTTAAAGGCTAGAATTGCCTGCCTGTGGATGCTTTAAAAAACATCAGGTACTTCTCCCCGTAGCAGTGTACATTTTCTGTTTGGGCACATGGGTTTTATGAATATTTGGCTCGACTTGCTAAAGACATCAATTTGACGTGTTGCAATGTGTTATAAATGCCTCAGATCAGATGCAGAACAGGGAGAAAAAGCTTTAGAATAAAAGTTTATTAAAAACACATACATAGAGTCTATTCTAAACAGAAAAAAAGAAAAAAAAACTAAACAAGAAAAAACCAACGAATGTTCCCCTGTTGCATCAATGCCAGAACATTATGTTTGCAAATAAGAATTTAGCACTACAAAGACAATGCCCTAGATTAACTAAGATCCCATTTCACAAAACCCTATGGCAATAGTCTGCAACATCAGTCACAGGAGAAGATATAACACAGATGCATTTGTGCCCTCATGCAGCTGAACTGAAACAAAACAAAGAGTGAATTAGGCTGAATATCTTACTGTGTGCAACGTATTGTACAACAAGGCACCTTTGGGAATGTGTCACAGGGTTTGGTAAATTGAAAACAAAATAAACAGATCTATGGGAATAAATAACATCATATTAGATGTCTGCTGCATGTAGACTACATTAGCTTCCAGTCACAATCCGGCTTCAGTTTTCCCACTAGTTTTCAGTGCCTGTGAAAAGCAGATGATCTGAAACCTCTGCAAAGAAAGTGGGGGTAGGAGCAGAGGGAGGCACACTGCACTGGTTCCTCTGCACAAGCACACACTCACACCCCCTGTCCTTCTCTCACTGTAACACAGTTTCAGCCAGATGAGGAGAGCCCAGTGCGTCCCCTGCTGCTTTGCACACATGAGTCAGTTTTGCCATTTCTGGACCGTGGAGAAAAAGCCTTTTCCCCCACACACTGGTCTCCCCTCACGGCCCAGCTAAGGTGAGAGCACCGGCAACCCAGTTCACCTTCAGCCCAAAGCGCTCCATTGCCGTGGCCGACATCACTCCATGAGCTCCTGAGACCCTGCCAAAAGCACCAGCGGCTGCAAGGGTTTGATGTGTCCAGGAGGAGGGACAAGAGATTCACAGGGCACCTGACCATGATGTAGCCATGGCACACATGACTTCGGGGGCAGTTGTGGAGACTCAAGAGAGGCAGGTACTTTGCTGAGTCCCGTCTCTAATTACAGCCAAATTTAGTTAGTGTATTAAAAGGACTTTTTTTAGTGCTCAGCCATATGGGGCCAAGGTCTGCTTCCAAGTACGTGGGTAAAACCCCACTGATTTCAGGGAGATTGCTTGCATGAACTGAACTTAAAAGATCAGGCCATATTTATCTCAGCAAAAGTTCAAGCTAATTCATTTTCTCTCATTTTCTCTCTCTCTGTCCTTCTGTTTTGCTTAGCTTATAGCTGAGTAAAAGGAGCACATATCTTGGAGATAGCTTTTTAAATATAAAATTCTCTTTATAACCCCAGAGCAATATGTCATTCTGCGATTACAAAAAAATGTATTCTTCCCAAAGAAAATCCTTCTGAAGCAAACATTGGCTTTATCCTGTTTGAGATCTAAGTACCAGCCTTTGAATTCATGTATATCAGAAATAGGCAAAGATCTGCAACGGAGCGAAACTGTGGCCTCCAAATTGTCATTATTCCAGTCAAAAGCCTATTTCTTCCCTTTAAGAAGCAGCAATGGGCCTTGAGATGAAATGGAAAAAATAACAAGGGACACTGGGAGAAAATGATATTTTTATAACTTTTTAGTCTGAACATTCTCACAAGAAGAAGAAGTTTGATGAAGGAGTTGTGGAAATTTACATTTACATTCAGGTAACTGATATCTTGTCTCTGTCAATGAAACTCCTTCTGGCTTAGGGAAAGATCAGGTCTGCCTTCCGTCTCCCCAAACATGAGCTTAGGTCCAGGGGTCTGTGGACACCTTGCACAGCCCTGCTGGGCTCTGGCCAGCTGACATCCTTATCATTTTTATTTCTTTCCATCTCCACTTGTAAGAGGTTATTTGAAGGATGCTGTTTTTCACGTTTGCCCAGGGGTGTGCTTTCTGTAGGCATTCAAGGCAGCTGGTTTTTGTTATCTAACTTTGGAAATGTATTTCTCACAAGGAAGAACATAACAGAGGGTCCCTTTCTGGCCAGCCTTGGAGATACTTTCTCTCTTGCTTATACAAATCTGAAGTTCCATCCCCTCCACTCAGAAACTGGAGGGCCTGTATCTGACCTTATCTGCAGATCAATACATTCCCCTTTGGATTCCTGAATGCATTCAAGCATTTTTAATTTGATTTCTCTATTCACACAGACACGACGAGGTGAGAGAAGGATGGAGCTGACAGGTCTCATAATCAGCTTTCATCTTCTTTCGCCAATGTGTCAAAATTGCATTTCCATAATTCCTTCCATTAGTATTTCACCTGTTGTCCCCCAAGGCTCCTGCTGGTGTGGTGAACAAGAACCAGAATCAGGAATTAAACTGGGACATGCACTATGGCCATGAGTGCTGCTGCTAAGTCAAGGCACTTCTTCAGAGGCTTGCAGACAGCTCAAGTGCTCGGTGGGGCTGGGGTTCAGCACACTGGGATTTCACCTCAGCCTGTAGACAATCACCAGACACAAATGGATAGTGGGGACAGAGCATTGGGATCCCTCAGTGGGGAGGAGGAGGAAAGCCTAACTCTTCCCACTTCTGGCCTACATGCAGCCTGTTACCGATTATAACTTTCCGTGCTCCTGGTCCTGCATCCTGCACTTTCTCTGTGTTGTGACCACATTTATGGCAGCAGCCTGCTCCTGTGACTCATGGAATAGGGCATGGTATTATGGTGTTGCGCAGGACTTGGTCCGTGTGTTTCTGTTTAACCCCTTGAAGGACTCTGGTTTGGATAGTGAGAAGGAGGTAGGAGCTCCTGCTTGTGAGGATCAGAGGCCTGCCCCAGGGAGTGGGCGGCTTCTCGTCCATCTCTCCTCTTTCATCCTGAGTCTTCCCATCCAAAGGCTGTGAACTCACCCTGACATAGCTTGTTTGAGGCAGCACCAGGAGTGGGTGATGGCCTCATGGCCAGAAAAGCAGAAGGGAGACTGCAGGGAGTGGTTGCAGCAGAGACAATGCCAGCTGCCAGGATGCGGGAGCTGCCTGCCTGGAACTGGTGGCTGGGAAGAGCTCTCCCACAGTCCCCCCAGTCCCCCCAGACTGGTGGGCGAGGCTTTAGCTGGATGGTGGCTGCCCCACACCCTAGCGAGCTGCCCTTGGTGAGCTGCTGGCTCGGTTGGTGCGTCAGGTGCCCAGGGCTGGTCGTGACTGCTGGGTGCTTGCTTTGCTGCACAGTTTTGGGGACAGAGCTATCACACTTGGCTTTTCTCCCTCCTGCAGGGAGGATTTGAGGTCTCCAGCAAAACTGTGGGGCTGAGAGTGAAACAACCCGCAGTAAGGGCAGCTGGGGAGCTTGTATTTTAGCTTCCTGGAGACCAAAGTGTGTGAGGGCAGGAGGGAAGGTTGTCCCAGGGGAAACCTGTGTCCTGGGAGGGAATAATGCTTACCATTTATGTCTACAGCACAGCTCAAGAGCACCATTACACATGTGCAGACATCAGGCATGCAGGCTTGTAATCTTCCCTGCCTGGGTCAGTGTGAGCTTCCTCCTTAGTATGTCCATGAGAAGGAAGTGCAAATAAATCCCATGCAGTTTTGCCTGCTTCGTGACTGCGCCACAGCTGAAAGGGTTTCTGGGGACCATCTCTGTAAGCTTCATCTGCAGTGCCCTCAGGGCTGTCCTGTTGGACAGTGTGACAGAGACGTGGTCCCTGGCAGAGTGCTGTGTGACTTGGCTCCTTGCCGAGGGTCCTGACGTGCCATGGGATGTGTCACTCTGTGGAGCAGTGGCTCACAGTGGGTGACACGAGTCTCTCCACAGCCACTCTGTGGCTCCTTTATGCCAGTCTTGGTGAGGATGGTGTAATGTGAATGTACTCATGATCTGGAAGACACATTTAAAAAGCCTGACACCAGAAATTAAATTTCTCCTCCCTTGTGCCCAGGGACACTAACGCTGACTGTGAGCATAAAGGAAACCTGGCTGGCTGCATGCTGTCCCTATCTAAAGATGAAAGCCCCAAACTACTACCTGCAGGGAGTCAGGAGGTGATGGCTTCAGAAGCACTTACGAGAGTTAGGAACATATATTCTATTTATTTAAAGTGACCAACGTCACTTTAAATAGCAGAAGTCCTACTGAGTGTTTCCAGACTAACTGAGCTAAAGCTGTATCTGAAGTACCTAACTCAGACCAACAAGGTCCAACCACCCTGGCCATTAGCCACCCTACTTTTAAAGAGATGATCAAAAAAAGCACTTCCCTTCAGGAGGGACATTATGTGGGATGCTCTTTGCACTTGATTTCATACAAGCATTTGCATATGGGCAGGAGAATCTGCTCTCAAATTTCAATACTACAGTGCCAAAGAATTTATTCTTCCCCAAATCATGCAAAAGGTAAATATTCATAAAACTTCTGTGTGCAAAGGCAGCAGAGAGAATTCAAATGTGTCTGGGTAGAATCTCTTTTATTTTCCTCAGGTACAAACAAAGCACCCCCCCATCCCCTAGCTCCCTTTAGCTCTCCTTTTAAATCTCTTTTTAATGTCTCACTTTTTACTGCTAATCATTTCTCCCCTTTGCTAATGATGCTAACCTTAGAGCCTGCTGCAAACTGACTTGTTTCATGTCAGCCTCTCTCTATTGTCCACTTTTGTTAAGCCACAAAGCAGGTTTCAGTCTATTCAACATCAGCTATTTCTCCAACTTGAATATTACCGTTGCCTATTTCAAAGGCATCTCCAAGCCCACAGTATTTCTGAACAGATACCTCTATTATTGTCTGTCATCAGGATATGCTGGGCTCCTCTCCTGCCTCTCTCCCCCCTTGCTTCCTTCCTATGTATGTGGCAAAGTCTCTCTCTGCTCTAATAGCTCTCCTGAGAGCAGGGTGAAGCAGGTCTTTACAGAGGCCTGTTAATTTTAAAGGACAAGCTTTATATATTAACACCCCTGTGGCAGTGTGCTTCCCAGGCAGCGGGCTCTATCCCCACCATTTACCCAGAATTAAAGCGCACAAGGACCAAGCCCAGCGGGAGCTGCTGGATAATGCCATTCCTGACTCCCACCTCCCTGCAGCTGCAGCAAGCATCCCCAGGTGTCCCTCAGCAGGCCGAAGCCACAGGAGTGGGGGGCCTGGGGGACACTGTCACAGTCTGGCCTGTGCTGACCCACAGGGTGTGGGCAGCGTAGGGAGCTGACGGAGGACATCTCCTTGTTTAGCAGAGCCTGTGTTACAGACATCCTTCCCTTCCAAAATCAATTTTCTCACAGGTGCTGGATTCTTCGAAGAATTAGAACAGAGTTATAATTCCGAGTGTGGCAACATTTGGGCTTTCTGGGTGACTGAGACCTTTTCAGTGGCTTGGAGTAACTGGGAGGAACGAGGTTTTTCTCAGCAGATAAAAGATTGTGAAACCATAACTATTTAGCATAAAATTACATCTTCTGGCTCGCTAATCACCTCTCAGTTCGAAAGACACAGGCCTTACCGCAGCACTCCTCCATCGGGATGCAGCACTGGCATGGGGTTTCTGCTCCACCATCAAGCTAAGCAAATCCCTCAGAGAGGCTGGCCCCTGAAATTGAAATAAAACAGTTGAGACTTGCAGTGGGGGACAACTTTTATTCTCTTTCTCTCTGAGCCATCTGTCCACTACATCATCCCCCTCACCCCATGCCCACCTCCCTAAAAGAACGAGGTAAAAATTAAGAAAGGAGGAAGAAAAGGAAAAACTCTGGTTGCTGCAAAGGGAGAATTTGCAGTTATTGCTAATGTTAGCATTTCCCCTTTTTTTTTTTCCCCTCTGTTTCCCTGACATACAGGTAAAATAACAAAATAAATTCCACAAAGGGCTTTCTGCCAGGCTGCCTTTGGAACTTTGCTTAAGTGGCCTTAAGTAAGATAATAAGCAAGGAGTGTGAAAAGAAGAGACTTTGTCTTTTCACATTAGCAACAGCCCTGTTCAAGTGGCAGTATCTATGAAAATGCTGTTCAGCCTTTAATGAGACTACAGTGTGTTAGTGTACCAGTCTAATTAATCCCATATTTTCACACAGCATAATTACTGAGCCGGGGCTGAATTATTTGGCTACTGGAGGTGGAGCAGTGCCTGCCTGCACTGTCCTCTGTCTCTGCTCCTCACAATTTATTATGCTATACAGCAAGACACCATTGAAACCTCCTAGTATAGGACTATCTGTCATCTCTACATTATCAGTAAAATACACCACCTTCCATACTGTGCTACAAGGGCTTTAGCAAATTGCTATTTTTATGGGATATGATAAAGGAAATGCTACCTTATGTTCAAATTTTTAACTGTCTCGTGTACGGAATATACAGCTGTGCTTTGTGCACTCCAGTTCAGTGAGGCCTCATTTGCGTTGATACAGCCAGAGTGGGTGTCACCCTGCTATTTTGCTCCCACGTAGTCCCCCTTCTTTCTTTTCTTCCTCTTTTCCCTTTTATCTTTCCTTCTTTCTTTCTTTCTTTCTTTCTTTCTTTCTTTCTTTCTTTCTTTCTTTCTTTCTTTCCTTCTTTCCTTCTTTCTCTCTTTCCTTCTCTCTTTTCTTTCTTTCCTTCTTTCTTTCCTTCTTTTTCTTTTTTCTTTCTCTCTTTCTTCCTCTTTCCTTCTTTCCCTCTTTCCCTCTTTCTCTCTCTTTCTCTTTTTCTCTCTTTCTCTCTCTCTTTCTCTCTTTCTCACTTCCTTCCTCCCTTCCTCTCTTCCTTTTTCTTTATTTTTCTTTTTTTTTGCTTTATTTCTTCTTCTTCCTCTTCTTTTTCTCCTCCCTTCCTCTCTCTTTTTATCTTTCTGCCTCTGTCTTTCCACTCCATTAACAAGACCTACACTTTCACAATCTCCATCTTTACTGGCATTAAGATTTTTCATCCCTTGAAGTCCTTTCTCTCCTACTTCTCCTAGTTTGTGTTATTCCTTGAAACATATTTTTTTGCACATTATTATTCACCTCTGATATATGAGCTTGCCATTTTGGAACTGGTAGAGTCCCCCACCCCCTTCCTTCCCATAGGAGTTGAGAGAGATTTGTGGTTTAAACATTTACTCACTTGCTAGTGTTTTTGGGACTGGTTTAATAGTATCTTTTTAATGGAAGGCCAAACAGTACATTAACTATATGGAACTGTTTTAGAATTTTTCTTTTCAGCAAAAAAAAGAGGGTTGTACCCTGTAAATTTTAAAACCAGCCCTAACAGTACATAAGGCTATTTTGTTATTGTGTATGGTTTCCATACATGCATTGTGAGATATATGGATGTGTATACCCAGGCAAAGTGAGATCTCAAAATAAAGAAAACCACATGCTTAATAGCACAAGCGGGAAAATTACTTCTCCAAGTTTTTAACCAAGTAGTGGCCCTGAGACTTGAGTCCTCTTCTGGGCAGTCTTAAATATAACTTACTAAAGGAGCAGTAAAGTGAATTTCATTGCACCTTTGCTGATACAGAGATTGAGTATTGGATCTGACACTCCAAAGCTCTTCCATATGTGCACACGGGAACCCAAGCAGCTCGCACTGCCCCCGAAATTAGTGATACCATGCAGAGTCTTTTATCAATCATTTTGGGGCAGCTGAAAGTAGCCCAAGCTCAAGGGTTAAGCAAGGTTAAATATTAAAAAAATTCAGCTTGTAGCCTTCACAGGCCCTGCCAGGCCATGGGGCAGCACAGCTTCTGCAGGGGTTGATTTTTGGAGGCTGATTGGTTTGCATCTTCACCTCTGTGGGGCCTATCCTGATAGAAGTCTCTGGGGGACTCAGGGTGCTCTTAACACGGCTGTGAAGGGAAAGTTAGAAGTGAATAAACAAGGAATAGCTCTGTGAGAGCAGAGGGGCACTGCTAAAGCCTGGCCTGCCTGCCCTGCCTTTTTGGCACCTGGAGGGTTGCCTGTAATGCAGACAAGGGCTACAGGAGATCCATGTATCCATGTGGAGCCTGGCTGGGCGTTGTGTGGAGGTACAGACCACTGCAGCCACAGCTCACTCTCAAGCCACTGGATTCAGAAATGAGGACCATGTACTTCAGCAGACCAACATTTGTCTGGCTCTAGTGCTAGAAATTTGGAGGGCGGTTATGCAGTTTAAACCTGAGAGGCCTTGTGAATGTCTCATTTTTCAAAAATGAAACAGTCAAATAACTTGAAGGTGTGTCAGACTGTCAGGTCTTCCATATGGCACTCAAAATTACCAGCTAATTCTCAAAATAATTTCTGTACATGGTCTGTAATTTATCAGTTCTTCTGTGTAAATATACCATGAAGTTCTTCCCTGTCCTCGCACCCCTGGCTTTTGCAGTAAGGCTACTTCCCTATCCCTCTTCATTATCTGTCAAAATGTCCTGTCCTGTGAGCTGTCTCTTCTCGAGAATATTCAGAGCTCTCTTTGCTTCCACATTTCTTCTTGCTTCTATCTTTTTCTTTCTACTGCTTAGGGTACTTAGGCAGAGCTTTAAACCCTCATCCACCACCCACCATTGCCGATTCTTCTTTTGCCTTTTTTGAGTCTGTGCACCACACACTAAGACCAGTCTGCTACATTCTTTTTTGTGGCTTCTTAAGAAAGCATGTCCCCTTTTGTTGTGTGTCAGTGGACACCTTTAAAACATGAGCACATACCTGTGTTTGGTCATAGAGGCACTCGGTTATGTCCCCCAGCTCACAGGAAAGGCCTTTCAGGGTGTGACATTTCAAAACCATGAGGAGTGCTGATTGCTAAAGCCAACCACGCTGGGTCATTAAACTGCTCTGCTGGGGTCGGGTTTGGGCTGGAAGCTGAGCCAGGAGGGGGAAACACATTTTTCTGCAGTTCCTCCAAGTCCAGTGCCAGGCATGCAGGATGAGCATTTCCCAGGTGATGGTTTCTAGCAGACTCCCCACTGCTGCCAGCCCTCTGTACTCACAAGGAGCAGTCCTGCTCAAAGTGGGTCACCTTGCTACTTTATTTTTTTTTGTCCTTCTGTAATATTTTCCTCTTCTCTTTCTACTCTTGCTCCGCTCATGAGGCTGATTGGGAAGTACTGGGGAACAGCAGAGACACTGGCATTTACAGCCATGGAACTCACACAAAACCAAGCAGCAGGTGCAGTTGCATAAACTGGAGATGTAAAAATCATTCCACCAGTGCTTGAGCCTTCCTTCACCCGATTGGGGTGCCCTGATTAGCTGCTGGTAGCAGTGCTGCCTTGGTGATAGGACAGCTGCTGGTGCCTGCCCCAAGGCTGCCAGCGAAGATTTGTGGTGGTGTGTTTGCGATGAGGACTATGAACAGCTCCTGAGAAGCAACTGGTAAGGAGCAGAACAGTCACAGCCCATTTCTGCACCTTGCACATGATCTTTCATCTTAAGGCTGAGGTGCGTGGGATGAAAGGATTCAGCTCTTATTTTGGATATCTCTGTGCTTCTTATGGCCTAACAGGGCACCTCCAGCACTCCTTGACTGTGGTTTTGACCCCTTAAATGAGTAACCACACAGCAAAGCAGATGCCAACCTCAAACACAACTGTTTCATAAATGTATTTCAAAAAATAGGTTTCCATTGGCGGTTTTGCGTGCCACATTGACCCTCTGTGCTCGAGCACCTCTGCAAGTTACCCACTGTTCAAGAACTTCGAAAGAAACAGCTGGGATTTAATATTAGGTGCAGCAACTTCCTATGACATGTTCAACCTTTAGAAAAAAGAATGATTTCTTTAAAAGGTTGGATGTTTCATGCTAGCATCAGAACAAGCAACTTGGGGTGGGGAAAAAAAATCAAAAAGCACCACAAATAGAGAAATGAGGAAAAAACACCCAGGTGTGTGCTAAAATGGTGTGGAGAAAATTAATTACTGTAAGGATTGGTATAAATAAGACATTACATGACCCCTTCTGCCAGTGGGGGATCTCTGGAGGTGACAGACAAGTAAGGGTCTTAATGAATAGCCTTTTCCTAAATTCTTTGCTGTGGGCTCAGCATAAACCTTTACATAAAAGTGGGAGCCTGTGAACAGTAGGAATTATTTATATTATATGTGCTTCTCAGCAAAACATGGCAAAATTCCTATTCCCAACTGGAAGAAAATCATATTTCATGGCTGTAATACCATTAAGCAGGATACAGAGATTGGCAGTGGGGAATAGGGGTGGGAGGGAGGCCCACCAGCAGGAGGAAGGGGCTTTTTGCCTCCTAGTGGATGGGGTACTGCTGAATGCCTCCCCAAGCTGGGAGTCAGGTTGGCTGTCATGTGGCAGACAGGAGCGAGGGGGAGAGGCGAAGGGGAAGAGTCTCCACCTGAGACCAGAGATAGGCTTTGCCCAATGGAAAAAGGCATCAAACTTCATAGAGGTGAACCCAGCACTTCAGAGGCTATAACCTTTTAATGGAGGATGGGATTACTGTTAAAACCACCAGATTAAATCCCAGGGTCATTGCCATAAGGTTAAACCACCAGATCAGGCCATGGCCTGACATGGGTGACCAGGGGCTGCTGGGGGCTTGACACTGCCCAGGAGAGGTGCCTTCATGATGCAGGGAAACAAGGAGTGGGAATAGGCAAGTACATCTCTCTCCACAGTTACCTGCACTAACCAGGCTGCATAGCACAGTTGCAGGTGACCAAGGACTCTCAGGTGGGGCCAGAAAAGTAATGTGAGCAAGATGTGTTGGTAGAAAGCACCCGGAGAAGCTGCAAAGGCAATACTGTTGGTCTTAGAAAAAGCCCAGAAGCAGCAAGACCCCAGGAGGGAATGTCCCAGTTCTGAGGAGCAGTTTGGGTTTTATTTCTTGCTGAATTAGACCTTGCTGGTGCACGGTTGGGATATGCACCTATGTACTCATGTTTGTCTGTGTGTGTGTGTGTGTGTTTTTGTGGTGATGTTTGTGTGTGTATGGATGTTTATGAATTAACTGGGTGGTTGCTTGGAAATAAAACCAGTGCTAATATCAACAAAATGGTTTTAAAAATCCCAGTAACACAGTCATGGTGGGCTATTAAATCCTGTGGCCCCTCTTTCTTCCCTGAAGAGGCTCGGTAGATGCTCGGCTGGGAAGCACACAGCTCCCTTTGCATTGCTGGGCGGAGAGGTCGGTGTTTCCTTGGTGCTCAGTTCTGAGGAGGTGAGTGGAGATTTATAACCTGGCTGGAAGCTCATCAATCAGTCAATCAAGTGAACAAGCCAAGGCCTGCTCTTATTTACCTGGGATGGTGCAGAGCTCCACACTGCTCGTGGCGATGCTCACGCTGCCTTGGTGGGAGGGCATCCCTGTGCAAGGCCAGGCTCACGCTGGGGAAACGGCGGTGCCGACAGAGCAGGGCTCCATGGAAGGTCTCTGTGCCTTGCCGAGGGATTGCCCCAGGGGTTCGGAGCTGCTGTCGATCAGCCTGGCTCCGGGCTGGCAGTGAGGTTACGCAGACAGCACACACCACGAGCGCAGCCCGTGCGGGTCCTTCCCGACATACCCTCTTCCACTGGTGATGGAGCAGAATATATAGTGCAATGGGTACATCTCTGCAGAAGTGTTTTGTTCAAAGCAGGCAAATTGACAGGCTTCCCTCATAAAACAGTAATGCATCTTATACATGAAAAAAAGATCATAAAAATTCAGTTTTCTCCCAAGTAAGATAATTCTGACATTACTTAAAATACTTCAGACTTGTCAGTAAAATTTCAATGTCATTAAAATTAACTGGCATATTTTAAAATTGACTTTCTTGCTTGCTTTCAACTCCCAGTCAGCCTGACATGGGGAGGGCACTTGCTATTCTTATCTTTTACACACTTGTATTTCTTGGCCTTTAACAGCTTCTTCTGTGGCGCACACTGCTCTGCCTGCCAGGGATAACGGGTGTCACTGGTTGCTGCTAATCCATTATGGTAAGCTGTCTAATTACCAGTGGTCTAGCAGTGAATAAAATGAGGGTTCACTTCTGGCCTGCTCCTTATCCCTCATCTGAGAAGTGGGCAAATGTTGTATCACCCCAATTATTGCTCCATTTACCTGCATGTTCCCTTGACTATGGCACTGCTAATTACTTACTTTGTTAGGCAGAAGAAATATTAGGTATTTATTTCATTTGCTGTGATGATAAGAAATACAACTCCTATTATTTGTCCCCTGGACTAGAAAATTCCCTTTGCGGCAATCCTTCTAGCCTGTGCGCAAAAATAAAACCACATTTTACTCAAGCATAGCTTTGGTACCTGAAGAGAGATCATATTTTGATCAGGAAAATGTTCTCATCCCTTTTCTCTAGTATAGGAAAGGCAAGTTGGAGAGGTTTGTGAAGTGGAACTGGGTGCTGCCCTGGACCAAATGGTTCATTAGTGAAACCACATTCTACAAGAAACCACTGCTCTTTGGCAAAAAAATGGTCCTTCTGGAGGTGCAAGGCTTTTGGCAAGGAATCAGAAGTTGGAAGCAGTCTCCATCTGTGTGTGAATGGGACTAGATATGTTTTTCATTTGAGGCATTTTCAGCTGTTGATCCTAGTCCCCTTGGCTGCTGCCATCTCTTCACTTGGACTCCAGTGTCATGAGATGATCCTTAGGAAAAATACTGATTAGTAGTTGGCATAACATGCAAGTTATTATTATATTAAATGGTGAACCAACAGAGAGACTAAGTAAGTGTGACCACTGAAACAAGTGGATTACCCCAGGTAAGGCAGCTGAGTGCTTCCAGACAGCACCAGGCAGGAGGATAGCACCAGGAAGAGGGATGTGGTGCCTAATGAAAGCAAACCCAGAAAGAGGCCAAACCTAGAAAGACACTAAAGCCTGACTGGCACTCTGGTATTCTCTCGACTCTATAGACCATCTTATCACCTTACCCAGCTTACAACAAACTCTCCATTTGTTGCCCAAACCAGTTGCATTTTACCAATATCCCCCCTTTTAGCAATGCAGCCTTAAATAAATTTATTTTGAAATGGCTGTCTGAGATAAACCTCACAGAGTGTGATGTAGTGAGGCTTTGTATGAAGAATTTGATGTGATGACTCTCAGTCTTCTTCATTTATGTGGTCCTCTAGAAACTGATGAGGGGTGGTGAAGACCTCTTCAGAGATTTTACATGTCTAGGTGGCCACAGAACACGTAGGGTCTTCCTTTTCTTGATCACCTCCTTTGGGGTTTTTTTTCAGGTATCAGTTTCCTCTGGTTTGGAGCCCAGTTAGTCCTGCATGCTAGAACCGTCCACAGTAAATGAGCAATGGCTAAAAAAGAGGTGAAATGAATAGAGGAGAATGTGCAAGTTATTTTAAAATATCTGTATATTTATCCACATGGACGTATAGTGCAATGTATGTTTTTCAGTGGAATGTCCTCCAGTTCTGTTATTCATGTCATTCAGCCCATCATTGTGCCATTAGCCGTGGTTTCAGTTACTTTGCAGCATGTTTTGGGTTGCAAGGTGCCAATATCTGAAACAGAAATTTGGATCAGCACATTATTGTGATTTCATTTCTGGATTTCACTTCTGACAACACAAGAAATAATAAAGGGCTACAGCTGGCTGAAATGAATGTCATATGCAGTCTCCCTTCTTAAAATATTCAAAATGCTCATACCTCAAGGACACTTTTTAAATGTTCATTTTAGCCTTCTGCATCACCTTTAAACAAAGTGCTGGTGTAACACCGCTGCCTCATTTAGACCAGAGAACAATCAAAAATCCCTTGGATTTCCTGGCACTGGGAGGGAGGGTCTTTAGACATTCAGATTTTGAAATCTAAGAGAGGCTTGCCTTAGGACCATTAATTTCCAGGTGAAAGAAAAATACTTTGAATACTGCTACCAAGGAAAGCAGGATTATTTGGAGTGTTCTTGGTAGAGAAGCAAAGCTTGAATTTCATCTCAAAACCCTTTGAGGGTGGAGGGGGATTTGCAGCTGGAGTGTTGAGCTGCATTTGCCTTCAAGGTCTTGCTGCTGAAGTCCCCTTTATCTCCTCCAGCGGGAAGGAGGAGGCTGTGGTGCAGCTCCCTGGTGGTGCACTGTGCTGTGGCAGAGAGGGATAAGCAGAGGGGACTGAGGCAGAAAAGTACTGCACTGAGAGCAGTCCTGGATCTGGGAAAGCTGACAGGACACATCAGAGCGATCTGGAGAAACAAAAGCATCAGGAAAAGAGAGATCCTAAAAGGATGTCTTGAAAATGAACCCAAAAAATGCAAACGAACAAAAAGAAGGAGAAAGCAGAAGCTCCCTCCTTCTCCGCTGTGCGAAACTGTCTTTGCCCTGTCTGCAAACATGACTGACATCACTGGAGAAGAATGTAAACTTTGATTTAAAAAAAAATACCGCTTGCCGCTGCTCCTCTTTGGCAGCACATCTCATTTCTTTGGAGTATTTTTATCTGATTACGTATGTATATGCACATATATAAATATTTTGTTAAAAGCAGAAGGAAGCTTCTCTCTTTCTTCCCTGCACTTGCAACAGCGGCTGTGCAACATCCAAAGAGGCTTCTGCTGAGAACTTCCACATGTGCTGCTAGAGGAAGAAGAGAGCAAAATGAATTTTATAAAGTAGTACTAATAAAAATACAAATAACAAATAAGCTGAGTAAGAAATGAAGGACTAATTCAAGTTGTGTCTTTTAAACCAATAATAAATGACCCAGCAGTGGGGAAAGCAGGTTGGTAAATTAAAACTAATGTGGGAGGTGTGCGTGCCCCCCAACCTCTCCCCCATTACTCCACCCCAGCCACAAGGATCTGCACTGGGGGCTTGGATGTCTTCCCTCCTTCCCTTCAATCTACCTAGCCAGAGCCCTCTCCCTGCTTGACAGCTACCGCAAGCCCAAACTGACAGCTCTTCAAAATCCGCTGAAGAAACCCAGCATTAATTAAGTCATTGCTGGACTGTAATTTCCTTGAGAAGTAAAAAATTCTCACACAAGAAAAGGTTACAGAGACCTTTTCTGTGTCAAAATTACCATGCTGCATGAATATTAATGCTCTTAATGAAGACAACCTTTGCTTCATCAGGAAGGTTCTGGAGCAGGTGCCAAGCCTGAAGTCTCACTCTGTGGATTTTCTACTCTATGAAAGTCAGCACAATGCAATTTTTCCATTAAAATCAACATTTCCCACATGATCGTGGATTTTTTTTCTTCTTTACAGATAGGCGGAAAGAAGGGGGGAAAAAATCCCTCTGCTTTGAAATCAAACATTTAAAGGTTTCATTCAACACATTAATCAGCACTGAGAGAGAGGAGAGGAGGAGGAGGAGGAGTGGGAGGAGGAGGAGAAGGAGGGGGATGGAGGGGGGAATCTGCCTTATTTATACAGATCTTGCACGCGCCTCCATAGATCACAGCCGTGTCCATGTCGTGGGCAGCCCCGGGGTGCTGCCAGGCACGTCCTCTCCAGAAAGGCTCGATGGGCTCACAGAGGGGTGCTGAGATGCAGGCTTTGGGGAGTGGCTGGGGTGGTCACCCTGCCTGGGACGTGAGCCTCTGTCACAAACCTTCGGGCACTCACACCCCAGGGACCGAAGAAGAGCGTCAGGAGGTTTGGCCATCTGGGAGGGCATGGCCAAAGCAGGTATCACCAAAAAATGGGGAAGAGTACAAGGTGCATTCCCGATGGAGGGCAAGGAAGGGTGTCCAGATGCTCAGCAGCAGGGACGGCAAGTATGTGCATTAGCATCAAACAGTGGAGGAAAATGTTATTTCTTGTCTCTTTCTCAGGGAGGAGAGGGATTTTGATGGCACTGCACTGGAGAAATTGCACTGGCTTTGTGCAGTGCTCTTTTACCAGCATTTAGCTTCAAACAAGAAAGGGAAAGAAATTATAAAGAAAAGTGTGGAGAAACACAGAGAACGGAATAGAGGCTGCAGCTCTAGATGGGAAAGAAAAGCAGGTAAAAGCCACCTCTTTCTCCCCCTTCAAAAGGAGAAAATGATATGAAAACTGTCCATTAATTATATCTTCTACTTCTACTTATTAGGCATTCATGATCTAATAATGGCTGTGGCTAACTTATAAAAAAAAATCTGATTATTTTCTGTTGGGGCATGCAATGCCCTGTATATATTAAAAAGGTAAGCAATGATATATATTTATGGGTACTGATGTAATAGCTATTAGATTTATAATACAGAGAAGAAACATAATTTTATTAGAAAGAGCAATAGTTCACAATCCTATTATTGTTTATTGCTGACGTCAGTGCTGAACTATAATAAGAATCGTGCAACAACTGGAAATAATAATAAAAATGCCGTTTAGATTTGCAAGAAAGTGGATCCTTTAAAACGAAAGTAGGGATTTTAGACCCCTACCTGGCAGCAGCCATTTGGGTTGCTGAAGCCATAGAGATGCAGCTCAAGGTTTTGCACCCCTGGTCCAAAGGCGAGCTTCTCCTTGACCTCAAATGTGTCATCAGCCTCACTTCAAACACCTGGGCAAGGCCAGGAGGGGCTGCCCAAGCTGTTCCCGTGGGTGCCTTGTGCAGCATGGCCCTGTGGGACCATACCACTGTGTCCTCCCTGAGGATGCAGGGACACCTGGGTCAGTGGCATCCCCAGATCAGCCTCCCGCTGTGAGCAACATACAGGCACCAAACTATCCTTCAGGCAAATAATTTGCCTGGGCAAATAATTTGAGTTTATGAAACCTCACATCCTAAACATCAGGGAAGTGCTTGAACTACCACTCTGCACTTTTCATGGCTAGCCTTTGTTTCATATGAATATATGGATATATACTTGGACTCTAATCTTTCATTATAGTTGCCCTAAAAATTTGTTTTCGGGATATATCTGGAAGTGTCAGCCTTGCTGGTTCTCTGCTTCTCTCTATTACTTTCTTTTTTCTCTTCTTTCTAGCAGGTTTTTTTTTTTTGCCTTTAGAGTAGTATTTGCCGACCTTCAGGCTCCAAAATTAACTCATTCTCCCGACATCTGTGAATTATTAATGAGGGTGTTTCAGAAAGTTCCTTAGCCACTTGCTTTAAAACTCCAGAGTGCAAATTAATAGAGCTGTTTTTGGGAAAGCTTAATTTTAGCAGGTGCTGCCTCAGATCTTCCTTTGTTGCAGAGATAAACGTTCTGCTCCCACAGAAACGTCAGACGGGATAGATACACCCTCCAGCTTCATTGGAAATTCAGAACAAAAGTGTCTAGTCAACACTTCTGATCTTTCTTTGTTAAACTGTGCAATGCTGTGAGCTGTCTCTAGCAATGGTCCCACAACTGTTCACAGTTTTTATTGCTCTTTTTAGAGTTTCCTTTTATTATCCATCATTCCGCTGGCCACTGATTTGTCATTGATTTCTTTTAACTCTCTCCTTGTGTGTGTGTGTGTAGGGAGGAAGGGAACACATAATAATGTAAGATTATAGACAGAGGGATGCTGTGTCTGGAGGAGGTGCTGTGTGGCTGGGGTGGCAACAGGCCCTGCTGAGAAGGCAGTAGAGGGGGTGCCAGGCAAACGTAGCAAGGGAGAACAATGCTCCTGAGCACATTTTCCTGATCCCAGGTGGGATCCAAGTCAAAGACACTGTCAGGATGTCCTCTGTGGCCACAGGCTGGATGAAAAACTCTGGCCCTCCAGTAAACCTTGCCCCCTATGCCCTTCCTGCCTCTATCCTGATGCTCACTAGCCCTCTTCTGCCCAAACCATTTCCTCCTGCTCAGGACCTGATGCTCCCTGTACCTGCCTAATTCCCCTCTCAAATCCTCAGACTTTTACCTGCCATCAGCCACCATTGTCCCTTTTCTTTTCCTAGACGGCTGAAAACCTGGTCTGATCACAAGTCTATAGAAAGAGATACTTTTCACCTTCACTTCAAAATATTAATGGGCTCAGCCATAAGCAAGGTAAGATGAAAGTAGGACAAGCAGTCAGCAAGTGCCACAATGTTAGAAATCTGAATCCACCAGCAGAAACCTGCACTAAAAGCTTCAGCTGCTGTGCCTCGACATGAAGGTGTTAGAAAGAAAGAAAGGTTTGCGAATGTTGGTGTAGCCAAAATCACACTGAAACAGAGCAGGAATAGAATATTTAGTTCTTTGACTCCAATAAATTGTCTTCATTAAAGTAACACAGACAGTTGAAATAGATAATCTTACAAATTAGTGGAATTTCATATTTCCACAGAACTAGGTGATACTGTGTCCTGTAATTATACAAATATTCTTATGGGACATGATATTACACTTAAAACTCTGAATTTTTAAAGGTTTTTCAGTTACTTTATAGCAGCAGAATGTCTTCAGAATGAACTAGATTTGCTATTCCATCTGAAGAACAAAGAGAAAAATTTATAGAAGATCAAACAAATAAAAATACATTGAGAAAGACAGTAAGTGATGTCAACGCACTAAGAAATTAAAAACTTTGCATTAGTGTCTGAGTTTTTTGTTGGTACCCAGGTATTATAAATAATAAACTAAACCGAAATTGTACATATTATAAAGCTGCATTTTTCTGTAGGGGTTCTGGTGACATGTACAAACCACGCGAGCTTTACTCCCGTGGCTTATCCATGTCACTAATCCCCCTCTATAAAAGTAAAGAAGGGAGGTGTACTGGGGAGGGGTGAAACTTGCATGGAGCCAATTCCATCTTTTGCCTACATTTGTTTCCACATTACCTGGCAAGCCTTGCCCATGTCTTTCCCAGAGCCTGCCTTGGGATGAATGAACTTCTGCAGCAGAGAAATTAATCTTGTGAAAAAGGCTTGTTTTGGGTCATTGGAACTATTTGAGAAATATTTTGCTGAAGAATAGAAGGGAAACTCAACTCAAGTGGAAAACCTAAGGTGAAGTTTATTTGTGACTGATAAAGAATGATAATCTCTATTTTGTCTGTGTCAATTTTTTTTTCTTAAGACTGCTTGTAATCAGCTCAGTTCAGTCCTAAATGCTGCTTGCTTTCTTTTTCCAAGTAATTCCACGAGGCAGAAAAAATTCTACAGAGTTCATCATGAAGATCTAGTCATAATAAAATCCATATACTTTTATTTAAAACTTTCAAACTAGACTGTGGCTGAGAAATTATTGTGATATTATTTCTGTTAGATTTATTTAAAGTAGATCTGAACACAGAGGAATCTCAGCTTTCCGAGGTTTTTGTCAGGGAAGGCTGGGGTCTGCATCAGTTGCCATCACTGTCCCCTGGCCCAAGCACTTACTGGCTTTGGAATGTTCAAACAGTGACTCTGAAATGCATCCCCCAGATCTATATGTTGTGTGAGAGGATGTCTTCTGAAGTTTTTGATCTGGAAGAATGGAAGTTGAGGAGACTTACCATCCACTCTGCACCTCGCAGGATGATGTTTTAACTTTTCCTTCAAAACAGATGGGAGTTTTGTTCAGGGGGAGTCTTTTGGGATGCTGAACCCAGTGGTCCTGCCTCCCAAATGATGACAATCTTGCCAGGATCATTGCAGGAGGCTCAGCCCCTCTCCCCCGCCATTCCTGATACCTCGATTCCAGAGAGCTGGAATGGTGAAGCTCCCTCCTGGCTCTCGCTGGCCTCTTAGAAAATCCCAGGCTTAATCAGAAGGCTTGTTTATGGTAAAGCTCCTTGTCTCACAAGTACTACAGATGCCACTTCGCTGCACCTAAACTGCTTACGAGACAGCACTCTTATCTAATAAGACATAGCACAGCCATACATATTTATTTATATTTGAACTCTTGCCCTCTGTACTATACTGCAGGTCATGCATCTGCTCCAACAGCACCTTATTAATTTTCTACTACTCTTCTCCATGGTGGCAACAGTGTTTCAAAGCCTGAAAGGAATATTTTCCCTTTTTTTTCGCTTTGATCTGTCTCTTTAACTCTTTAGCTGCTGAAAGGAGGGGAGTCTGGGCTTCCCGAGCACGGTATCGCAGCGCTCCTTGTTGGGAATCGGGACACAGCCAGGCTCTCCAGACAATGTCACTTCTCCGCTTGTGTAATACATTACCGTTCTGTTTTGTACCTTGCTAATTAGAAAGCAGGAAAGAAAAAAATATATTTATATATAAAAGAGCTCCCATCTGACAGACTCAAATTACAAAAGTATTCTGATATAAATTATTTAATCAGTGGGGGAAAAAAAGAAAGTCACAGTACTAACTATCATTTCTAGACAGAGTATTAACAACCATTTCTTTCATTGGCTTCTGGTGTCTTATTTTGTGCACCCATCACCAATAAGAAGCTCTTGCATGATGCTTACCATAAAATATGACTTTCATCTCTTTGTCTTTGCATTCACTTGCTTCATTTACCTTCCTAATGTATAAAAAGTTTTTAATTTGCCTCCCTCCCTTCCTCTTCTGTCACTAGCACTCTTGAAAACTTCTAGAAGAAAAAAGTAAAGACTTTAATTCATATATGGGACCCCATTCTGCCAGCCAGATCTGCCAGTCTTTGAAATACTTTCCATGAACAAGGGGTTGTTTGAAGGTATGATCACAGCTTTATGGTGAGGTTGCAAGCCGGTGATAGGAAACCATTCCGACAAACGTGCTGATCTCCAAAACCACTCTTCCTATGATGTCCTATGCGGATGGATGGGCGCCAGGAAGCCACAGGCTTTCTTGGGGCAGCTGTCCCCAGCAGCAGAGGGAAATGTGCTTAGGGCCTGAGCTCCTCCTGGGGCAGAAGTGCCTGCACTGGGGGCTTGGTGCCCTCCTCTGCAGTGATCACCTTTGGTGCCCTGAGGTTGTGTCTGCCCTCGAGGGCACATGTCCAAAGGTCAGGCCTGACGTGTCCAGTTACCTGCTCCAGCCAGTGACTGGAGCCAGGCTGTCACCCCAGTGCTTTCCTCAAAGCAGGCCCATGTCCATGGCCTGTGGGTGGCAGCTTGTGGTGCCAGGTTATTTCTCCTGCCACTCTCTAAAAGTCCAGCCCAGAGGTTTAATAAGCCCCATTGTAAAGAGGCCTTACAATGGCACAGCTTTCACAAAACAACCATTGATATTGCCACGAGGCTGAGTCAAACAAAAGGTGGACAGCATCTCTTCAAACTATGAGGAGACCCAGCCTCCTTCCGAAAGACGAGAGGCATCCAAGGACATTGCACAAGAGCCTCTTTGGGCATATGTGCTGCTGCAAGGCCAGCAAAGCTGTGTTACACAAAAACAAGGGGCAAACCCCCGTAACAACCCATGGGCTGGTGCAGACCACAGAGCAAGGTTTCTCATCTCAGACCCTGAGACCGTGAGTGAAAGGCATTTTAAAAGACCAGGAATGGTAACCTGCACCGAAACCTGTGTTCATGTATGAATTGTTTGTGCTGAATCTGAAGGCTGCTCTGGGACAGGTAACCCTGGGGCCCCTCCTTGAGTCAATGCCTGCATCTGATAGCAGTAGAAACATATTGTTTTCTGATCCCTGTGGTGGGTGAATACATTTCGATTGCCTGTTGAGAATACATATAATAAAAAGCAGAGAGTAAACTGCTTTTCCTTTCACAGTCATGTCACTCCTCTCTCTCTCTCTCTCCATATATATATATATGTATTGCAGGTTTGGAATCCATCTCTGTTGTTGGATAAACAGCTGACGCTATTGAGATTTTTGTGGAAATCTTCCACTTTTCTTCCTATGAGCTGCAAGTGGGCTAGGGGTGGGGAACAAAGTGTTACCTGGAAAAAAATAATACTAAGAAGAAATTAAATAAGGCAGGAGGCAGCTGTGTCACAGCACTCTCTGGGCACATAAGCACTGTGATGTGGCAAGGCTGCTCCCTCTGCAGCTGGGGCAATGCTGGTGCCCACCAGCCCAGCAGCAGGGTACAGCTCAAGCAAGACCAATGGTTCACACTTGCCAAGCCCTCTGGGGTTGCTTTTTTTTGTCCAGCTGGACCCCCAGCACCATGAGGGAGGTGTGGAACCCTGACCCTTCCCTGCAGCCGCTGCGCCATCATTTTCCTCATTAGATCTGGCCCATCGGGCCCATCCTTGCAGTGCCACTGGGAAGGTGATAGTCCCTAACAAGTGTCATAGGCTCTGCATTCAATTGCTCTTGCAGGGGGAAAAAGGTCCACAGCAGAGCTGCTGCTAGTAGCACCCTTCTGCTCCCCTGCTCTCCCCCTCTCTTCCTCACTACCACCAGATGCTGGAAGTATAAAATAAAGCTCATTTTTCTGACATAATACATTAAGTTCTTGAAAGTTTATGCCACAGCACAGTAAAATGAAAACCTCTTGGCACAACAGAGGTGAAGTGTTGCCTGTTTGTGAGCAAGAAGGGAAGTCCCCACTCGTGTTATCTTACACTATGCGCAACAGCAACTGGCGGCTGCTTGCAACCCTCGCCCTCCCTGCTCCTCCCTCCCGCTCCCCCTTTTGCCCCGTGGAGACAAAAGGACCCATGTTCGGAGGCAGACGAGGCTCAGGATTTAAGAGAGGTGATTTTTTCCCGCCTTACTGCTGTGGTGATGCTGCCTTAACCTCAGCCAACAACAGGGGACTGTCTCCCCAGAGCTGGTGCAAGCTGCTCTCTGGACGAAAGCAGCCTTTGTGCTCCTTCAGCAAGGGTGGGGAAAAGAAAAGAGGGCCTTCTGATAGCTGTGCAGTGAGAATATCAGAAGCAAAGAGCTACAAGCCCTGGGTTACCCAGGATGGGCTGGGAGAAACCACTTTCCCTCGTGGGAATTGCTACTTGCAGCTTTTAACCACATAAATGAGATCAGGTTGCCAAATGTACCAGCAAAGGCAGCACATGTTGCTTCTGGGAAAGTGAGACAACTGAAGCAAAATCCTGGAAAAGTCTCAGGCTAGTTGGTGGAGGAAAGCTCAGCCTTCATCCACACACAGCTGTGTGCTGCTTCTTCATTTTTGTGTACTAACACATGTAGTGCCAGCTGACTGTGTGGGAGTTTTATTGTCTTTCTTGAAAGGTACAAGCTGAGAAGTCAGGGCAATATTAAACATTGTTTATTAAATGAGGGAGGCTTTCATCTGCCCTAGAGATACTAAATATTTGATTTAGCAGAAGCTTGGACAAATATCAAAAAACCACATTTTTATTCTTTGAATTGCATTTTCCCAAGGAGAAGGTGGGGCCACCTGATGCTAACAGCTGGAAAGAGTGGATTGCAAGCCCATTAGAGATGTGGGAGCAAGAGGGGGTTTTTCCTTAAGAAAACTTTCAACACACATACATAGGTGCAGGATGAGAAAACCCCCTTTGCCAGATGCCTAAATGGCTGGGTAAGTGTTGAGATGAACATTCCCTTGGAAAAAAAAAATGGGAAAACAAATCCAACGGTCCTATCAAAACAGAGTGTCCACAAGCAAAAAGACATGAAGCCCCTGATTCATAAATACGGGAGAAAGGATATGGCACATGCTTGTGCTCTCACTGAGCCCATCCCAAAATACTGCTTTGGAATACTTTGATTATCAGGGTACCAGTGGATTTTGGTCTGGCCCACTCTGGCTGCTCATAAATTGGAACTTGTACTGATTGAGTTAAACCAATGAACACTTACTGTGCTGAAGAATGATGTGCTTTGCTCCAGCCTGACACCGGTGCTAATTAATTTAGAGTAAACAGAAATAAAAATGGTACAAAGTACAGTAAAAGTATCCAGCTTGCAGTGATTTAATGAAATCAGTTCACACTCAGATAAAACCAGTGCAACTTAACACACAGATAAACACTGAGAGAAACTGATTAAATGTCCAAACAAAGGGATGAAAGCATGAAATCAGTTGGACAGTAAAGAGGGTCAATTGTAAAACAGATTATATTGTCCCAGGAGAATGACTTTCTTTTCTTTCTTTTTTTTCACTCATTTTGTATTGTTTTGGCTTGGTTTTGGTGTGGTACTGCTCAGTGTTTCCACCTCAACCTCTCCATTCAGTAGAAAAGTCTGGAGTATTTCCTTGTCCTTTTCCCCAGACATTATCACTCCTTTCTCTACATCAGCTGGTACCACCTGCATAGAAGCAAGCAGATCTTAGAGGAGAATCAAATATCCCACGGGCAAACTGGTTTTCTTTGTTTATAAGACTCTGCCAAGAACCTCCTTAAAGGTGTGGGGGGGCTTGTTGATTTGTTTCTTTCTTAAATGCCTTTAAAGCCAAGAGCCTCTAAGATTTCCACAGATTTTTTTTAGCATCTGACTTCTATCCAGCTTCTGCGAATGCAGCTGCCTGCTCTGAAGACATCCAGGCTTCCGTGGTGTGCCATGCAGACAGCTGCTCAACCACCGATGCACGCAAACAGAAAATGTGGGTTAGGAGATGGGGACGAGAGCGACCTAGAGTGGCTGGAAGATGAGACTCTCAGACAAGTCAATATATGGACTGCAGCATCAGCAGGATGAGCACAAGCAAACGAGCAGAGGTTGCTGCTGCACTTTTCACCAGACTGGAGATCTCCACAGGGAAAAGGAAGAAGTGCCACCTTTAGTGCCACGGGGAGGTGGGCACAGTGACACTCCTGGCATTCTTGGTACAGCCCTGGGGCTGTCAGCCCAGAAGTCTGCTCCCGTGTGGAAGATGGTGAATGTGGAGCCCAAGGTCAGGAGGGAGTCAGATGCTGCCCTGAGCTCTCATCAGCTCAGGCATGGCAGCCTCCTCATCTGCGAGGGCAGGTCAGAGCTGTGTGGGGTGATGCAAGAGGGTGAAACCATTCTCACTCCTGTTATCCACACAATATTACCCCCTTACATCCTGGAAAATTGCTTTGCCCTAAGCAGCTTCAGCTACTGGATGACTTTTACCTTTCAGTATCAAGCATGTCATCTTTGCCAGTCCTTGAAAAGATGCCTGGAAAGGGCAAAAGAGCCAAATTGATCCCAAATGCTGCTTCTGGAGCACTTTAGGGAGAGGGAAAAAAATTTATGTATTTCAGTGTACTTATACCAAAATTACTCCTGAGAGAATTAAAATATATACTGTGGTCTGTTCAGTTTTGTAGCTAAGACTTTAGATTCTTTTGACTACACCATTTGTTTTATCCAGGTTCTCATCCTGCCCACCAGACCTGGCAGGGCTGGGTATCTTCTGGACCATTATGGGCCATTCCCGTCTTATTCTGTTAATGAACCTATTACATGGCATACTCTTTCTCCGTGTGCAGCTCTTTGGTGATGACAGTGGGAGTTTTGCACACACAGAGTCCATAGAATTCACTGGCAATTCACAGAAGCACTTTCTTTTTTTTTTTTTTTTTTAATGTGGTATGGAAAAAACTCTACTTGTGAAAACAGATAACATCAACTGCCTGAGGCCTTTGCCCTAGGTGTCTCAAAGGGAAAGGCACTTAAAAAATGTGCAAAGCAGCAGCCCAAACCTCCCACAGTGCTGAAAAGAAGACTAAATATTCTTAAGGAAATGTTGGGTTTGTTCCAGTTTCTCCAGAAGCACTTACCAAACCCACTTCCACATTTTCGGGCACTGTTTTTGGGAACTCAGCATTTAGGTACTTCGAATGAAAACAGCATGGTCAGCTGGACCACCTTACGTGAACATTAATTTCTATTCACTGGATGTGAATGTTTTTCCCTGCGAACAAACTGTAGCAGCTCCACAGGAGCTGTGTGGAGTCACACTGCTCTGAAGCCAGAGGAAAGTCCAGCCTCTAAGATGCACTTCACTCTGCAAAGCATGTGCTATTAATTAACCATGAGAAATGGCTGCTCATTTGCTTTTCAGCTACATGAAGATTAAATGTTTCCTAACTCAGTATCAGTCTCCGCTATCTCTCTTCAGATTTACTCCATGAAGCTGTCCACAAAGGACGGGGGAAATGGTGGATGAGTGTGGGCAGCAGGGACAACTGAAATAGAGTGAGCCATGCCAAAGAGAGCTGAAATTTAGAGAGAAACCATCCATATGGCAGAGGAAGAAAATCCATCATCTTTCATCAGTCCTGAGCAGGTCATCTTCAAAGAGAAGGAAAAGTTCTTGGAAAGTAAAACAGTTTATTATTTTGCACACAAGGAGACCATGGCATTCACGGACAACCCACAGAAGCACTTTTTTTTAAATATGGTATGGAAGAGAGATCAGCAGCACAGCAGAGGCACCCAGACATGGGGGGGATTTAGATACCAACAGACCAAAGGGATTTTGATTTCCCACTCTGCTGCTTCTCTACCCTTCAGGCCAATGTGACTTTCTGTCGTGGCCTCTTTTCTGTAGCACTTACACTCATCTTCTCTGAAATGCTGAGGATGACACTGGAGCATCTTGGGAAATGCAAACAGAAGACAAGATGTGCAACAGTTTGTAAAAGCATCGTATCTTGTATATGCTTCTTCTAAGAAAAAGGCAGAAATTTTTTCTTGGAGCCACCCTAAGTAATAAATTGATGCAAACAGCACAAATGAGTTCTTGTGTGGTTTGGAAGCCATAAAGACTCTCAACCACTAGACTGGTCCAGTTCCTCCTGTTCTTTGCTTTTGGTCCAGTAAATTGAAAGGCCACCACAGATGTTAGTACCGCAAATATTCATGTTCTACTCAGAAATTGAACCTTTTTTATTTAATGATTTCTTCAAATGAACATGGCTTTTCACAAGGAAGAGGGAGATCATCAAGCTTCTGGCAAAGGTTATCAGCTTTTTTGAATAGGCCCCAGTGAAACTTCGCTGTTTTCCTAGTGAAATATCTCTGCTTTTTTTCCTCTTTTTTTTAAAAAAAAACATTTTTTGCATGTTACCAAACCTCTCTATCATGCTGGTATTTCTTCAGGTAAAGTGATTACCTGAACTATTCTCCCCTTTTGAACTTTATTTATTTTCTCTGTACTCCCACTGCCTCGCTAGGCCTGTGTGCTGCTCATCAGAGCTACTCCCTCCAGTTGCCTCACAGGCAATGTACCGAATCATCAGATGACCAAAGGTCACATTAGCTCCTTAGATATTCATGCATAGCTCCTCAGCTGCTGAACTCCACTGTCTGTGGCAGAACTTGCTTTTGAATGTAGAAGAGCGGAAAACACACAGCTACGGAGAAAAGAGACCCATGGGGTCCAGCGCAGCATCTCTGAGAAAAAAAAAAAAATATATATACATTGAATCTTAGCTACAATAATTTCCACTGCAAGGAACAAGGTTTTTCTTATGCAGATATAGTGTAAGCAACTTGGAACCCTCTGGTTTTTTGAATCATCTTCACTTCTAGCTAATGGTTAACATAAGCTTCTTTGCAGCATGTAGATCCTCACAATATTATTGCATACTCTAGCAAGGAAAGTGGCTGGAGGTAGCAGCTTCCAGGAGTAGCACCTATGTCAGAAATTTGGAGGTCCAGGAACTGCTAGATGAGACTTTAAAGCAACCTGATTTAACAGTGCTTCATCTGACACAGGGAAACCCGTATAGTTTTATGTCTGCGTGCTGTATGTGGTGAAGTGTTTACACCCTTAATTCATTTCTCAGGAAATGAGCTGGGGAGCTCAAAATATCCCGGAATCAGGCTAGCAGCAGTCAATTGACAAAATCCCATGAGGTCCATATCCATGCGCTGGGAGAAACCTCCACAGCCCTGCATGAATTTCCACTGTTGGTTTTAAGCACTGCTCCCAAAATTTGAGTATTTTCAGTCGCCTTTGGCTTTGGTGGTAAACAAGGGTGCTCATGATCACCCAGCAGCAGGTTGGTTGAGAGCAAACAGCAGCAAATATGCAACTTGCAGCCTTTCTGAAGACAAATAAGTGTCATGAGCCAGTTGTGTGGAAAACAAGTTGTCCAACCCTGCAAATAGTTAGACCTCCTGCAATCAGCACAGTAAGAGGCTTGCTTAAAGGGTAAGATGAACTGTTTATTCCAAATCATTATGTTTTGGGTCCTGCTTTTTGGTTTTGAATTTCTGAATGACTATGAAAACTCATCTCTGAAAAATGTCCACCACAAAATGAACAAAATCCTCATAACAATTCTAATCTTCCTGTTTAACATGCGCACCAGAGGGTGCTGTGCTGTGGGTCTGAACAGGCATATTAGCCACTCCAAACTACATTTAGATTTCCAACAAAAAGTAAAAGGCAAAATTTCTTCATGTAGATTCCTGCCTCCTTTTAAAAGGAAAAAAATCATCATTTTGAAACTGCAGCTGAGCAAAAAGGGGGGGAAAGCTAAAAAAAAAAGAAACAGTGAATTATGTGATGTGGTGTTTTTACCAACTGTCTAAATAAAGGTTTAGTGAGTCACTGTGGAAAACAGAAAATCTTTCTTTATTTTAAGAGCTGCAGTTGAAGAGTTTTGTATGAAAAATCTTCCCTTAGGTTTGTAACTTAAACATTGCCCATCTGCTCTTGCCTCCCTCGTCTGCATTTACAGTAAATCTGAGATTTCCTTTTTCAAAAAATACATTAAAAAAAAAGAAGTACACATTTGGCCAACAGTGTTTGTAGAGATACAGAGAAATCTAACTTAGGGTGCCAGCATCTAAAATGATGTTTTCCTTTTGGTGTACACTATAGGCAAGAAGTTTTCTGCTCTGGGCTCTGTGTTGGCTTCAGGTTCTCAGCAGGATTTTCTGGTTCCTGGAAGAGGAGGTGACATGGAAGCTCGAATCTTAATTACGTAGAGTACCCATTTGCCAAATTTTAGGGGAAGAAAAGAAAGACTGGCCTCCCTGGGATCAGGACCAGAATCCACTGATGCTGAGAGGGAGATCCCAGGCGCACATGGAGACAGCTGCATGGCGGAGCAGTGGGAACCTCTGCTCCGTGTCCCCCGACAAGCTCATTGCCAAATCTTGTGCCTTGCTTGCAGTTACCGTGGCTGAGGACCAACGCCAATCCCTCAGCACAGAGGCTGTGATGCATATCTCATTACTCGCATACACTCATGAGTATAATAAGACACTTTTTTTTTCTTAATATGCTCTCACTGCGTGAAAGAGGCTTCAGGTCATGGTTTTGAATTAAATCCAGAGTAACTGCACTGGAGACAATTCATTTTTTCCTGGTGGAAAAACAGGTAGAAATGATAATCAGGCCCTTTAGTGCTACCCCTGAGAGGAAGGGTGGCTTACAAAGAATCACCTCTGGGTGTGTTATTAGGGTCTAGCCATGCCTGGCCATCAGCATGGAGGCAGAAGTGACTTACACTTTAAGGATAACCTATGAGGAAGGGATGCAAAGGCGGGATACTTCATCAACTCCCAACCTGTATTTCTGTCTCTGACTCCCATTATTAATGAACTCATTCACTTTCATAAAAACAACTACACAAGAGCTTCTAACCATATCTATAAAACTATTTAATGCTCTTTTCGAAACAAGGCATCTTACAGCCATAGTAATTGTAGTTTTACTAGACCTTTAAATGAGAACCAGCTACTTATTAAGTTTTGATATGGTGAGCTGATTAGACAAGTTAAACATAAAGGCACAATTTATGCATAGTCCATAACCACATGTGCATGTAGTGCAGCTCTCACACTGGTGTTTGGCACTCACTGCAATAGGAAATCCTGCTAGGTACACAGTTTTATGCCACTTACAGGTTACAAGTAGTAAAGCGAAAAATGCTGGGTTTTACAGGAAAATAATATTCATAAATCTCCAGCAGTGAATTACAGTATAACTCAGAGCTTTGTTTCGCTGCTGCTATGAATTCAATTATATTGCCAGTGCAGAAACAATAAACACAAAGACCAAAGTGGAAACCACTCCCCTTGCATTTGGCAAGTGCTTATATCCAATTTACAGCTGGACTCTAAAAACAGCTTCTGAAACAGTGCTAATAACAAAGAAGTTCCCACAGATGTTCATTTTTTTTTCTCCTAGTAAACTGAAGCAGTCCATTGTGTACAAGTCCAAGTTAAAGATTTCTTCTAATGCCCTACCTGGTTTTCCCAGTTCATCTGTGTCTGTTCTGTACTTCTTTCAATGTGAATCATATTTATTTGCCTTTTGTCTTATTAGGCAGCTCGCTCTGAGCACTGTGTTTTAAAGAGTTCTCCCTTACATAGTTCTCACAAGGGAGACACTATGCTGCCTAAACAGTCCTCTGAACTTAACTCCTCCTGATCTGGCGTAATTATGTTTTTGCCAGTTGATTTGGTTATTGTTATGTGCCACATTCAGGATCAGTGCTCTGCTATGACCATTCAGCAATTTCGTTATTTTAAGCATGTAGGCTTTTACCATCACTGTCTTTAGTGGAATGATCTCAGGGAACTCAAATGATTCAATTTGTTGAGATGCATCACCCACAGGTAAAATGGTCAGTAAAACCATGTTTTGTCTGATCTTGGTTCATTACAAAATATCACACGTCAAGAACAAAGTTGGCATGTTCTTTCACTGCACTGCGTTTGTATGGCCCACATTGTGTGGTGACACTGAGCTGCTATATGGGCATTTCTAGTAACACGTTTATAACTGGATTCCAAAGCAGCTCAGAAACTGATTCTTGAAAGACCTCACACGTGCAGAACATTAGGAACCTCAGCAGCAGTGTGGACTGCTTGTGTGCTTAAGTACCTTGTTGATTCAGGGCCATAATGAGTGGAGGAGTCAGGAAATATGTGAGGAAAAAACAGTTACCAAAGATTAATCATTTATTCTGCCTCTGCCATAAGAGGATTACCACAGGAAACTGGAAAGAAAGTCTTCCCCTGTGCAACACTGCACAAACAGCAATTTTCTTCTAACACAACAAGCGTTGGCCAATATTCATCTGCAGACACAGGATGGTGGAGAACTAATAGTCTTATCTGGTGTGAGAAGCCTTATCAGTGATTTGTTAGTTTGGGTGTAATGCCGCCGCTAAGTTGTTACACCACAGAGTGACAACACCAACTGGCTTAAAGGGAACTAGTTTTAACTTACACTGACTTAAGCAAGAAAAGAATGAGGCCTTAATTACACCTAAACACCTGAACTAGTTGTGTGTTTCAATTTCCTTCAAATATCCAGAAGAGGTTTGGGACCTATACAGTGAATTTAAGTCTCTTGACAGTTGGTTTGCTTTTCTCCCATACCTTCTAAAGTCTCTTTGGAAGTAGAGCCCCACATGTCACAAGCCCCAGATGTCCCTGGACTCAGGCTGAAAGATTTTTGCTTTTAAAGCATCAGGAAGTCTCTAGGAAGAGCAAATGAGCTGTCAGGAGCTCATGTGGACAATAAAGATTTTGAATATACTTATTTTAAATATTTTGAATAATATTCCAGCAAAAAAAAAAAAAAAATCCNATCCTTCTGAACTGAAAGTGGAAACTGCTATCTTGAAATAATAAAAGATTTCCACAAACTGTAAAGTTCCAGTATGCACAAGAGAAATGGTTATGTTTTCTTTAAATATGATATTCTGGGTATTGCCTGGCATTTTGCTACTTACAGTCTTTCTCAGAAGAACAGAATGTAATAGCAAAATGTACCAGAGTGATACTTTGAAGGCGAGCATATATATTTCTTTATTTCTTAGTTCTAACATAGTCACAATTCTGTAGTTTTCCACTTACTAGCTTATATCTGAACACAGAAATTTATACAAACTCCAAACACAATCAGGTGGAATATGAAATAAATATGTAAGATAAACCACTATGAATATAATAAATGCACCTCTTTAAATTATAGAGTTTATTAGTGAGTTTTTTTCTAGGTACCTCAATAATCTCCTTAATAGCTGTGAGTGGAAGAGACCAGATGAAACAAAGGGACTGATGGAAGATCTCTGCATCTGCATTCAGCTCGGTGCTATTCAGACATGCAGAGCACTGCTGCTGAGAAGAGGCTCCACAAATGTCCAACAGAAATTAAAGTTACTCATACAGGACTGGCCTGTTGGGAGCTCCAAGGCATTAAAATTCTCATTCCTTTCTACCTTGTTTATCTGAGTGTGGTTAGCCAGCATGCCACTCCTAGGGGGATGAAGGTTGGAAATAACCCTTCCACCTACTACTACTACAAAGTGTTCTGCCTAAACCTGCCCCCAAAACTCTACTTAGAAATTAGAAGTCCCAAGGACTTGACTTCCGTCACACAGAGAACTGAAGATATTTGTCCTCCAAGGAACATCTTACTTTCTAACTGATTTTCAGGTTCATTTACAGTCGTCAGTACTGATCTGTAAACGTGAGCATGCTTTAGCATTTGTCTGTTTGCAATTCTTTTTTTCTTTTCTCCATTTGGTTTTGATAGCAGAGATTGACAGATGTTCTTTTAAGATCATAGTTTTAACAGAGCATTTTGAGTCTGGTTAAGGCACCATTTCTTATGGTTTTTGTTCTTTCTGTAGGTTCACCACCAATACCCAGAACATTGTAGGACTGTCTCTTCACCCAAATGTTTTACTGGATGATGAAAAATGCAAGTAAGGGAAATGTCCTGATAAGACCTCCTGGGATTGACTTCCACATGCAAATTATATTCATTGTATTAAAAAAGAGCCTGTGCAGCCAGAGCTTGTCACATCAACTAATTTCATGAGGTATGTCTGCTGGTTCTCTGTATAGGTACTTCTGTCTTTGATTTGAACTTCAGTACATGTGTTCACTGGATTTTCTGTAGTTTGAGTGCAAAAAGGGTTCAGTTGTGGTGGTTAACACCATCAAAAAATTATCAAATTATGCTGGAAAGGCCTTCATCTTCAGTAAAAATAGTAGCTATAGTCCATAGTTTTCCAAGGGAAGCTTGTTTGGAGGGGTTTGCCCCAGAAGGAAGATGAAGCAGGATAATGGCAAAGCATCACTTAAAATACCTCCTGTGAATACACATTGTACGTGTGGCTGGTACAGCGTAGAGAGTCCCTCATTTCAGTGTGTTGATCTTATGAAGTGATCACAGGAGGATGAGAGAGGAAGTAGAGGAAAGCAATTTTCAATGCCAGCAGAGGCTTAAACATAAAACAGAGAAATAATGATATATTGTATTGTCTCTGACCGAATGAAGAGTTTTCTTCCATCCCTCAAGGCAGAACTGTAAATACAGGAATAGTCAGTTCCCTACATCTCTAAAGATTACCCAGCACACTGGGATAATCTGATTATTAAAAAGACCTGACCAGACCTCTCATATAGCATAAGAGAGTGCTGGATCTTCTAGACCTCCTGATGATGCTGGACTGTCCCCTTGGATTTCCTAGCATGGTCCATTTGTGGCTAGTTAAGCTTCCTTAGGGATTCAGTAATTATCCTAACCCAGAAAATCACCATTTCCAACAAACACAGTTTCAAATTTGCCCTCCCATCTTGTTTGAAATCCGTACATATAATTCTGCTCTGCTACTGAGTTGGCTTTCTTTTTTATTCTTTAGTCATCCACCCTTTCCAAAATTAGAACTTACTCTGAAGAGAAGCACACCAGTATCAGGTACTCTGGCTCCACGCACACCTGTGTGTGTGTATGTGTAAAATTCAGAAGCACTTTACAGGAAGTAACAAACTGTGGATAGGGGAAATATTTTTTTGATAAAAGCTAAGCTTGATAGAAGTAGTGCACACTGTCATGTCTGAAAGTATGGTATTAATAATTAAGCCATGCAATCATTACCTCAGGATATTATTTCTTAAATATCTCTTGCAAAGGCAATACGATTACATATGAATTATATCAATTTTCTACCAACAAAAAAAAAATCTACAGAAATAGGAATTGAATTACACTGTCCAATTTGCTGTAAAGTTCATTGTACGTGAAGAAATTAATCAAAGCTACCACCACCCATTTTTATGGGAACATAAAATGATGTGAACTTCCATTTTTAATAAAGATGCATAGCTCTTTTATGAAGACTGACTAATAACACAGTAATGAACTGAAATGTTACTGATACATTAAGAATGAAAATTTTGAGGGATGTATTTACTGAGTCTCCCATTTCAAGCCAAGCAATACTTCCATTTGAATCTGTCTATTGAGAAAGGAAAAATCCAAACAATAAAGTTTATGGGAACTCTGTGTAAATTCATCTCCCACATAAATAAATGGCCAGCAACATTCTTTTTATCTAGCTACTTCTACCTAAATGATCCCTCAGACAGACATGGGCTATATTCTCCAGTGATCTGAGATTTTGAGATACTGTCCAGACATCTCTGTGTTGCCACAAATGCCCATGAGTGGATATTTCCAATCTAATTCAAAGGGCTACAAGACAATGAAGGAATTTTCTTAGGCCCCAAATTCAAGAGGACTGTGAGCAGTGACATGCCTATACATTTTCTGTGCAGGATAAAGGCTTTTAATCAGGGAGGCTGTCTCTCCTTCCCACAGACGAATGCTAATTAATTAAAGTAATATGATATTAATCGAATAATCAGTAAGCTAATTTATTTTGACTGTGCTCACATAGCTTTTGCTCTTAGGTTTTTTGGGAGTTTTTTTTAACAGTCTAAGAAATTACACAATTGTCTGGAAAATTTGCTGAAACAGTGTTTAAGCATGTAGTGGAAAGCAAGTGGGAATATCTCAATCACAGCAGAGGATTCTCAGAGTGCTGTTTATCTGGCCTGAAAGTAAGTACTGCTCTCCTTTCTTTTGGACAACTAAATTGAAACAGAGGCAAAATCTGGGGTAAGCAAATTTTTGTGGGTTGGTTTTTTTGTTTGTTTTGTTTTGTTTTTTTTTTTCTTCTGAACGTGATTTCAGCCAGTTAACTTTGTTCACCAGGTGTTTTTTCATTTCTCACAAACGACTGTCGAAATTAGAAACTGTCAGAAGTTTTCTTAGTTGCTAGAATTCATCTGGAGGAAATCTTCAAAGCCTTTTATCATGGGTGGTCCTTTGCTTTACCTCTTCTTAACCCTTGTTCTAGTTAATATTTTTTTTAAAAACAACTAAGGGCAACGTTTCATAACTGTGAGAGGTAAAAAGCTAATGAATAATAAAATTCTTAGTAATAGACAAGGGTGAACTTCTTGATTATATTTACTAAATTAACTTAATCATTAGCATTTTATATGGTACTCAGAGACATCATATGATGAGTCAGGGAATTGACTTGTTTACTTGTCTTTCCCGGCTCTGTGAATCTGAACATCAATCAAAGGCTAGAAATCTGTTTAGCTAGAATGGTGATTACTCACTTTATGCACTCTTTTGGACCGCTGCTGCAGAGGAATAGTATTTCAGGAGTATCATCTACTCCTGCCTTGCCCCTACCTCCAACTGCCTCATTCTAAAAATGTCCTTTCTGTGGGTCCTAAGAGGGACCACGTGCCTCATCTTAAGACCACTCAACTACAGAGATGGCAACAAGAGAGAAATACAATATTCCAGCTGGATAATCACCAAGCAGTCTGATTCACTTAGTCTAATGTTCCCAGTCAGATCCTGGCAATGAAATAAGCATGTAGGAGGTTGCAAACAGATTAGTTTTAATTAAAATAGTAAAAAAGTCCAAGCCATGAACCTCAGATTTGAGCTTCTTTTATTTTTTTTGTGAGAAAGGGTATCTGATCAAATCTTATTCTTAACCTGTCCCTCAGGCTTTTAGACTGATTTGAATTCAAAGCCACATGGATCTGCTTGGCTGTTTCTAGAAAACTGCTTTGCAAATTGACCATCATTTTGTCAATCCAGACCCATAGTTCATCTCCACAAATCCTCAGCTCTGGATTTGTTCTAGGGCTTAATAATGTTGTACCAGCCTACCTCTGGGAAAACATCCATCTTGGTCCTCATTGCTACATTATTCTCAGTATCACTTTGTCAGTTTTAAAGGTCTGGACTAATATCAGTGTTCCACCATCTCAGGTCCTGGACATTTTGGGAAATCCCAACCACAAAAGATTACTTTTTCCCATCAGGGAGCAATAGATGCTTTAAATAATGTTGACAAAATTTGGGGCCAGCAATAAGGAGATCATTAATTATTGTTATTATAATAATTTTAATTTGGGGGTCTCCTAAATCAGGATTAAGGCTCTGCAGGTGCTGAACAGCATTTCTGTACAGAACCTTGGTGGCAGCTGGCACCAGCTGGAATCCCATTTCCTGCTCACCAGAGCTTCAAAATATGTCATTACATGTAGAGAAAAGAGGGAGAAATGTTGTTTGTCTTCTAATTTCTCTTGAAATCTTCTTTATTTGTCTACAATGCACCACTGACAAAACTACTACTGATTTAAATAAAAAGCAGGCAAATAAAGTCCAACAGACTAAAATCATGCCTACATGTGCATAGAAGCATTTATCAGATTCACCCATATATATTAAAAGATCCTTTTTTCTTTCTACTGATCTGGGAGTGAAATATTTTTAAACAGAAGATCCATGATTTAAATTAATGATTTATTCTTTTAAAGCCGGTGTGGAATCTATCACTGGCAAGATAAGATGCACATTGTCTTCTATCTGCATATAGCCATGTAACTGTGTAATATCTGGCAGTGAATATGAAAAAAAAATCAATTTTCCCTGGTTTCAAGCATATCTCCTGAGTCTGAGATATGTCTCACTTGTTTTTCAAATGCCGCTACAAGTAATTTAAGCTCTGTGTTCAGAGAAATAACTTGTCTCTGTGTGGGTGCACACATCTGTATTACCCGATTGGCATTAATTTTTACCTATTTTAAACAGTAAGATTGCAGTTCTCCTCCAGCATTTTTTCCCCCAGAGGAAACGATCATTAAGAGACTCCCTGATTCAAAGCTCAAGGAAGTCAATGTACACTATCAAACCATGCTGAAGTATTAATCACACCCCAAGGCCCAGATCCTTGAAGGATTTTAAGGTCCAGCTTTCTCTAAAGACTTGTGAAGACACAAAAGTCTGAATATTACCAGTGATGTCCTCAGTTCTGTATTAATGATGAATATTAAGCTTTTAGAAAACCTGCCAAGAGTGACCACCACATGCTGGCCTGGATCAGTCATGTATCTTACAGATTCGTATTTTCTGTGCTCCTGAAAAGCTGCAGTGAAGATCACAGAACAGCTCAGGCTGGAAGGCACTTCCAGAGATCATGTATTCCAAACTCCTGCTCAGTCAGGTTCAGCTACTCAGGCTGATGTCCACTAGATTTTTGAATATCTCCAAGGATCCAGACCCGACAACTTCTCTTGGCAACCTGTGCCAGTGTTTGTTTGCTGTCACAGGAGAAAAAAAGATTTTTCTTTAGTTTAGGTGGAATTTCCTAATGTGTGTTTCAATTTGTCCCTTTGCCTCTTGTCCCATTACTGGACACCACTGAGAAGAACCCAGCTCTGCTTTAATCCCAGCAGTGGACATTTCTACACATTGATAAGATTCCCCCTGAGCCTCCTCTTCTCTGGGCTGAACAGGACCACCTCTCAGCCTCTACTCACATGCCAAATGCTTTGAGCCCTTAATTTACCTCAGCGACCCTTCACTGCACTTACTTCTGTATGTCCATGTGTGTCTTGCACTGGGAAGCCAAGGACTGGACACAGAAGTCCAGATGAAGTCTCCTCGATGATGCTCTGTAGAGGGGAAGGATCATCCCCTTCACAACTGCTGGCTGAGCTCTTCTTGATGCATCCCAGGATGCTGCTGGCCTTCTTTACTGCAAGGCTGCACTGCTGGCTCATAGTCAATTTGTTTGCCAGGGTCCCCTGGCTCTTGTCTGCCAAGCTGCTTTCTAGGTGGTCAGTCCCCAAGAGGTACTAGTGCATGGGGTGACTTTGCTTTTCCCTTTGTCGAACTTCCTGGGTTTCCCGTTGGCTCGTTTCTACAGCCTGCCAAGGGTAGCCCTGAATGGCAGCACAACCACCCAGTCTGCCAGCCAGTTCTCCCAGCTATGTGCCATCTGTGAATTTTCTGAACTTGTTGTCAGAGTCATCAAGGAGAGGGTTACACAGTGCTGGTCCCAGTATCAGCACTGGAGCTGGTTAGTGACTAGTGACTGACTTCAAGCTGCTGATCACATCTCTTTTGAGCCCAGCGCTTCAGGCAGCTTTCGTATCACCTCACTGTCTCATGCATTTAACCCATACATCACCAGGCTGTCTTTGAGGATGTTAAAGAGACAATGTCAAAAGTCTTACTAAGATAAACCACATCCATGGCTCCCTCTCACCCATCAAGGTTTCCATCTTATCATGGAAGGATATCAGGTTGGTCAGATACAATTTCCCTTTGATGAATCTGTGCTGACTGCTGCTGATCACCTATCTTTCAAGTGTCCAGAAACAGTTTCCAGGATTAGCTGCTCCATCATCTTTCCAGGGATCAAGGTAAGGCTGGCCTGCCTGTAGTTGCTTGGATTCTTCTTGCCCTTCTTGAAGACGGGAGTGACATTTGCTCTCCTCCAGTGTTCAGGAACCCCGCCTCAATCACCATGACCTTTCCGTGACAATTAAGAGCAGCCTCACAAAGACATCAGACAACTCTTTGGTGCATCCCGTGAGGGCCCATGGAGTTGTGTCTGACCGGTTTCTTTAAATGTTCCCTAAACTACACCAAGTAGTTCCTAAACTGCAGTAAACTTCCTTGTTCCAGACCTTCCGAGTTAAAAAAAAAACAAACCTGAGGTGTGGAAGACATGGATTACTTTGGCCTTTTCGGTGTCCTTTGTTACATGGGCCCCATCCCGTTTGGCAGCAGGTCCCCACTTTCCCCAGTATTTCCCTAGCAGCTGGTATGCCCTGTGCTACAGCAAAGCATGGCCCAGCGTGCCAGGGCGCAGTACTTATTCCAGCTACCTATGAACACTACTTATGGAAATAAACAGGACACGACAGAAGCCAGGGCTGGGCTCTGTGCTACCTTCTGCACCTCGGGATTTCAAGCAGCGTGTGCAGAAGTGCACCAGGAGCTGCAGAGGCTGACTTTGAAAGTCCAGCTGCGAATTTAAAGTGGTAGGAGCTTCAGCTTAATGAAACTGTATTTCCTCCTCTATGACAGATACTTTACCTTTCCCTTTGTCTGCCCTGTTGCTTGCCCTAAACTCAGCTTGCTCCGATGGGATGTATCCTCAGCCAGTCAGTCATTCCCTCAGGCAGGGTGAGCTTCTGTTGCTCCATTTTTGGCAAAATCCGCAGCACAGATTTCTAAATGTCTTGTGTTTATTTTACTGCATTTTTTTTGTGCCTGTGCACAAAATTTTATGTTTGGTGAGTAAACAGTGGGTAAACATTTTTCATAGAGACTTTTTATTTTTTAATAAACAGAGTAATTTTCTGAAATAGTTCCTTTCCTACTCTGCTTCATAATATTCAGAGGAAATAGGTGGTCTGTTTCAACATCAGGGAACTGGAGGGATAAGAATAGAGACAGCAGTGTGGAAGCAATGGGTCCCTCTTCTGCCCATATGGTTCAGGTTTGCATTTTGGCTGGCATGATAATGTGATTGCTGGCAGATCGAATGTTTAGTCTCCAGAGCAAATAGCAGCCAATGAGTTGGGGTGTAATGTACATGTGGAGATGTTCATAATATTCCACACAGGCTGAATTTACAGCAGGAGCGAATTCAGCTGCAGTGAAAACAGAGATGCTGCATGAATCCTTCTGTCAGCACAGCAATGGCATTTCCAGGCTTTTGCGTTTGGGAAGAGGAGGAATGTGCCTCTAGGGATGGAAAACGCCACCAGTCTCGGATTCTCCTGTGGCAGGAATTTCTGACTTGCCACATAGAAGGTGATGTATTCTGATGAGCCTGAAAGTTACATTTCATCACTGCTTTATCACCCGATGAATCATTACAGCAGATGAATGTTAATTGTAGCTAAACAAATGGGCATGTCCTCTCTACCCCCAGACAGCTGCTGCTGCTGTAAGACATTAGGCAGAGGGTGCAAAGTGCTTCTGGATGGAAGGGAAGTGCTACCCGTGCCTCTGGAGCTACATATCTGCAGTGTAATGAAATGCCAGGTGTGGAAGAGTGTTTGGATAGGAGCAATTTCCATTTGCTCTGTGGTTTGCATTGCTCTGGGGACACGCACAGTGCAAAGTTTCCTTAAGTGGTTGTTTGCTCACGGGCAGGAAGGTCTGCATGAGAACAGAGTTGACTTAGTCATACACCATTGCACTGGTGTCCCCGGGGTTGAGAGGATATCTGGCATTGCTGGATAAGGTGCCACTGGAAGGGTGTGAGAGGCTGCTGAACCTGGGAAACAGGCAGAGTAGTGCCTGTTTTAAGCCGGCAGCCTTAGTTGAAGGGTTCTTTGTCCCTGGAAAACAAACTGATAGGGCAGCTTGGGGTATTTCTTCTGGCAGTTGCCCCACTTGGCTGACCTAGTGACAAGCTAAGCCACTGAGGCCTGGGTTTTCTGACAATGACTTGAATGACTTGAATGACTTCTGCTGTGATAGGAACCAAAGTAAAGTGTAGTAGGGTGTCCCATTTCTCCCACTTCCTGTTCCTCCTCAACAGGAGATACCTGGTAGGCAGTAACTTGCAAAAATTCTATTTCCATGCCATTGCTGTTCCTCTGTCAGAAGAAGATCTCTTTTGAGGAATGCAGTTGCATTGCAAGAGAGGGAGGTACTCAAATAATCAGATGGGGAGCTAAGATCTCAGGCCTGTTCTTCCTGCAGGACATTCTAATATTCGTGAAATTGCGTGGCTGCAGCAGAAGGAGAAAAGTTAGAAAAGAAAAGAAAATGCTAGGGGCAGTTGTGGGTAAAATTTAGCCACCTGAAAGTTAGATACAAGCATTTTGGTGTGCAAGAGCGAGCATCTGTGGCTGGCTTTAAAATATAAAATCTAACCACTCATTCTGTAGGGCTGAAAGAGAGCTCTGCCCCTGACAGAGGCACCTTTCCATCAATGCAATTCCAATGGCAGCAAACACGTAACACACGGTGTGTCATTCTCAGCAAGTGGGGCTGTCTCCACAGGATTCCCCACCTGGAACTATTTCCTGGAGACTGTGGTTGTGCCTTGGGGAGTTGTTCACTGCCTTGGAGGCTTCCTTCCCCCAGCTTGGCTTGTCTGGCAGGTATCTCCTCGCCTCAGCTGCTGATGGCAAGTGAGAGGAGGGGAGTGAGGAGATCCTCACAGACAGTTCAAACGCAGACTAAGAGGCATGTGTTGAAATGTCGTCAAAGTAGCAGGAATTCATTTTATTGAGGAATACATATAATAAAGATAGAACAAAGGGACTGAAATGGTGAACAGATGGGCGGGTGTTCTTCGGTGGCTCAGGAGCTGTGTGAACATGCTGGTTTATGCCCTCCCCCTCTTTCTGCCTTTTTTTTTCTCTTGGTTTGGTTTGCTTTAGTTTTGATGCATCAGGGTAGGATGTGAGATGATATGCCAGTATATGTCAGAAACTTGGGGAAAATAAAACCCCTTTTTCTAACATCAAACTACTGCTATCAATAGGAACAGCAACTGTTCAAAATTTGTTTCAGAGCTGCCAAGAAGTGAACATTCATGGGAGAGAGAGAAAGAGAGAGAGAGAAGGGAAAAAAATATTTTTCCCTGCTGTTTGCAAGGTGGACACAAATGCAAGCGGTAGGAGGCTGACAACTTGACACATGTCTAATAAATTTAAAGCATAGAAAAAAAGTCAACGATTCACTGTACAAGAAAGCATTGCTGGGATAAAAAAGTACAATCCAACAAACCGCTCACTTAAAAATATGTTTATTCCCAAATAGGTGAGGAACATATATATTAGAGCCTCAATTTCTCTTCTCCTCCTCTCTGGATGCTCCTTTTTCTGAGTTTCTTTTTTTTTTTTTACCAGGGGCACATTAAGTCCTGTGCTGTGGAAGCTGAGGTTTGCTGCATTATAAATGAACAAGGTGCAAAAGCCGAGTCCAGCGAGCAGATGTTGGGAGCTCAGCGTGCTGGTGACAAAGGGCTAGAGTGCAAGAAGCTTCCATCGCACGTCTGTTCTTCAGCACAGAGCAGGCAAGGTTTTAATTTGACAAGTTGGTTGGATGCAGGGAATTCACAGATCTCGGTGAAAGCCAAACAGATTTGGCCACCTACTGTATGGCCACATTCAGCTGAAAGGGTAGCAGTTGTGGAAATGTCTCCTGCTCCAGCCGCCAGACACCATGCACACCACGGGGAGCCTTGAGGAGGCTTGTTTACCACAGGCAGCAAATTCCTTTAAAAAGGAAGATGGGGGGAAAAAAGAAGTGGGAGAGAAAAAAAAGTCATGTTTCTGTTACCAAAATAATTAAGCATTTTTACTTCAGGTTGCTGATTGTTTATTTTTTAAAGCTCTTCATCCTCTTGTTTTTTAATAGTTGGTATGTTATGAAATGCAAGAATGAAAATGAATGCCAAAACTAATGGAAATTTTCCTACAAGCCTCATGTAAACAGAAACATCAGCATTAAAGTTATGAATCTTAATTTGTGCCACTGAGCTAAAATTTGTATCTTACAGCATTAAAGGAATATAGACATACAGCACTGTGTAGTGTCTATGTGCAATACAGAAAACTGACATGGTCTCTCCAATTTATGGGGAAATTGACATAATTTTGTAGAAAAAAAAAAGGAAAAAGAAAAACCACTTGTGAACTGGATTTTGCATAATGGGATTAATTTGGTTGACTGTCACATCAACTGTGCTGCAGAATGCAAGTTAATCACAACATCGGTCTGATTTAAAAGAAGAACGAAAGAAAAGGAAAAGGAAAAAAGAAAAAAAAAAGAAAGGTATTTTCTTCCTCTCCTCAATTATTGTTTCACTTTAAGATGCCCATTTTCTTTCTTTCTTTTCTGTGGTAGCTCTGGCAAACAAGGCTAATATATATTTGCAATGGCCACCTGAATAGTCTTTTCTTCCCTCCCCCACGCACTCTTAATGGTAAATCAGGGGGCAAAAAGTCAATAGCTTTTATAGTTTATGCAAAACTGCTTCTACAGCATGGCACAACTGCATGTGTTTGGTCAACACTTAGGCTGATAAACAGAGCCAAAACAACTTTAAATATTTTGTCATACAGACCTCACTTACTGCCTTTTCTTCCACTTAACACCCTCCCTGCGACATCCACACTCAGCATTGGGGTCTCCACTGAACCAGCCTCACCAAAACCATTTTCCCGCCTCCATCCCTGCTTGTGGCAGCAGCAGACCTATTCTTCTGGCAGCTGTAAGTTCAGAGAGAAAAGCAAGCGTACATCAGTTATTTTGTGGCCAATTTCTGTCTGTCTTTACAGAGGTATGGGATGAAGGAATTAAATCAACCTTCTTACAGGCTCTCACATTGTATTCTTGGCAAAGGTACTGAAAACAGAGACAGCACATGTACATGACACATCACTTAAGTCCTCTGGTTTCTATGGTTGCAGTAGATTTTGCTTTCAGGGGGCATCCTAGAAAGGAGATAATGCCGTGCAGTGCTTTGGGCACGGTGTGGTTGAAGAATTAGCTCTGGGAATTGATCGTACCGTGATAGCAGTGACAGAGAACAAGGAATCGGGGCTGCTGGGATGTCAGAGCAACTTGCGCTTCCTGGGGACGGTGTTGTGTCAGCGATTCCTGAAGGCCCTCGTGCCACGCTGCAGCCGGTGACTGCTCCTTCATCCCTGCCTCCCTCGCAACCAGCACGCTCTTCTATCCAGTGCAGAGCGCTGACTAGGTTAAACAATTACACTACACTAATTGGCCTGTGTCGGTCCTGATGAGAAAGTAAACAAATACTGCAGAGAAAAGCTGAGACAAATTGTATCTAATTAAATTGATGAAAAAAAAAGTGACAATATTTTTCCCCAGGAAGGAAAAAAAAGGCAACTTGTAGCATGACAAATATGGCATGCTTGCAGCCGTGTACCCCACCTGCTGAAATTCACACCTTTACTTGGACGTGGCTGTGCCAAGCAGGGGAGAACAGAAGTGCCCTGTAGTCTCCATCAGTGCCCAACTGCTGGGATGCTTCACAGGCCGGATGTTGCCCTCTGTAGGGAGGGAGGAGGTTGGCTGCCACCATTTCGCCATTCCACTGACCCTGCTTGTGTGCATGCCTGCATGTGTGTGTGTGTGTGTTCTGACCAGGGTGGGCTGACAGCAATACCTCAATCCATGAAAAGAAATGCCCCTTTCCCGCTTTCCTCACGGGCTGGTTTGCCCATTCCTGGGGCATGAGCCTCCTGATAGCTTCTTATCACCCACCAAATACCCTTTCTTGTGACAGCCACCATCCTGGCTGATCCTGAAGTAGAAATCCCTGACCCCAGAGCTGAAATCATAAGGCACCACATCTCATATGAGGGAAAAACGCTCTCTATCTGTAAGTAGCATCCACTTCAGTTCTTCTGTGAATCACAGCAACCCCTGGTTACATTACCCATGGCATGAAAGTCTGGGAAGACACAGATGAGTAGGTAGGAACATTCTAGGTATGGATAAAGTAGGATGTTAATATGATCAAAAAAGAAAAAGCCAGGATAAATACCACACAGTCTAAGGCTCTGCTGCCTCCTCTCTTGCTATCTTCTATGTCAATGGCCTTAGGAAAGTTAAAACCACATAAAGTTACTAGTCCCATATGCATGTCAAGCCAGGGCAGAAACAGGGAAGGGTTACAGGAGAAAAGAGTCTCCATGCAGCCTTATTAAAATCAAGCTGGAAAACTTTTTATATCGCTTTGCTTTAGTGAGCTGGTGAATATGAGGACACATCCTTGATTCATCTGAGAAAGGATTATTTAAGTTTGATAATTTGGGTAGGATGTTAATAAGTAGGTAACTGCTATTTTGGGGGTCATGAATACACGGCATGAAAACCAGAAAGCTGGGGCCACTAAAATCTCCTTTCTCTGAATCTCAGGGAAACCAGTGAAAAAGTGAAAACCACTGAGTGCAAGATGTTTGTAGCCACAGAAGCAGCTGCAATAGTGGTAGCTATGTGTGTAGTGTACAGCTGAGCATTTCCATCCTAATCCTCTGTTTCAAGTTGCTCAGAGCCTTCCAGATGCTTTAGTTATCAGGATAAAATGTTCCAGGCCTGGTCTCTGGCAAAATGAATATTTTTAATAGTTCAAGATAAAAGTGGTTCCGTTATTCTTGAGTGGGAGAGAAGTCCAAGGATCAAGGAAACAGAATTTTTTTTTTGTTTGTTTTGTTTTGTTTTTGTGTGTGTGTGTGTGAGAGAGAGAGAGAGGTTTTTTTGCTAATAGTTCATCTGCTAAGATCGCAGAGGGACCAGATTTGAAGACTGGCATGAAGCAGCCCTTGCTGAGAGGGCCGCTAGAGATTAGAACACATTGCAGCTATTGACCAGTGTGTTACAGGGAAATTTTTCTGTGATCCAAAAACAGTCTTGAGTCCTTGGAAATTATCCAGCAGACTTAGGCAGTTTATTTAGGAAAGCTGATCTTCCCACTCTCCCCTAACACAGTTTCTTCTAGTAATATTGGGAGCAAACATATTCCTAGTTCGTGACTAATTTAGCTATACAGAGATCCCAGCAGAAATTAGCAATATGAACCAGACGACCTCTTGAGATCCCCTCTAGCCTAATTTTCCTATTGTCTAGTCTGAATGCACATCTGATTCATACCCTAAGTCCCATATAAACTTTACATCACTTGTGTAAATCTGTTTTTTGAAGTCCACTGCTGAGCCATAGCACATAATATTACAGAATTATGTTTGGTGTTTTCCCCTGTGGTCCTTCAGGTTGGTGCATGCTGAGCAGCCCACACCACGCAACACGTGTATGTTTTGTGTGTTGAAACTGCAGTGAATTCAGGATGTGGTGTAACCCATTAATACTTACACAGCTTGTAGAAGACAGGAGGAAAGACTGTGCCCTGTGACGGCTGTGAATTGCCCTCTACACGAGGGACATGGTCATGTTGCCATACTTTGATTCTGTTCTGCAAGGCAGACACAGAAACTGGAAGAAGTGTTGCACCTCTTCCAGGCAGAAGGTATATTCTACATGAAAAATTGGGCAACAGTGAAGGTGATCTGGTTACCCACACTGTAGACAGGAGCAAGCTAAAATAAAGCCACTGCCCCTCGTCCTGTTGTCCCTACAGGAGCTGCGCTGCCTCTGTGAGCAGCTAATAGATCAAACAAAGTGGAAACACATATGGCTTTAAGGGTGCAATTGTGAGGGTTTCACATTAGTTCAGACAACCTGGGTGGTAATTAGTGCTCTTCATACTTAGATTCATACTGAACCATCTCAGGTTGAAATCATATGAGTTTTGCACCAAACAGTGGCCTTAGCGATCCAGGTCAACTGAAAATGCACCATACAGTAACATACACATCCTAACAGAAAAAGAGGGGAAAAAAATAAATGTAGTGGAGAATATGATACTAGAGTATCCATTTTAAAGGTGAATAGCTGAGTCACAGAGAGACAAGAGCCTAAATTCCCAAAGGCAGGCAGGCAGGTAACTGAGGAGTGAGTACTTGCCCAAATTGGACAGGAAGTCAATAATGGGGATTAACTTTGATCTCCTGACTTGCAGTCATCTTATGATGCAACTATAAAATCAAGCCTTTCCCCAGGGCATCTCAGAAAAGGTGAGTTATGTTTGCCCCTTAGCAGACACTTGTGCAGTTCACCTGACTGGACATGAGAGATCACCAGCACCTGCAGCATCCCTCAGCCCATGGGATGGGGCAAGGATGGCGCCATGGGAGAGCTGCATCCCAGATTCACTTTGTGGGAAGGTTGGACAATTTCTGTGCGAATAACTGACTGACTTGTTGCTAGGGAACAGTTGGGAGGCATGCTTTTGATCTCCCATATGCTTACTACTAATAAATAAACAAATAACAATAATTACAACAAACCCCAAGCCTGTTGTATCTCCAAGATTAATTAATGATGAAATACAGCTGAAATTCTGTAAAAGAAGGCAGCAAGGTGGGTTAGATTTCATATTTTCCTGCTGTGTATGGAAATAATGGTTGAAATTAACATTTTTTTTCTACTTAAAATTTACCTTAGCTGGATCAGGTTAGTGGGAGGAGTGGGGGAGTATTCCCTTCACAGACAGAGGATGAGCAGGCAGACAGTAAATCTCCCCATGCCAGTTTTACTCGCATCCAGTTTTTCCTGCCTAGTACAGTTAAGTTTTTTAGATACTTTACTTGCATTTCTAATTCAGTTATTCTTCTGAAATTTATTCAAAGGATTTATGCTTATGAAATTATAATATAATGCTGCCTATATGCCAATGAGCTGCAGGCAAAGAAAATAATTTTCTTCAATTTACAGTTATGAGGCTGGAAGAAAATGATGCCTTCTTATCACCTCTTTCTCTTTGTATGCCTCGGTATTTTTTTAAGTCTTCAGAAGGCAGGAGCTGATGATGAATTCTTAAGCAGATCACACTGATAATTGTATTTCAGAACTGTCAACTCTGTGAAGACTGTCCACGGAGGTGTCTCAGTTCACTTGAGCTATTTGTGTCACTGCTTCTCCAGGAACTCAGCCCTCAATAAAACCCAAATCACTGGGGATATTGTTAAGTCTTCTGAAAGGATTATTAGATCGAAGGAAAATTTATGGATGACACTTTGTAACAATTAATCAGGAACTGTTGATGAAGTTAAGTTGGTTCTTTATTCTTGAACAGAAAAAAAAACATGCAGCCCCTGTACAAATTGTCAAATGGCCTATTTTGTCACTCGGTTTGATTAATGGACTATTTGGAGTCCCCAAAAAGTCCTAGTACAAATAAAAAAGAATCATAAATATTGAATAAGCTCACAGCATGGTTAACCTTGACTATGTTTTGGAACATTCTTGGAGAAAACTTTGCTATTCAGAAAATAAATTGCTAAGGGGATTAAAAAAAAAAAAATATGGAGATTTTGGAAAATGTCACCTACCCAACCTTGTCATCCTGATTAGCCTGTCATGATAAATTAGCTTTCGTTAGCTTTGCAATCAGGTCAGAAACTGCTGGTACAGTACCACATTTTGCAAGTGGGGCTACACCTGGTCCACAAGAGGGGCACAGGATGGCAAGGAAAATACTCCTGCTCTTGGTGCTTTGTATGTCAGACAGTGCCGGGACTGCTAACAGGCTATTATCCTTTTGTACTGTAATTTATGGAAATGGATCCCAAGGAGTGCTGAGAGCATGGGAGTCACGGTGCCATAAGGTTGTTTCTGAAAGGTTGGGCGAAAGATGTCCGGTGATCTGTGTATATGCAAATGACAAGACCAGAGCTTCAGCTGCAGAGAACACACACACACACACACACACATACACAGACACACACACACGTTCATGTGTATTCAGGACACGCAGTTTCCATCTTTTCCTCCTGCTCCTCTGTCTCTCTATTTGCAACTCGGGCGCCCTCCTTCCCCCAGAGCTCCCCCCCATTGCTTGATGCAGCTGTTTAGTCCTGACAGGTCTGACCAGTCATTTTTGCTAACCTCTGATAGCATCTAGGTCAGCGTGATCCCAAACTGGCTTGCTTTTGTTCTCGGCTCACAAGAAATACAATGCTATTAGTTTAGGCCGGGATTCCACAAAGCTCTTAAACTCCACGTGCTTCACTCCAAGAATGCAAGCAATTCCACTCTTGTCCTTCAGCAGGGCACCTAGGTGCCTGCTTAAAGTTAGGCACGTATGAGACATGCTTGGGCTGAATCAAGCCCTCACTGAGGAGAAATAGTGCCACTTTACATTTTGTTTAGTTGGCCCCTTTTGCCAGCATGTGTCATATGCCAGCTCACTAGCCCATCTCAGCTGGCATACATGCAATCACATACTTGAAAGCAAGGCTCAGGAAGTGGGAGAGATTGAGAAATCTGTGCAACTATTTCCATGAGGGATGTAAGAGAGCTGTATAATAATAAATGCTCGTTAGATTTTGTTAATACTCTGAAAGTAACACAGGAATTCAAACAGGGGAATTGGTTTTTGTCCCATCACTTTGCATTCGGAGATATAAGTATTGCTTTATGATTCATTTTTATCCCCGCAGTTCTCCACAATCACAGGCAGCCCTTTGGCTTCCACTAAAGAATGTGCACTGCAGAGAGGGATGGGCTAGAAGCAGCACGTGGTGCTTTGGGCACCTGTCTAGGGAAACGAAGGTGCTGTCTTCGATTGCTCTTTCCTGCCTTCCATATCCATTTGGTCAGTGGTGGCCATAGGCAAATGCTTTTCTCAGAAAGGTCTGCCTCAGGGAAGTAGGGACAGGGAAGTTGCAGGGATGGTTTGGTCCATTTTCATACTTGTACTTCAAATTGGTCATGCAGCATGCGGAAAAGAGCAGGGAAGCACAAAGTTTTCAAAGGCTCTGGTTATTTCTTTGGCATATACAAGTGAAAGTCTTTTATAAAGTACTTTCATAATTATACAGTACAATGGTTAAAAAAATCCCCTGGACATTACCAGCCTGGACTGCGCTGGGGTGAAGCAGGAGTTTTGTGGGGAGGGTGACAGAGAGCTTCTACTGAGGATGGTGCAGGTCAGCCAGCAGGCAGGGCTTCCCCCCAGTGCTCTGCTTGGTCCACAACACCTCCCTGGAGTAAATACCCCACTGAAGACACCTTCTTGCAATTTTCTCAGCAAGGTGCAAAGCCAAGGTCCTGACTATCAGTGATTGTTAAGGATTGGATAAGAGGGCGTCAGGAAGATGAAGCCAGGCTCCTCTCAGTAGTGCCGAGCAATAGGACAAAAGGCAATGGGCAGAATCGCAGAACCACAGTGTGTTAGGGTTGAAAGGGACCTCTGGAGATCACCTAGACCAACCTCTCTGCCAAGGAAGGATCACCTGGAGCAGCTTACACAGATATGTGCACAGCTGGGTTTGGAATGTCTCCAGAGAGGGAGACTCCACGACCTCCCCCAGGCAGTCTGTTCCAGTGCTCTGCTACCCTCAATGTCGAGAAATTCTTCCTCATGTTGGGTGAAACTTCTCGTGATTAAGTTTATGGCCACTGCTTCTTGTCCTGTTGCTGGGCACCACTGAAAAGAGTCTGGCACCATCCTCTTGGCACTCACCTTGGAGATATTTACATGCATCAATGAGATCCCCTCTCAGTCTTCTCTTCAACTACTAAAGACCCCCAGTTCCCGCAGTCTCTCCTCAGGAAAGAGATGCTCCAGATCCCAAATCATCTTTGTGGCCTCTGCTGGGCCTTCTAGTTCCTTGTTTTTCTTGTCTTGAGGACCCCAGAACTGGGCACAGCACTCCAGGTGTGGCCTCACCAGGACTGAGTAGAGAGTGAGGATCACCTCCCTTGACCTGCTGGCCACACTCTTTGCAATGCATTCCAGGATCCCACACAAGGAATCCCTGGCCACAAGGACACATTGCCAGCTCATGTCAGCTTGTCACCCACCAGAATTCACACGTCCTTCTTTACATGCAGGTGACCATGCACTGGAACAGGTTGCCCAGAGAGGGTGTGGAGAGTCCCTCACTGGAGATATTCAAGAACCATCTGGGCTTGATCCGGTGCAATGCGGTCTAGGGGACCCTCCTCGAGCAGGGAGGTTGGATCAGAGCAGGAGGTTGGACCCACTGTGGTCCCTTCCAACCTTACCCATTCCGCGATTCTGTGAATTTTCACAGGACATGGGCGATAATTCTGGTTAAATTCCAATCCTGGTAATTGCATGCTACCTGAAGGAATTCCTGCTGCTGATTCACCTGTGGAAGCCACAGTGGTCCCAGGCAGAGCCACCAAGGGTTGTCACAACAGGCTGCATAACTGGCTTTGGGGTGGGGGCTGTTTCAGGGATTCTTGCTGATATGTTTTGTGTGGGATTTAAACATTTACTAGGTCAGGGAGACTGAGCAAAACTGTTTAGCTCAGTTGCTGGCATGGTCACAGGAGAGAGAAGAAACTTGTGCTCCATTTCCTGAGTCAGTTGAGTCTCTGGAGCACATCTAAGACCCAGAGCCTTCTCTGAATAGTAAATAATACCTTCTGTGTCAAATGTAGGTACTAAAAGTGCTTAGATCATGATCTGTTTGCTTCTGTAGGTGTCCAGATGTAAAGCTTTCCCTACTTTGAGGCAGTAGTAACAGGGTGGGAAATTGTGAATCAAATTCTGTGCTAACAGGACTCTCAGGCTGCAGAGCAGCACCTCTACTCCTTGTGAAAGAGATCCTATAAAATAAGGTAATGCACAAGAAAACACTGCAGCTAGTGAGAAAGGAAGAGGCTCTCAGGTATAGTGATTATGACGGCCAGTCAAGAACAAGGTTTCTGAGTTCTCCTGCTACATTTAATTTATGGGAGGCAGAATAGCTTCAAAAAGCAGTATCCCTATTCAAAAAAAGTCCCTATATTTTTGTGGTTAGGACACCTCTAAAAAGTGTGCATTTGAATCACCTTGGGAGACATGAATTTAAATCTATTCCCTACTTGCATCTCAGGTAGGTGCTCAGAACACTTCTTTTTCAGGGCTACCAGACTGGGTCCCCCATGGTACAGGGAGGGATACCTTGCACACAAATGTCAGCGTGGCTCAAAGGTAGACCAGGAATGTAACACCATTGCAGTACCTGATGGTAGGGGTGTGTCCTGCACAAAAGGACACGTACATGGAGAACTTGTTGCCTGGAGAACCTTAGGACTGCTGGAAGAGGTAATACTTGGTGCCTCCTGGATACTTTGCTGGTGAGCAGAGGTTTAAAGATGTCTGAATTGCTGGTTTTTCATTACTTATCCACAGCATGCTTGAGTAGATACTGCAAGGAGTCTTTCAACATGTGAACTCATAGGAAGGCTTTTCTTTGCAGCTCCTTTGGAGCAGATCAAAATGCTTTGCTTTCTAAAATAAACTGTTCTCAGTGTCTTTTGTAAAGCTGGCAAAGGAAGAAGATCAACCTCAGTCCACATTCTCTTCTTCTAACTTTCCAAACAGACATTAAAATAAAATGCCTTTTACTAAACATTAGGTAGGCGTTTTCCTTTGATGAATCTCTGCTCCCAAAAGGCAGCTCAAATCTAGGAAACATGAGGAAAGATTCAGCCACTTGAAGGGTGCAGATTTCATTGTTACTGTTTGCCAGTGAAAGAACAACAATGCATTAAAAAACATGTATACTAAATAACACTAATTGCATTATAAAGAGCACCAGGCATCCTATAAAAACTTGTTGCCCAAATGTGTCTGTAACAATTTATCAGCAAATCATCTTCACGCAAAAGAGCCAAAGCAATTAGCTGGGGGCTGGCTGAGCTCTGCACTACTTTCACATGCTGTGTAGTAAAACAGATCACCAAAAAAAAAAAGTCCTGTATATCTCAAAACGCTAGGTAAGTGCTTCAGCTGTTTCACTAGGGTCTCTTCTGTGTTAATTTGCCATATTTTAGAAAGCATGTTACACCTTATTCATTTTTTCACCTTCTCTTCTTTCACTGCCCCTGCTATGGTTTGGCTACATGTGCCTAAGAGTAAATCCCCTGCAGAAGAATTTGCATTAGCTAGAACTGAATCAACAAACAGGTTTCACCTGAAAGTGGACAGACTTATTCTCCAGGTTAAGGCTGATTTTTATTTATTTATATTTTTAAGCTTCTTTGACCAACAGGTAAGTAAAAACCTAACTATGATAATGAAATAACATCGACTTGCCCTGCCTGTTTCAGTTTCGTTTTTGTGGTTTTAAGTTAGTGCTTTCATTTAATATAACCCTTACACCACCATCTGATTTTGAAGATATCAGAAGAAGAATAAATGGCAGGTATATGGTATTTTCCCTTTTAAGAGGTGTTGTAATTTTACACATTAGGATAACAGCTCTGGATCAAGCCACTCTGAGCTTTGGATAACTGTAGACTGGGAGTATTGTGAAGATGTGACTACAGATTCGCTTATACTTCTTTCCAAGAAAATGTATGTAAGTTATAGTGGCTGGTTTGTGCTTTTATAGGCTGGAACTGTGTTATTCATGGGATGTGGAGTATAACGTTGATTTTGTGTTCCTACTCTTCAATTCTTCTGTAAATGCAAAGAGAGGAGAAAGCAATTTGGCTCTTGCTCTTCACAGATGGGAAGATATGGTCTTTGATCTTAATGCTAGAACTAGTAATCAAATGTTGATTTCCTGGCTTTTAATGTGTGAATGAGTTGAAAGATGCTCTTGACTAGGCTAACAAGCCATGTGTAGTGGGTGAATGATGCTTCGACACATTTATGATATAAAACAAATGTATGAAGGTCTTTTGATCCGTGAGCTAAGGCTGCCTATGTTTACAGAGACAAGGCAGGAGTATTTGGAGGTTTTGAAAAGTATCCACCTGCACTGCTGTCTCCCTGCCTTTACGCTGGTTTTGCTTATCTTTCTGTTTGCTAGCTACAGTGCTTTCTGCTAGATCAGTGTTAATATTCACTTCATGTGAGCTTCACTATTACACCTCCCCGAGTGGAAATAGCACAGCAAAACCTTGTTAGACCTACAGTGTCTATGTTTGGGCTTGGGAAAGGACAGGGCAGCTCTTACGGCCACGCAGCTGCACAAAACCTGCTTGTTTCCTCTTTTTCAATGAACGGCACCGAGCGCTCAAGGAAGTCAGCAGCTGTATTTTGCTTGGAATTATATGTGAAGGAGGATCCTCCTTCTTGTCATTTTATTTATCATTAACAGCCATTTTAATTTCTTCCCAGTGGCAATTATACTGATATCACCACATCTAAATCAGAAATGACACTCTAGTGGTTATGTTATGTTGACTGGGCATCACCTAATTTTTAAGTGGCATTCTTGCCCCATCATTGTGATTATATCCCTTTCCAATAAGTAATGTAAGAAAAGATCTACATAATGGGAAAACATACATATTAATATATTCCATGACAAACATGTTAACTTTACATATTAATCATGGTAAATAGAAGTCATGTTTTACATTTTTCCTCTTCAGTACACTGTTCTCTTGACGGCTTGCTTTCCCTCTGGTTCTATTCTTTCCAGTCCTGGTGTACATTCCACTGCCTCTGGTCACCCTGTTAGTTGCAGAAGGAGAAGGCAGGTCACATCCATCTGGTTAAAAGGAAAAAAAAGGAAAACCAATGTTACTGGGTAACGTAATATTGCTGCTCTCCTCATTGCATTCAGGTCTGCATGAAGGGACTTGAATATGTGCAATAAACATATGTGTGTGATAATGAGATTGTTGGTGGAAAGTCATCTTGAAAAGACAAGGCGCAATTAAGCTTGCTTACTTATACAAGTTAGAATGACAAGATGCCAGTGCTGGCCCCGCTCATCCATATAATAGGGTTCTCCTTCCCTGCTTAGCTGTACTGGGAGAAGCATTTCCTGTCAAACCTCTGCCATGACTCCACCACAAAGCACTCTGCCTTCCTCCCTTTCATACACCATTCATTCTCACAGTCACATCACTATCCTGATTTCAACTGAGTGCCTGCTAGCAAACACCTGTACTAGAATAATTTAAGAATTCAACGCAAAGCCTTCATATAACTGAGTATTTAATCGTATTGGTGTAGTCTCTCGTCCAATTTTAATTGAATACTTAGAGATGTCAGTGGGGAGATGTGCAGGTTGCTCACAAATGCTTAATAATGCGATGTGTGGAGTCAACAAATAATGCACCTTTCTTTTGCTATCTTGAAGATTTAGATAGGATATCTTGGATGCTATTGACAAGGAGGGAAGTGTGGAACAATAGGAACATACGATAGTGTTAGATAACAATAGCTATCATTATGCATCTTGAATTGAATGATGAAGCCATCAATTAGAGAAATAGCCCTCTGAGTATATATCATCGACAAGATGAATACCAGTATATTGCATTTCTGGATGGAGATCTTAGTGATCTGTAATTCAGAAAGGCAGTGAATAGTATATACAGTCAAACTAATTCTATTACTTTGAAAATCAGAAATCTTTTGCCCATGTTTCTTTTGTTTTGGTGTTTGGTTTTTTTTAGCTACAAGATTTTTTTCAGATACTGAAGGTATTTGTACTTTATATTAATAACAAACAGTGTTTTCTCAGTTAGTTTTAAGATGCCATTCTTCTTCACAGTAAGCATATTTAGTGGACACCTTCAGGGCTTAAAGGAGCATGAGGAGCAGTTCTTTCTAGATGCTGTCTGCTCTCTTAATTAATTCTTACATACAGGCATGGGGATCCACACCCTATGAACTCTGTTAAAGTCCCTCTCCACAGCAAGGAGCAGACCCGGCATACACTCCTTAGATGCCATAGCCTCTATTTTCAACCTAAATTCTCTCGTGTTCTCTTTGGAATGTCTGATAGTTTCTATCCCCTCTGCCTCTCTCAACATCGGGTGGTTTTTTTGTCTATTTTGTTTTGTTGTTGGGTTTCGGGTTTTTGGTTTTTTTAGAATAATCATTAGTATTGTTTATAGCAAAGAAACAGAAAGAAAAGTTAAAGAGACAGAAGTTGCATTACAATAAGTAAGGAATTCTCAGCTCTTGTAGTTTCCAGTTAATCAGCTTAATTTCTTTTACTTACATTTCAAAGTGAGTATATATTCCATGGTCAGGGCCAAAATTTATTCTTGGATCTTTACACAAGTACCAAAATGTACAGCAGCAGCATTATACGGTGAAAATGGCTCTGTAGGAGAATAAAGAAAAAATATGAGCAAAGACTGTAATTAATGGAGTGCTTGACTAACTACAAAATACAATTTAAGGAATGAAAATAAGCATTCATGACCATTATCTGTATTATTATTTTTGGTTGCGGCTTTTTTTAACATGGACTCCTTTGTGTGAAATCAGCTTTATGATCTAAACATTTAGGTCCTCTTCAGATTTGTTTGCTTGTATGCAGAAGGTCATTATATGAAAAAATGGATCCTACCAGGCATGCCAGTGATTGTTGTAGCAAAGAATTTCTAGAGCCTTAGGGGATAAAAAACAGTCACTGCCTTTCCCAGAAGCATCTGAAAGGGCTAGTGAAGTTTGGTGGATCTCAAAGGTATTGACAATATACGGCCTGATGAGGGTAAGAAAAAGCTCAGGTCTTTCAGGAAAACAGCAGGCAAAAGAAATTTCTGTAGCTTTCCCCCTTCAAAATCTAATCAAATGAAACCACCTACAGGCCAATAAGCTTCTTGAGTGCACTTTGCCCTGGAAATAGTGTTGTATTTTCAGCCAAAACATAAATAATGCAATAAAAGAAAATGGTTGATGTCTTCTTAATGAGCTATTGTTAAGGCACCCTTCGCTCTTATCTCTTTTCATAGCCTGATGCAAAGAGCAGCATTCAGTGATTGAGAGCATATTTTGAGTGCTGCTAGGAAAGTACAAATGAGAAAACAGGTTTAATTATACTGCTTACTGCATCTAGAGGTCCATGTGGTTTGACCGGATGTGTTAGGACACCCTGTAATTTGGAGGAATTCTCTATGCACTGGCACCATAAATGTACTGCTATCAAAAGGATGGTTAATAACCTAAAGTTGGCTGTTAACATTGCTGGAGCTGGTGTCTATAATTTCAGTGAGTGACCTGAATGACTCTTCAATGAAAGACTGAAATGTCACTCTCCTCCTTTACTTTGTTTGCCTTGAGCAAAGACTGCTCCAGATTGTGTACATCCACCAAGGTCCAAATGATGAAAGGGCAGTGCGTAAGCATGGATTCAAGGCTCAGCTAAATCTCCCTGCTCTGGCAGAACAGCAAGGAACATGAGGAAGAGGGCATGGGTGAAAAATAAGATGATCTCCTCTGGAGCAGCTTCCACTGTGGCTATCTTTCCCCATCTCTGAGCAAATAAAAGTGAGCCTGGCTATTGGGACCTATAGGCTCTCCCCTGCTCTCTTAGCTGCCAGCCACAAGTAAATCAGACCTGATGCCTGCGGCTAAAGGCAAAGCAAATGGTTTCCATTACCCAGGTATTTATTTTGCACCTGCTTCTGTGACATCTGTGTAATAACAGTTACATATGACAAAAGATAGTCTGACCTGACTTCGAGTATTTCATTGCTTTTTTCATTGTGCTGACTGAGCAAGCAAGCAGAGGACTCATATTCTTCATGGGAGGTAGAACTGTAGAATCATTTAGGTTGGAAAAGACCTTTAAGATCATCAAGATGCCACAGACCATCCAGCTGAGACACCTGTGGAGTGGCAAGTGCAAAGACCTTTGCTGTCAGGAATCTTAAACCCTTGTTTCCGATGTGCCTCGTTGGTACAGTTCAGATGTAGTAAAGGAGTAAAATACTATCAGTAAATTTCAGAAAGTTCAGTATTTGCATTTCATTTGGAAACCTATGACATTTTGGCATATTTTCACTGGAAGGCCAGAGCAAGGCTGATTGAAGATCAGTGTCGGCATTAAAATATACACGGTACGGAGAGCTGGTGCGCTTCAGAGCAAAGCCAGCCTCCCAGGCACAGAACCAGGGCAACCCTGGGACAGTGAGTAGGACTGTTAGGGTTGGCGTTTTTTTTAAATACAGCACTGAACAAAGAGATAAAGTCACCCACAACACTCTGAAACTGTATCTTCTTGGAGTGACACAGGTCCTTAGAGCAAATATGCTTGCTTTCAGACTTTTGTTCATATTGCCTGATGTACAAGTGTCAGAACTGGGGGCTGTTCAACCTTTTCACTTACTGTGTGGCAGATAGGAAAGCACTGGAACAGCAACATTCCCTATATTCTCTCTGGTACAGTATGGTTAGTTTTCAAGGACCAAGAAACTTTTCCATCATTTGGGTAAGTACGGATGTCAGTTGTACTCTGGCAAAATTATGATGAGAAGCTCCAAAAAATCCAAGCCTGAATGAGCATTCCCCTCCAGGCATCATGAAGGCACTATCAACATTTTGTTTACTGAAAATGTTAAAGACGTACTGCTGCCATTTATGTATGACTGGTAAACTTCTGACTCAATTTCTGGAAGCAAAGAAATAATTGCTTTCACCTTCCCACCTTGTACTGTCTGTAATTAGTTGAAAATGTGACATAATGCCAGGAAGATGGAATAAAGTAATCTAGAAAGCAAGGACACTAGTGCTTTAGTGGCATTAGTGCTCCAGAGAGTACATTTGTGAAGCATTTCTGTTAGATTTAGGACTGTATCTGATTTACATGGCGGGGAGAAAAACATCAACTCATCTGAGGTGAAGCACAGACTGGCTTTCCTCCAGTCACCTGAACACACCACTACCAACATCCTTTTCTGCCCCTGCTAGATAAAACCCTTGTCTCTACAGCATCTTTTACAGCCCACCACTCATCTTGCAGGGTTCTAGCTCATACCATGTGACTCAACGCTGAAATATTTTGTATTGCTACAATTTCAAGTTTTTGGGAAAGGAGGACTATTTGGCGCTTTCCTCTTTGCACCATGATGCGTGTTTTGTGACTGCTGAACATGGCAACTTTTCACAAACACGAAAGGAAGAAATGCAAAAGAAGTCGCCTCATCACATTAACAGAATGAAAGATACCGCAAATTAAATCACACAGGTGGAAAAAGACCTTGGTGGGTTGTTTTGGGTTTTTTCCCCCATGTAGCTAGAAAAGATCCCTCACACTGAAAGCAAAAATTGTCTGTTTCTGTGGTAAAATGTAAACTGTATATATTTGCCATAAATCTACTCAAATTTTGTTGCAAGAGCATATAGGCAAACCTCTGTGCTTTTTTAGGTTTACACATATTACAAGACATCTTGACCTACCCTCTGCTGAAAGGGGAGAGAAAAGCCTGAAACACTTCCAGCAGCCTCCCTCTCTATTATTATTTTCACCTTTTATTTTTTACTGGGAGTAGGGAGGGAGGCAGAGAGAAAAAGGGAGAAGAGATGAAAAAAAAAAAGCTATCAAGTAAGTTAAGATTGTGACTTACAGAAGTGACAGGAAAAGCTGTTTTTTGAACTAGGATGGACAATAATCTGTCCCTCACAGTCCAATTCATTTAGAGAAGACCTGGGAACTGGAGGTTTGCCTTCTTAGCAGTTCTTCCGGAGCAAGGTTTGCTTTGCCATCAGCCATCATCTGAGGGCTCAGAACTTGCAAAGCTGCTGCCATTGCCACCATAGCTCTTACAACATCATTGACGGCAAACACTGAACTGAATTTCCCAAGATTTTGCAAGTTATCTGGAGGCCCTGGGAAATTTCACTACAGCTTGAGGTTAGGCAGGTCTGTGCATTAGAACTGTTTCTTCCAGCAGCATGAACACTCACAGAAATAAGAGCCAGGTTCTCCTCAGAGACTGTTTTTACACTGTTTCAAGAGTGTTTTGTTCCTCATTTACATTCCCAGGAGAGGAAACCGACTCAATATCTCTCTTATTTGTAGGCACTTGTGATAGCAGATTGAGGTTTCCCAGCTCAGTAAGAAGCCAAACGATCCAGTAACTGACTCTGCATCTCGATTTCTGAGGAGACAGGAAAAATGATGTATTTCATCCACTTCCATCTGGCTACTCTTGCCACACCCTATGCAGGAAGGAAAGGTACATTATGCTGCTTGTATGCAGGGGTTATTTTGAAAGTAACATGACCCAAGGAGAACCCCTCATTAGGGCTTCAATGAGGGATTACACATAGGTGTCAAGGGGCAAATAAGCCAGGCGTTTTCAGATTATTCTTGTTTAATGTTATGAAATGGCTTTCAAAACTCTGGATGCAAATAAAACTTTCCAATAGGCTGCCAGGAAGAGTCATGCCAATAATGCCATGCCAATGTGAATGAAGTCAGAGTGTTTTTCTTTGTAGCAATCAGACATGCCACATAATGTATTTCTGTGGAGTTCTCTTTCTTGGGTGGTTGAAATCACTTGGCTGGCAGCCTCGTGCCTCCCAGCTCACCTGAGGCATGCTGTAATCAGCCAGAACTGCGCTGCATGTCATGTCTTACTGCTTCCAGAAAATATACAAATTTCCTTTCCTTCTATTCCCTTTGTGAATGAGTCCCTTAGGGGTATGGTTTTAAGACAGCACACAAGAAGCCTTTGCACAGATCCTCGTAACGCATAATGAGATTTGTGTGCCTGCCTACTTTCTCTGAAAATGAACCCTAGAACAGCAGAAGTGACTTGGTCTGGCACTCGCTTGGTCCTTTTGACCTCCCTCTTGTGGCAGAAGAGAAGGACTTCCCCCTCCTCTTACAGAAAACCTGGAGGGTATGTTTTTATGATGTGCTGTCTGGTCTTGCAGTAAACAGAGACATTTCTTGAGGTTTTTAGAGTCACCAGCTCCAGTTCTGAAGAAAGATACGGTTGTTTAGCACTTCATGGGATAAACTTGTCTTAAAAGTACAGGTGCAATGAGTCTGCATGTCCTATGAAAGAATGCTTGAAGGCAGAGTTTTTGCTTCAAAATTACATCAGAAAACATGTTAAGTCCCAGAGAGCTAACTGCTTATGACAAGTAGAAAAGTCTCACCTGCAGAACAGGTGCCAAGAGCTCACGCTCTTTCCAAGCCTTTTTCTGTTATTACTCCACCCTGCAGTGTTTAGTGAAGTGGCCCGGTAAAAATTCCCCTGCGAAGACTCGTGTAAGCTTCTTGTACACAGCCCATTCATAATGTTTCTTTGTAAGGCCTACAAAAAAAGCCAGAGAAAGAACATGCTATAACCACCACCAAAACCTCTGGGCTGTTATGGATAGCGGGAAGGTTTCTTGCAGTTTGCCAGGATCCATGCTGAGTGCCTGGGGAGCTGAAAACTGCTCTTGTCCTGTGATAAGGGCTTTACATGAAGCAGGCTCTGCTGGAGGCACAGCAACTTACAACCGGCATTGAACCAGCACTGCCAAAATGCCCCTTATAACCAGCATCAATTGAAGGGATGTCAAAAATCCTCCTGCCCTATAATCTAAGTAAAGAATGTAAGTTTAATGTGAAATACACACTGGAAAGTATAACTGAGATCAAGGTATTGTGTGCCTACGCCATGTACACAGAATTCTGTTGTCGCTGACTGAGAATCAGCAGGTTGTACCTCACAGTTTCTTGGGTTTTGCCTTGGGTCTAGATGTACTTTTGCACTAGAAAAACATAGCAAGTGCAGTAAGTGTTTACCCCCTCTGATGTTACCATTTCATCTGGTCTAATAAGATCCAGCTTTTATTTATGTGTGTATCTGCGCCTGTGAGAGGCAGGAAGAACATACCAGCTGGGGAGGAAAAATGAAAAAGAAAAAAAAGAAAATATTCCTGGGTACCTACCCAAGGAGTTAATGCATTGGGGCATATGTGAAGGAGTTAAAACACTACACAGGTACAGATCCTGTGGCAATTACAAATGGTATTGAAATAAAAACCAGAAACAGGAAGCCAAAAAACAGGTCCCTAAGGCAGGCATCTGTCTTAAATGATATCATTTGTCAAGTTTCCAGCATTTTGTGGTTGTGAACACAAAAAGAAGTTCTGTGTTACACTAAGGACATTACATACTCATTAGTTGGAATGTTCCTGAAGTACATAATACAGGATTTTCATTTAATAAGAAGCAGCTACTTGCAACTGCATTGCACATAAAATAAATTCTGGGCACACTAATTGCCATTCAAGGATGTTCTGCCTAATTTTTGACAGGTTTTTCTTCCCCTCCCCCCTTAGACGACACTGTAAAAATTGTAGGCAGAATGTATTACTAAAATGTTAAAATCTTTGGAGAATATTTTTTTATTTCTGAAATCTGAATTTCTTCAGTCATGAATTATGAAGGTTTTAATGCAGATATTAAAGAAAAAAATGAATAAAACAAGTTATCTACAGGAATATTGTAGCAAGAAGTGGAGTGGTAAGAAAGCAAAATGAATACACATACATATACATGCGTGTCTCTTGGTACAATAACTCTCTAAGTCATCCCCCACCATCTCAAAGAACAAACCTAGCTTTAATTAATTGGTTTAGTTCCTCTATCTGAACACTATTAGTGCATTAGTTTTAACTAATATATAAGCTTCCCCCTCGCTGCCCTGCCAGTGACCTTAAGCTTCACATGGTAGGAAAGCCACTTGCTGTAGAATAGAAAAGTAATTTATCCACCATGATTGTTAAGCTCTGGCCCCTCTGTAAAACAGCAACTGACAATTGTGCTGTGTTATGGATGGTACGTTTGTGGTGTGTACAATAGTGTGCAGAGCATCAAACTCACTTCCCTGAACACTGCAGGCAGGATTTGAAAAGTGATCGTAGAGAGAAGCGACCACTTGCTGAGTGATGCCCCTCCATTTCCAAATCTTTTTTTTTCCAAGTAACTCCCTGCAGTTTTTTTTCTCAAAAGAAAGATCAGTGTTTTTTTCTCAGCTTAAGTAAGAGAAGTATGTAGTTTTCCATTCATAAAAGTATGTCATATTAATAACGATGAAAAAGGAGGTTACATTGCTTTTATTTTACCTGGGATTTCCCTGCTTCTTTCCACATTTCAGGATTTAGCATATTCCCTCAAAACATAATAAATTTCTATTCTGTAGCTTAAGGGATCCATCAGTTAAAATGTTAGTCTTTCATCTTTATTACCCTCCCATTAAAATGAAAGAAACCGGGACACACTTCAGTTTAGAAGAAGCAATTTAGTTGGTAATGTCCTTACTACTCAAGTCTTTACAAAGAGAGAAAGTGCATTATTGCTTATATTTCACACATCTATCTGCATAAGAAGCAACTAAACCTTTCAGACACATACGATATTAAATTTAATAATATTCTTTGATTAGATTATTTTATTACAACATTTTTCCATTACTAGTCATTTCCCGTGCACATTTACATTCATAAAACCTGCAGGTTTTTCTTTGTTTGTATGTGTTTATATGTATTCATAAAGCAAGGAAAAGATTTTCTGTTTTGCTACAGCTGTTAGAGTCGAAAAGAACAGATTAATAACTAGCCACCACGTAGGACTAGGTTTTCTTGTACACTGCACCAGTAACCCTTTGCTATAATGAGGACACAAAGAGGCTCACATCAGGCTGCTCCTCTTCTTCATAACTCAAAAGCGTCACAGTGGCAATAGCCTCTAGTGCTATTTGTCTTTAGTGCAGTTGTGACACTTCGGCATGATCCATAATTTGGCAGCTATTTACCGTGACATTTCCCTTCAGTGCAGCCATAACATTCAGTGAAGCCATTATTTGGTTCCATTTACCATATAAATTGTATTGTCGTGCATGCATGCTAGCAGCTACATTAGGTACCTGAAAATGAGTAAATCTTGTAAAATAGATACTAACAGCTATTCAGCAGAGAAATTTCTTTACTCCTCAGACAGAAGTAGGAATATATATAATATCTGCAAACACTACTGCAAACTTTTCCTTGAGAGATTGCAATTATCTGTATTTACACGACACAGCAATTATTCATATCCATGTACTAAATATACACTTTCTGTATATATACATTACACACATTTGCACGCATACAAACATACAGCAAACTATCACTTGGTAGAAACCCAACTTAATTCAAAAAGGTATTAGGAGAATCCAGCATAGCAATTAAGTAGGAAGCATATCTGTAAAATGTGCTGAGGGTTGCAAGCCAGGAGAGAGCGAGTACGTGTGTGTCCGTGTGCGCGTGCGTATGCACACATGTGACAGACTCAGGAAAAAAGCCAGCTCTTCATCTACTTCTTTGTTGTTTTTCCATGGAAGCGTATGTGTGTAGGGAAGGGAAATTCGGTTATTAGCCTCAGCAAACAATGCCAGATTCCTCTGCAGCAAATTCATTTAGAAAGGTAAAATTAGGATGTAGTGCTAGCAACCACATCTCAATGAGCTGCTATTATTAATAGTATTATTATTTAAATCCCTGCTCTCTACATATAGTATACTTAGTACTTCCAAGGCAAATGTATTATTATTTTTAATCATTTAAGTCCCCACTGTGCACACAGCTTTTAATACACCTTTTTTGCAAGCATATTAAGTGTATTGTTATTAATCCCTTGCTGTGACTCTACAGTATTTCTTTTCCTTGTATGTTCAATGTCCTATCATCATTTAAACCTCTCAGTGTGTGCATGCCATATACATTTTCCTAGCCATCTAATATTTAAACATTATTTAAATCTATCATAGCTAACTTATTCAAAGTCAGCTCTGCTCTCACAACTGTAAGTTTGCAGAATATACTTTTACATAAAGAGAAGTTGAGGGTTTTTTTCCCACTTGCTGAAAGACAAAATTTATCATGAAACTCATCAAAATGGCTTTATCTGCATGTTTAAGAAATACTTTTCACCCTCTCTCCATTGATAATGCTCTCTTTCAGCAATTTAAAGGATAAAAGTTGTATCTTTAAAAACAAAAATTACTTCTTCATTCCATATGCACTCACGGAAGAGTTATCATGTTGATCCTGAGCTACCCCTTCAGCTTAACATAGACGTTTGATGAAAAAGACAAGCCCAATGACCATAGCCTAACCTAAACACCAAAAGCACTACGAAATTTGAACATTAGCTATCCAGGTTATGCAGATAACAAATGTAAACCTTTTATTAATGCTGTGATCAGTATGAAAGTGCTAAACAACAATCTGAAGCCAAAATTAAAATGAGCAACATGTCATATCTGAATATATATGTGTGAAACTTCCAAAGGTTCCTCTCTCCCCCTGCTTTGACCAGTGAAGAAAACCTGGGGCAGTTGCATTATGCAATGTTATATATGAAGTAACATATTAAAAAGAAAGTAGAGTGTATGTCCAAACAGAATCCTGTTACAGGAAGAATTTTTTATGACAAAAACATATGGAATCCACTGCCTCAGAAACACCAAATCTATTGACCTGACAAGTGGTCAACACATCTAAAAATTGGGCCATTTGGACAGGTTTTGGCATTTGGCTGCAGGAATTTAATTTGAAAAAATTGTTACTCATGCAACTTTTCTCTATGTATCACAGATGTAACCAATTATTATTTTTTTTTTATTTTGCCACAGTACATCCCAAACAACATTGTTTTTTCAAGATGCATTTATTGACCAAGGACTTCACCTTATCACTGAACAAGAAAAGACATCACATGCCTAGGAATAAAATGTTGAGAACTTTGCATGCTATGTACGGTACTTGAGTGTTTGCATCTCTCTAGATTCAGTTGGAAGGCCAATATACCTTTCTAATTATGCAAAACACAAACACAACACAATATTTGTATTATCAGAGATGAAAGAGGAATTATGTTTCTAACAGCAGATCTTATTTAAAACAAAAACCATGGTGGTTTGATGCTCACCTTGAGTAAAAGACAAAAATGGTAGCAAAGACTCAATCCATTCTGCCTTTCCCCAAAATCCACCAAAGTGAGACTAAACCCAGTAGTCAGGTATGGCCCAAGAAAGGGACAGTTCTCCATTGTACACAATTCTTTATGATTCTAATGACATATGTACTAAAAAATATTGAGAATGCACTAAATCGAAATTAAAAGTATTTTTCTGTCTGCACTACTGAATAAGATGTATGTTTTCCTATGTTATACTCAAAACTGTTGTGTACAGTCAGTCCTGAATAATGCTCTAATATTAAGTTTACCCTGGATTTTTTCCTTCAAATCCTAGACATTATCAGTCTATCATTATGTTTATTATGAGGTGTATGATCTTAGGAAATTTCCATCTCTTCAACTGCATAGAAATGAATGTAATTTCAAAATATGTGGCAAAATTGGCCTTTAAGATCTTAAAAGTTTGCTATGGAAAAAAAAAGATGTAGAGCAAGCAGTTTCAAGTATTTTATTGTTCTGGAAAATATTACGCTTCTAGCTGGAATTCCCACTGTATGTACCATTAATAATATCCACTAGGTGAGGAAGAATTTTTTAAACTTTACAAAACCCTTTAACTGCACCCACAAGAAAATCTATGGCTGAGCATCAGTACGTGTACCAGGTATTGTGACTATATATTTAAAATAGTCTTGCTGTTTGTAACAGGGCTTCTGCAGAAGCGCTGTTTGGTAAAGTAGAAGTAGTGGCCTGACTATGGGAAGTCTTTTCAAGAATGATCAGCCAAATAACTCTGCAAAACAGAATATCTGAAAAAGAGCTAGTCAGCAAGAAACATATAAATATGAATAAATGCCACAAATATTTAAACAGCTTTTAAAACTTTATTTAATCTTCAAAAAATATACAGGACCTGCACATACATGAACATGGCTCAAAATCCCACTCCAACACTCTTTAAATACTGACTAAAGGGGAGACTGGACAATAAACAGTAACAGTGGAAAATGAAAAGGCAACAAAATGAGACTATATTGCAACCTCTAGTTAAAGATTTAAAAGAAAATTGCGCAGTTGTTTATAGTTACGAAAGACAGGATTAAAAAAAAAAAGTCAAGTTGCTTAATATTACTGACATGTCAGAATTGGAGGATAAATTTCCCTGTGTAACCAGTCAAGGAATATTACTATGATCCATGATGCAACTGAATTATGATTATCATGTTTGTGACAGAAAATCAAGAGCATTTTTTTCCCAGAAACTTCAAAAGATTAATAGAGCAACCCTAAGATACAACTCTTTACTTAGTCTTGTTCTAACAATTTTATTTTTAAATCAGGGAATCAAAATTGCTGAAAGATTTTTTTCTGAGCTGAACTACATATGAAGTCTTATCAAATCAGGCTGACAGACTAAATCTGCCTCTGCATCAAGACTTATTCTGTCAAGAACAATGTTCTTGTCTCACGCTAACCTAAGTGACAGTATCAAACACAGGTCCATTATGTCCCTGCTACAGCCACTGATTTAAACACTTTAAAGAAAATAAAAACAAACAAACAAACAAAAACCCCACCCAACCCCCCCAAACCCCAACAAACCCATCCCTTTTTATTAACTCTTTAATGCCGTTTTTAATATAATATCCATTACTAAGCTTAAAAAAATAAATTGTTTCTAGTAAATCTGAGGCATAAAGTGCCCATTTTCTGTCTTCTGATTTATATCATTGTTCTGTTTTTACAGCTTACTGTTGACAGAGTGAGGTAATTCAACTACAATTTTTCCAATGTTTTTTCCCATGTACATGTAATCTACAGCACGGAATACAGATTCCAAGCCAGTGAACTTGCCCTCTGGAGACATGTCTCCAAAGTCCACCTCACAAACCAGGTCTCCTCTTTCATACATCTTGAGCAAATGCTGCAGAGCCATTTTGTAGTCAGAAAGGTAATGGTTCAAGAAGAAACCCCGGACGCTGGCAGACTTCTTCAATAGTTTTGCTGGCAACAACTCTGCTTTAATGGGCTGGAGGCCAGTGGGGTTTTGGTAGCCAGCGATAAACCCAATAACTATCAGGCGCCCTTTGATAGCCAAGGCATTGAGAGCCAAGTCAAACATCTTTCCCCCAACAGATTCATACACCACATCCACACCTTCGGGGTAGTCCTTTCTAAGCACAGATTCGACATTTTCAGTTTTATAGTTGATGGTACGGTCACAGCCAATGGATTTCAGAAAGCCACCCTTTTCATCACTGGAGCAGGTTCCAATCACATGGCATTTTGCCTTCTTTGCAAGCTGCACAGCGAACTGGCCCGTTCCTCCAGCCGCTGCTGTCACCAGAACCTTCTTGCCTTCAGACAGGTCTCCCAGCTCTTTCAAACTGAGGTATGCAGTTGCGCCACTTACCATTAAAGTGAGAAACTCGGGTTTCACTGAGGGTAGAGGGACTGCTTGTCTGGCAGGCACAACTGTGTATTCAGCAAAGGAACCTGCTTTCACATAGGCCACAGCTTGACCCACTGTGTAATCTGCACTAGCACTGAGTCCTAACGCTACCACATCACCGACACCTTCAAAGCCTACATCAAAGGGGGGTTTAACTGAGGCGTCATATCGACCAGCTGAGTAGTTTATATCAGATGCATTAATGCCGACAAATCTAGAAGAAAACAAAAATGTATTAACGAGATTTACTCCTTACCAAGTTTTCATTGTATGAGAAACCTTCAATTCAAATTGCTGGGAAAAGTACAAGATTTGTTCTGATTCTCTCTATATTTGAATGAGTACACTCCAAAGACTACTTTCATCAGACTTCCGTAGTTTCCATTCCGTTATTCTAGAAGTACAGACAAATTTTATAAACAAAAAGAAACAACAAAAAGCTGTAAAAATTAAAACCCAAGCCCAAAACAAAACAAAACAAAAAAATCCTTTATGTTTTACTTAGGCCTACTTGACCAAGCTAAACAAGCTGAAAGTAAATCTGTAAAAGATAAAAGCATGAAAATTAATTGACCACTTCATACAAGATGTGAAAACACTAAAGAATAAAACATGCAGAGCGGTAAATACGTGGATTCTGGCAACAAATTTACATTTTTGAATATAATAGTACTGTTAATGACTAATGATCATATTAACTATCGATGTCATTGGCAAGGTCATGTTACTGTAGGCAAGTACTTTTTAATTGATGGAGTCACTACAGCAAATTTGCCTTTTGATGTAGCTAATGTCAACGTTAAAATATTTTTCTTTATATAAATTACTTGCAACACATCAAAACAACCTTGCACAGAAGGAGTAAAATTGTAAAACTGAAAATCAAGTCCTACTGACCTCTAACAGGTGAAAATGTATGGCAATTATTTATTTTTTTTTCAGAGAAAGATAGAGACATTCTCACAACTTGATTAAGCGTTAGAGGAGATAATGTCTAAAACAAAGTTATGATCTAGCTCAAATGCAAAGACTTTTTAATTTATTTAATTAATTTTTTTAAAGTAACAGTATCTTTACACAGGCAGAAGAAGAGAGGTTGGGGAAGGTTCTGCTAACTGGAAAATGTAAAAAAGAAACACATGAAACAGCAAATGCCAGGACTGTTACTATGCGTGGATGTGACAACCCAAAAGGTGTACTTGACACCATACAAAAGCCGCAGAAGTAGGCAAACAGTGCACTTTTAATTGTTGCAGTTAGCAACAAACTCAACTCGTATATGTGTGTAGTTTTAAATTGCTTGCACACAGAGCGAGGAGAACTAAAACCTCTTTGCTCCTTTTGATTTCTTTCATTCTTTACAGCTTGGGGAGCTTCAAACTTTCACCAATGTTATGTATAAAAAGACACGTAAGCATGAACATATCCATGCCAAAATAAGGTAAAAGTGACTATAGCTCTTGGTAATCCTGCCTTTAACTCGCTGCTCTGTCGCAACAACAAATGCCTACGTCTTGTTCGCAGATACAAAAAAAATCTACTGTTATCCGGCTTTAAGGTGACTCCCGTAAGGAGCGCTAAAAGATGTATGAAAATTGGTAACGGAGTTGCAGCTTCCGAAGCAAACCGTGTCCCTCGGGCGCCAGGCGAGACGTGCCAGCGCTGCACCAACCTCCTCCCGCTCTTACACCCCAACTTCTGCGGAGGGGAGTGGATGGTGAGAGCCCGCTTGGGAAGCTGTGCTCGCCCCCTCACCGGCCTCACGGCTTCGCCCAGCCGGGGCTCTCGGTAGCTGCGAGGCCAGCCCGGGGCGCCCGCTCTGCCCTCGGCTGGGGCAGCGCACCCCGAGAAGGGCAGGCAGCGCAGCGACAGCAGAACAAGCCCCCGTCTCTCTAAGACCTTCCCCGTCTCGGTGCTGCACGGCGGCGGCCGGAGCACAAAGGCAGGTAGAACAAACACTCTGAGGACAAAAACTTTGCGTGCGGGGAAAGGGCAAGTCGTGCGGGGGGCCAGGCGCCTGCCGAGCAGGGCTCCAGCACACGCACCGCTGCTTTTGTTCTGTAGCCGGAGAGAGTGCGAACCTTCCCCGCCCGGGCCGCACCGCAACTTGTGCGTGCGGCTGCGGGGGCCGCGGCGCAACTTGGTGCGGGCCGGCCGCTCCCCGCCGCGCCGGGCAGGGGATGCGGGCTCTCCGCGGGGCTGGGGCGGCCGGGCACGGGATGCCGGCGGCAGGGCAGAAGCGGACAAAGCCGTGTGCGCTGCCCCGCTGCGCGGGGGGCTCGTCCCCGCCGCCCGCCCCCCGCACAGTCACGCGTGCACACCGACAGAGACACACACACAGACACGCGTGTACACCACCCGCTCCCTCCCCGTCTTTGCGGGGCTACTGGGCCACGGGAAATGATCCTCCCTGGGCTTCTG
>VYXC01010085.1:1858066-1862569 GCA_013397175.1 Platysteira castanea
AACCTAACTATTGTGACTAATATTTATTTCAAAGTACAGAATGTGTCACAGCAGTAGGGCATCCTATTATTAATGCAGTAAACTATTGCTGTAGTAATTTTTGGTATGAGATTGCTGTGCTCAAGTTCCCAGCTATATAAAAGTAACAGCGAAACATGCCTTTTTTCGGCTGTATCTTGCTGTAACATGTGAAATTACTCGTTCCCAGGAAGAGCCATATGGACAAGTTGTTCCATATTAAACTTACTACAGTATAACTTCGAGCTGGCCTTGTATGCTATAAAGTGTCTGGTTAAAACACCAATTTTAAAGACTGTTTTCAATTCTCTTCTACTTTTTAAATCAAATCAAGTCAAGGCATGGCTTTTCCAAGTAATGTATTCAGGTTGGAATTTCTTTATTTGAAAAAGTTCATGAATTCTTACCTGCTCTTTCATCACGATGATGCTGATGCTTTGCAAGGATCGTGTCTGGGTCTTGCTCTATTTAAAATATGCTTTGCACTGCCTGCAATTGCATACTACATTACATGAATCTACCACCGTTTTTTTCTCTGATGGTGCCAGCTTATACTCCAGATCTTAATTTCACTGAAAGAATTTGCATAGATCCCACTTACTTCAAATGTTAGAGTAAAAGCTTCAGAGGAGTCGTGTTAATGCAGGCAGATTTGTGCGGAATATGATACATGGCCAACATGTTTTCTTCATGTTTCCTTTCTTTTTTGCCCTCAGAGGCACCTGCTGCTGCAAAGGGGCACTGCAATAGCTTCCAAATCAGGAACATTCACTTTCTGTGCTTGCAATAGATTTTTTTTCCCCCTACTCTGTAAGTCACTACTGAAAAGCCTTTCTGAAACAGAAAAACAAACACAAGAATGATATTTCAGGGTAATCTTTTTTTTGCCTTAGCCTCTGGTAGGTGAAAGGAAAAATGCCTATGCGTTTTCAAAACAAAATGAAAAGACAACATTTTCTGTTAAGTTTTGTATTTTAAATGGCCTTTTTTTCAGGGAGAGGGAATTCCCTAGCCTCAGTTTATCTTTAATAGAATATTGGTAGCTCATGTATAAGCTTGTGTTTTGTCCTTTTTGTTTTGGCAGTGTTTTCCAGTTGAAAAGAAGAGTGAACTCCCAGTACTCTGCCTTTTCCAAACCTCTAGTTTGTAGTTGTACTTATCATCAATATTGCAGGCCCTGACACTCTGCAGCACTGTCACTGTATATACTGTGAAGGCAGTAAAAATGAGCACTAATCAATCTTTCAGGGAGAAGCAATGAGCATTAGAAGGCCACTATCCTGTGACTAAACACACCCCTTTTATGGAGTGTTGGTGCTAATAAAGGACAGCTTATTACTGAGGCAGAGACCAAAGCTTGGGTGAGGTCAACCATGACTGGCAGTCATCAGTCATTCTTAATGATACTTTTTCCCGTGCTTTCTAAGGGATTCTGAGCAGAGTGCAAATCATTCGGGGTCATCCATAGTTCATGTACCCACAGATGGCAAAGGTTTTGAAAGACTTTAGTTTAAACTTGGGTGTCTTTTTTTTTTAAGCGTTACTCAAGTAGGCAAAAAACCTCAAACAAAACAGATTTTTGCCCATTTGGAATGTTGTATTTTCTTTCACTCTAATAGATGTTTTACACACTAGAGTGCTTGTGCATTATAAAGAACTACATAAATTTATTTTTATGACGTCTGTCTTCTTTAATTATTACCTTTGATGTCTATTGGTGACTAAAGAGAGCTTAACAGGATTTCTCTCCCTTCTTAAATTTCGCAAAGTGAAACTCAGCCAGTCCCTGACAGATGTCTGTTCCTCACCTTCAGGATTATTTTATAAATCCCTTTCTGATGAGCGGAAGTGTCAAATCAAGGACAGGTCATAAAGTAAAAGTATAAACCTTTTAAAGGGAGACCTTGGTAATATATAAACATTTTGCACACTATCTGAAATTTTATGGACTTTAAAAATGATATTTTAGCAATAGAAAGGCAAAAGTTTAAAACACCAGGCAGTGTGCACGTTTTTAAATACACGCCATTCCTCTGCTCCTTATCTTTCTTTCTATAGTCATATTTTACATGTTTTGAGAAAATAGCTGTACTCTCTGTAGGGGCTGTCACTAAAGTTTGGGTTTCAAAGGGTCTCCTTATTTCATTTGCTTTGAAATTTGTGCTCTTTTCAGTTGTTGTTTTTAAATTCCTCAATTAAGCACTCTCTGCACCACCTTGAAGTTGGTGAGTGGGTATATTGCTGCTGTGATCTAGACAACTGCTGTCATTTTCAGATGGTTGAGATTATCTGAGATTTTACTTGAGCGAAACTGTTAGTTTATTTCTAAAAGCTGAGGTAAACTGGATTGTTTTTTGGGTCTACTGGGAAGTCTACACCACCATGAAAGGAAATATTTTACTTTACAGTAGTACATTACTTTATAATGCAAAATCCTGATTGCAGGTTGGAGGGCAAGGGAATGTGTGTGGTTAAATATATACATACATGCATATGAAAGTATAGAGACTTTAAAAATTGACTGTAACTGGCAGTGTAATTTTTACAGTTACAGATGACTTGCGTTTTATTTTCCTCTTTGTACTGTTAAAAAGCCAAGCATGTACAGCATGTGTAAACTGAAGAATGTACTTTCACTTGATTAACATTAAAAGCTCGTTTGTTTCCTGGTGTGTCTGAACAGCACTGAGCCATGTAGGACAGTGTCTCATGTAGAAACATTTAAAAGTTTCCATATTGTGTTGTATAAAGTTGTAACATACTGTGGGAAAGGGGAACAAGGTAAATTTTTCTTTTAAAGGTCACGGGGGATTTTTCTGCAGTGTGTTTGTGGCTAGGAAAATTGTCTCATAAAGTTCTTCATGGTTGATGATGTGAATGTTTTCTTTCCTCGTTGGGATTTGTGTCTTTTTTGTGTCCTGCTTAAAATCTCAAGTCAGTTGTGCGATACCGCAATTAACACACCACGTCCGAGGCTTCAGTAGAGTTAGACAAGTCATTGATGAACCAGTGTGATTGGTTCATCACTGGAAATGATGTAAAGCACATGGAAATTACTGACTGACAAACAAGCATTTATACAGTGTTGAAGCTGATAGTGCTCATTAAGGCCTGAACCAGGGAGTGCCTATTGCGCTTTTGTGAGCCCCCATCCCTGTGATGCTCTCTAGTAATTGCTGGTGAAAATACAAGCAATGCTAGAAGGCAGCTTACCTGGTGCGAGGAGCCCCTGCCAGCAGCTGGCTTCGTGCACACACAGGGGTGCACCCATGTACAGCCCAGTGCTAGGTCAGGACCTGGGGCTACCATTCCTCCAAGAAATGTTCCCGTTCTGGGCTGTATGTATCACACGAGACCTTTAATTTTCAGTTACGCAGAGTTGTGGATGGTGAGGAGGAGGTGTGAGAGCATCTACATGGGGAAGAAGATGGTGAAACTCACATCCTGTCACCGCTGACTTGAGGGCCTGCAGAAAGTCTAGGCTAGCGTAGCTCAGCTGAACGTGTAGGCATGATATTTTAGTGCTCTGTGGTGCTAGTTCTCTCGCTGGGCAGGGAACAAAAGTCACCTTTGGGTTCAGTGTCCCTCCTATTCCCCTGCAGATAGAGTATAAACAAAAAACCAGAGCTGTTCTGTGCTTGCATCTCGACAAGGTGATCAGTGAGTTCAGCCTTTCACACAGGCATAATGCTTGGGTTTAGATACTGCATCCGTTCTCCCTCTCCTTCCCCCTTCCCGTACCCTCCTTGTGTTTTTAGATGTTTAGTTTTTTTCTTTCTATCTGAAATCCTTTATTTTGTCTTTACAGTCTGGTTGAATAGGAATCGTTTCGTTTATGCAGCTTTGTGCTTTTTCTCTACAGCTTGTATTTGCATGAATGTGTTGCAGCCTGATGCGAGTTCATTCGATTAAATAAAATGCTTAAATTGTAATCCGTGCAAAACGATCATATTTGAAACACTTGATGTCTCGGTGAGAATCCATTTAATAGTGATCAGATTTAAATGATTTAACACAGTGGTGGTGGTGGGAGGTGGGGGAGGGAAATAGAGTTTCGAGACATTCCTGTATATAAAAAAAAGATTAAACCAAATTCAGATATGTCTCTCTCTCCGCCTTCCCCCCCCCACCCCCTTTAAGCAGTCAAAAGATATACTGTATCCCCAGTGAAAGGGTGCTTTCAATCCAGTTATCCACTTTACCCAGTCTCAGTTTCCAGAACCTTCCACACCCCCCCTGGTTAAACCACTAAGCCTTTGATTCCTTCCTGATTACACTATGCAAGACATCTATCAAACACTGTCTTATCTGTTTGTAAGGCAGCTCAGGCCTCAGATTTAAGTCATGGGTTTTGGCTACAAGTTGGAGTGTGATTAATAATTGACTAATGTAGCTTTTATTTATCACAGGCTAGCACATTTCACCATTACCGAGTTAATTTATGTTAAGTGTAAGCTGTCGCTCAATCTGTTTTTCAACTTTTTT
>VYXC01010085.1:1862587-1887587 GCA_013397175.1 Platysteira castanea
TTTTTAAAATCCTAAGTCTATCTTTCACTTTTTGAGAAACAAAATCCTTACACAGGGCACAGTCTTACTTGGTGCCAAAAAGTTGATTTCCTTTTCAGCGGAGCCATACATCACCGGCCCTCCCAGCTGCAGTGTCAGCCCCTGACAGAATGACATGTGTCATTTATCAAAGGGGCCAGGCCGGGCCTTGGGAAACGCACACGACAAAGCCTGAGAGAGTTCATTTCGCAGTCCCCTCCTACCCTCTGCGAGCCTCTTGCCAGGAAAGCCTGTGATGTTTCTGTCTTCGCAGCATTACTGTAAGTCCTTCAACCTTCACAGAATTAACCCTCGCTGCCGCCACTGCTGCTGCCAGCCCTCCCCAGTGCCGCTGGACCTCCCTCGGGAGCCGCGATGCCCAGGTGCCATCCCAGCCAGCCCGTGTGTGGGAATAACATGCATCGGGCTGCTCCCTCATCCATTTGCCCACTCCTCCTGGAAAGAACTCTTTTTTTATTTTTTAATCCCCATATATTGTGTGCTATAAGAATTAAAGTCCTAGATTTTTCTACGGCAGGACAAGGTCAAAGACATAAAGAATAAGGTAATAAAGCATTTCAGTCATGAAAAAAGGGTAGCCACTATCCTGTGCATAGGTAGGGATTTGTGTTTCATGTGAGGCGGTGGACAATCAGAGTCTTCCTTCCACCTTCCTGTTTAAAATTTCCTTCTGGTTATTGTAAAACCGTGTGCTGAAATAAATAGACCAGGTAGTTTCTCTGCCTGCCACTTCACAACATCTGATCTGCATAGCACCAGCTTAGATGAACTGAACTGGTAAGACTCACCACACTCCACCTGAAACTCTATCAGCTAGAGGGGGCAAGGTGAGGAGAAGGAAAAGTTGGTAGCATTTAACAAGGAAAAAATAATCTGCAAACTTCAAGGTGTCGCTTGCACTGAATAGTTTAATTTCTGTAATGTAGTTGCCTCAGTCCTGCAGCCCAGGAGATGACAAAGGAGTTAAAGCAGAAAACAATCTTCTGCGAAACGAAGAAGAGCATATTTTCAAAATGTTTCCTAAAACAAAACTTTTGTTTGCATGTGTGTGCACAAATGTGTTTTAAGTGGTTGAATTTTAAATCTTGATCATCTACAAAGAATATGAGAAAGTTATTATCTGTTCCCCTCCCCCCACAAAATCACTCTTTGTACTTTGCATAGTTCCTACCACACTGAAGTTATTTACAGCATCAGATATCATTTAAAGAGATAGCTAAGGAGACTGTAGCCTCAGCGAGGAACTTTCTAGAAAGGAGTCCTATAAATTAGCCATTGCTCAGGAGTGGCTGTTTTCTAGTCAGGGCTGGTCCTTTCATTTGTCTACATAAGGCTAATTTATTTTTGCAGCCAGATGTGGGCTGACAGCCATCACTCAGAGCTTCCTTCCCCCACTGTTAGGAGGTCGGGAAAACAGTCACGTTTCCCATTTTACAGAATCCCCATCAACATTATTGAAGATGGATGTATCTTTAAAGCAAAGATTGATTGTGGATATCGGAGTTATGGTGTCATTTATCATAGTGAATATTATTTAGACTTGGATTGTACAAGGCTGTAACTTGAGACACAGCCAGGGGAGGGACAATCTGGAAACGAGGATCCATGAACTTTAATGGATGGATGCTTTTTCAAAGCTCCACTCACTATAGCGTGATTTACTTTTCTTACAAAAAGGAAACAAGCATTTCAGTTTTAAAGGGCCAGCATGCCGTCTTGTCCTCTTTAGTGGGTCCTTCACAGAGGCATCCAAGACTTAAAGCTGAAACAATAAATAGTGGTTGTGTCTGAATGTTACTTGTATATAAGTGCTTTTATGCTAAACACATCTAGGTGCACTTGAGGCTCTTGTTTTTGTGAATTGCACTGGTTATGTTCTCAGTTGAAGGGGTACTGTGGCTGAAGAATGCAAAGTATTGATTATAGGATGCTGTGATCTGAAATTTCAAAAGATCCAATAAATTGCATTACAACTGGCATCGTTATTTTGACATGTTCGTCTCTTCTGGTAGAGACAAAGAGCATCTAGGCTACATATTCCCTTACTGCTTGAGGTGTCTTACAGAAGTGGATCATCCACTAAGTTGTGCACATATCTGGTGGAGCATCAACTTTGTTGGTTGTTCAGAAATGCAGCAGACCAACAACTGTTTGCATACTGTGCTTACATTCTACTTTTATGTAAAATTAAGAAATGTAGATTGAGATCTTGATGACAAGATCTCAATCTACATTTGGACACATACCTCTTATTTTCAGAATATACGTTTTGTAAAACTGGTTGCAACCCTGCTGAAAATCTGAAGGCATGGCTCAGCTAAGTGCTATTTCTAATTTAGTACCACCAGTACGCCAGTGTGCTTGATGAATTTATTAGAATGTTTCATCCTTTGGAACATGACTTCTGATTTATTTGGAAATAAATTAACTTTAATTCAGAAAATGCTTGACTGACTTCAGTTAAAGGGAGAAGTTCTTGAAACTGATGGCATAGGTTTAGATACAGTGCAAGCATGTGTCAAGCATACTTACCCCACATGTTCTGACAGCTCAGTCCCACCTTGAAACTTTCTTCTCTTAACATTAGTTTCCCAATTACTTTGTTCAGGTAACCATCTGCTCCCCAGGTGAAATTGCTTATCATCCATTTCCGTCCGATTTCTGATTTTCTGATTTCCACTGATACCTTCCATTTTCCACTGATACAGTTTTTGGAGTTCATTTTCATGCCTCTGATCATAACTTGGGGTCCCTTGTGACCTGCCCCACTTCAGTGGGTCATGTATCACAGTTTGGGAATTACTGTGTCATATGACAGAATTGCACTGGACAGCAGTTTATTCATGTGAGCTGACACATATCTACTAAGAGGAAGGTAGTAGCATTTACCAGACTTGTTCTTGATGAAATCATCACATACTAACATTTAAGGCAGCACTTCCCCAAGGAAATACTAAAACTTGCACCAAACTATCATCTTCTTGTTTTTTTTTCCCCTTTAAACAAAACTAGAAATCACTTTGCTGTCATAAACCAAATTCAGTACAAGAGTTTTCATATGAATAGTCAAGCTCAAGAGTTTTAAAAAAATCCAAACAATGAAAGCAATTATGAACATCTGTTTTTGAATGCATATGTATTCTGTACATAACAAACAGAGAAATCCTATTATCTAGAACAATAAAAGGGAATTTCCCTTTCTGTCTGAACACTCTCTGGGAGGAATATGGCCTTCCATTTAGAATCCTGATTTGGTGGGTTTGGAATTTTTTTCTTTTATTAATGAGATGAAAATGAGGATATCTTTTTTTTCCATTTTTCTTTTTTTTTTCCCCCTCTATTTCTTGTAGTCAAGATTTCAATTTCAGGGACACTAGTATAAATCCTGGGAAATCTATTTTTACACCTGTGCAGCTGAGATCAGAATGTGTCTATGAAGGCCTGCTATATTTACTCATACATAAAAAGTATTTTTCTCTTGCTTGAGAAACATACAAAATGTCTTCAAAGAGGAAGCAGTTTATCAAATTCATATTAATCACAGCATCAATAATGTTGACCGGGGTCAAGTCATTACACTAAATATATTGTAACCATTATTAATGCATGTAGCCCAGTGCCATAGCTATGATATAAGACTGCTGTTTCCTGATTAAAAGCTGTTTGGTGATGCAGAGAGTCAATACAGATTCTCCCTGCCTTGTGGTGACTGACAGTAGCTTCTGGTATTCTGCTTTCTTCTGACAGTGGAGTATATTAATATGAACACACCTTACAGAGGGGGCTACAAGAAGTGCAGAATGCAGAAAACAAAAGTGTCTAATTTCAACAGCCACAACTGTGCATCCATAAGGCAGCCAAATTTATCATGGCACATTATGGAGTGCAGCAAATGTCATGAAAACCATTGTTTTTTATTTTTTTTCCCTGAGAGTCTGAATGAGGTGATTTATGGTAGTTATCCATCTTAAGGGTCATCCATCAACTTTTAGTTGCTAGGCAATCAAACCAACAGCTGTTTGCTTTGAATCAAGCTGAAAAGTTGTCAGTCATCACATGCAGGTATGACCTTAGTGGTTAAAAACATTATCATGCATGCAAAATTAAAGAGACAAAGTCCTTGTTCTCTCTCTCACAGTGGGGCTTATTACTTCCCATGAGTAACATAGGTAGCACTGGCCTCAAAGCTTTTATTTAAGGCAACACTTGGGAAGACCACGGTGCCAGATATGCTGCTCATTGCATCTCAGAAATATCTACATGCTCATGTAGAAGTTCCTTGTAGAGAAACGATTAGTAGAAGGGCAGTTTCTCAGATGTGGTGTCAAGTTAACTAAAATAGAACTTTTTGAATTCAAGCTCATTGGCCCATTTAGAACCAAGGATAGATCTTGAGCAGCAAAACTGTTATAAAATGCTACAGTTTGGTTGAATGGGTGCACGTCTTGCTGCTGGGGTAGTAAATGGTGCAATATGTAGTGTAAACAATGCTAGGAATCTCTTACAGGATGGAGCTCTGAGCAACCTGGTCTAGTGAAAGGTGTCCCTGGCCATGGCAGAGAGGTTGGAACTAGATCATCTTCAAGGTCCCTTCCAACCCAAACCAGTCTATGAATTTGTGATTCCATGATTCTGCTGTTTTACCCCCGTTTGAGTGGGTCTATAGGACGCAGTGATGAAACCTCCTGAATTCAGTGTACACTCTTCCACCATGTTTGTCACTGTAAACAGAGCAGTATCACTTATGGTTTAAAGGCATTGTATTTGACAGTGAAAGAACTACCTCTCTGTAATATGAGAACATGGATGTGTTTCCATTCCTTGCTTCTGGTCCTTCTGTGTTGAAATCACTTGCAAGAAGTTCTTTTGATTGCCATTTGGTTCTGCAGACCACCATTCCCTGTTAAACCACTTCAAAATGACTGACATATAAAGGGAGCTGGATTCTGCAAAATGCTGAATATTGATTCTAGGAAATACTGAAGAAGACTGGAGGTAAATTATTGAGAAGACAACAATGCATGTTATTTCAATAAATCATACAGTTGCCAACTTGCTGTTAGTTTCTCACATTTGGAAATTGCATGCATCTCCAGTGCTGTAATCTTGAGCTACAGAGCTGCTGGCAGATTGACAGAGATGTAGCAAATGGTCAGAAATGCTCTGTGCAGAAGTGGAAAGGGGAAGGGAAGTGAGCCATTTTTGGGAAAAAGCTGCCTTTGAGCCATTTTTTACCAAATGTAGCCAGAGGACTACCTTTATCTATTGATCGAGTGTTTTAAAACACTCAAATATGAGCTGCAGCTGTTGAGGTGGAAGTGTTCTGCAGAGAAAATATTTGTTGCCATGGGTTTTTCTGAGACCTCAGGCTTTTCTTCAGAAAGGTGCGCCCTACCTTTCTGTTAATTCAGACACACTTGCAAACCTGAGGTCAGTCTTGGTGAAGATGACACATGGTAGTTGTTGATAAATCTTACTTTCCCGAGACAGTATATCTTCCTCTGCTAACCTGTGTGAAACAGTAATTGTCTTGTCTGTTCAGGGATTCTGCTATGTGCTAACTAATCATGGTAAGAAAAGACTTTGTCCTCATTTTGATAAATCTTTTATAATATTTCAGATTTTATTTACATAATTACCCAATTGTCTTTGTCCCCTTAACGTCTTTGACTTTAATTTGTGTATAAATTTGGCTGTGCACCTATTTAGATGTCAGTGAAGCTAATAGTGAACAATCCTGTGCCCTTGAAACTACCGTGTCATCTGTGCGGGCTCTTGCATGGGCTTCCAATCACGTAACATCTGAGCACCTTCCAAGTGTTAATGTAAAATACATGTGCAAAATACTCCTTGTAGTGAATGCACTGATGGGTGATAACCATTTTCATAACATCCTCGTGTCGTATTTTCACTTATCATGTAGCTCACACCAGGTGGCTTGTTAGCAGTTGCTAATGAGTTTGTTGTAGTGTGGGAGGTTCCCAGGTTGAGAGCTACACTTGAAGTTTTGCTCCCTCACTTGGGCTGTTTCCAAGACTTGCGTGTGTATTCCTAATGTTATTTCAAAACACTTCTAACACTTAATTTTGTTCTTCACAGAAATATAGATGCAGCAAATGCGGGAACCAAAGCTTATTGTGATGTATCTATTTCTATTTGTCCCCTAACAAAAAACCCCTAATACTCTTTCCTCCCATCACAGTATTATTTTCTGTATGTCTTCTCAGTAAAATAGATTAGTAACACTGTAAGTCCTAAATGGATCTCCTGACATTTTTGACTCCCTTCCATTTACAGCAAGCAAAACCTGCTTTTCTACTTTATTTTTTTTAAGATAGTAACTGCTTTAGCTGTAGAGAGAGAAAGTTGATGTTGGTTTTACAGGAAATTTAAGGAGAAAATGATCACTTTGGGACAGATAGTAGTACCCTGTCAAGTATTATCCCATCTGCAGTAGAATAGTGAAACTCATAGTGGGAAAAGGTGGCAGAATCAGGCTGTTTGATCAGGTTTAATCTATGAAGTGCCTCACCTACTCCTTTAACCTTTTGTATAGCTCAGTATGTAATCCACCTGTCCACATCACCAGAGGGACAAAATGAAGAATTTAGACTGCTGTTGAACAGAATGAATTTCCATAGTGGATCAACCTAATGTTACAGTGATGACACGTGGTAATTTGATAGTTACCACATAATAACAGGAACAATGGAGCACATACAGTACTGGGAAACTCCATTGGATGCAACAGTAATTACATGGCAACTCACTGACTGTTAACACTTTGTCGTCTGATTACTGAGCACTTAAACTGTGTCAGTGATGTAGTTAGCACAGGTGGTTTTGCAGTCGAGGTATATCCAATAAACTGGGTACTTTTTGGGGTTTTTTTGACTCCTTGGCCTCTGTATTTATGGAGTGTTTACATCCTGTGTAACATGAAAAAATTTTTATCAACCTGCAGACTCATGCCTCTGTTCTGAATTTTGGTGCTCTCCAGAGCTGGTGGGTTTGCTTTACTGATGCATTCCTGGGAAGATTAAAAAAAACCAAAGCAAACAACCTCAAACAAATTTCCAAAATTAGCCCTATAGCTCTATGCTCACGTATCTCTGGCAGTCCTGCTGGTGTCTGCTGCCTTTATTTGTACTGAAATGGAATCTTAGAATAAAGTTAATGCTCAAGTGTTAAGAATGTGATTGAGTAATGTAGTGGGAGTGGCTTTGTATTCAAGACAAATTGAGCATCATCTACACTCGGATGGTTTTGCCTGGTTTACTTGAACTAAAGGTTACATGACATTACATGAGCATTTGAATTCTGTATTTCTGAACAGTCTTTGGCTTTGTGTATAAATTTTATCTATATATTTGTAAAATTGCTTTTGTGAATTTGATTAGAGAAACAAGCATTTTATTGTCTAAAGGCTCTGAGTCAAGATCAGAGCCTGTTCAGTTAGAGGCTGTTTAGAGACACTGAGCACAGACTTCCTCCGCAAAGGACACAGACGTGATAGAGGAGCAAAAAGTAAGGAGAGACATCATAAAGGTAAAGTCTTGTCTGTAGGGCTAGGAGTATAGTCCACAACACATGATGCATTCTTCAGTGCTCTGTTCTTTACAAAATCACACATATCCCTCAGGACTAGGCAACTTCCAGCTAACTTACATTTCCGTGAGAGCCCATGATGAGCTGCTTTTTACCATCCGCTCTTGTAAAGGTTATCACTTGCAGATATTCTGTTACAGGCAGTATATAGCATATGTTTTATATTGTATTTTGTTAAGTGGCATTATACTTAAAGAGTTTTTCTTTATTTGAACTTTTAATTTGCTCCATTAGGGATCAGGTAGATGGAATTAAAACTTAGTTCGATGATCAAATGAAGATGTCATCTAATCCATTATGTATCTGGGACACAGCTAGATTTTTATCATTAATCTTTTTTCCTTCTTTTTCCTTAAGTAATCAGCATAATCTGCTTTAAGGAGATCCCCAAATTCTAGTGGATCCTGATGAAGTATGTTTCACTTCCTCAGGTGAATGGCCTGGTTCCTCAGATTAACTGTTCTGTTTACATGTGGAAAGCACTCCTTCAGATGCTGTACTTCTGACTAAACTTTTGCTTAGATCAGATACATCTTTCAAGGTTTTTGCCTTTGTACTGTATTTTCTATACGGAAAGAACACACAGAAAGAAAACATTAGTATATAGATAAAGGACTGAACCAGAAGCATTCCCACAATGTTTTGCACTTTAAAAAAAGAATTTAATATAGTCTTTTGATTCCTTCTAGAGAGGATTTCTAGACTGGAGAACACCATATGCAGCAGTTTCAGAGAAAATTCAGCAAAATGTACAGTCTCTGTAATCATCTTCCTCAGCACAATGCCACCCTGCCCATATCCATCTTTCTATGCCTTTGTATTTTATAAGAATCTTGCCAAAGACCTGTGAGTTTACAGCAGTGTCAGTGCTGTAATACTTTTGCAGAGACCAGAAATACAGCAAACATAACTGTGAAAATTTGTTACTGCCACCACTGTTCTGCTGCTGCCCTTCTGCTGAAGGCCACCACTCACACAACTGTGGGGATTACCTCTCCCAGCATCAGTGAGAGCACATCAGCATTCCTCAACTGCTTCTTTGTTCAGTAAACTTCCCAGGCTGACCATCCAGGAGCCACTCCAGCACTCGCACTCATCACCTGAGCTGGGACTGAAGCCCCTTCGCAGCTACATGCTCCACACTCACAGAGTCAGACCAGACTTCCCTGCTGGCTCAAGCCCGGGTTTCCCATAGCAAAGTCTCAGACATCCAAATCCTTCAAATAATTCAATCATGGTGCAGTAACTAAACAATAAATAACAGCTCGAGCTGGGTGCCTCTGAGGAGGGACCCTAGGCAAAGAAAACCCTTGCAGTCTAAGTGTGCAAAAGTCTGGGGTGCTCAGCCCCTGCTGTGTCTCTGAGTGTCCATCCACCTGCCTGGGCCACGGGTCCCTGTACCCTTGGTTATGCAGAGACTTAGCATTTCACGGCCTCTTGTCAGGGACTTCCATCACCCAGAGCTCAACCTGCAGCAGCTTGCACTGCAGCTGCACATCCAGCTACCTGCACTAAATGTGTCCTTCAACATCTGTACAGTCTCAGCTTCATAGTGTGAATCTGCTTTCACTGGCAGTCTACACCAGGTGCAGCTAGGCTTGTTCTTAGAAATGAGCAGAACTCTAGCTAGCCCACTTTTCAGAAACTAAATGCAGTTCCTTGGAAGTGCTTTGTGCCTGAGCACCAGTGTGCCTGCTATACAGGTGTACAGTGAAATGTGAAAGTGATGGATTTCCTTTAGAAATGTGCCATTCTGTAGTTAGAGACAATGGTCTCCTCGTCCCCCACGCAAGCATTAGTTTAGATATCTCTTGCACCAGCAGTTCTTCCTATCAGCTTTCATCTTTGCCTAGCAAGTTACATCACTGAGGATAAATCACGGAATCACAGGATGAGTCAGGTTGGAAGAGAGCACAGTGGGTCATTTGGTCCAACCTCACTGCTCAAGCAGTGCACATGGCATAGGATTGTGTCCAGATGGTTCTTGGATATCTCCAGTGGGGGAGGACTCCATAATGTCTCTGGGCAACCTGTTCCAGTGCACAGTCAACGGCACAATAAAGAAGTTCTTCCTCATGTTCAGGAGGAACTTCCTGTGCATCAGAGTCTGCCCATTGCCTCTTGTCTTATTGCTTAGCACCAGCCAAGAAGAGCCTGGCTCCATGCTCCTGACACCCTCCCTTCAGATACTTATAGACATTGATAAGGTCATTTCTTCTCAAGGCTGAACAGGCACAGCTCCCTCAGAAGCTTTCCTTGTAAAGAGAGATGCTCCAGTCCTTTGATCAGCTTTCTTGCCCTCCACTAGAGGTGCTCCAGAAGCTCCATGTCTCTCTTGCACTGAGGAGCCCAGAACTGGACACAGCACTCCAAATATGGCCTCACTAGAGCCGAGTAGAGGGGCAGGATCACCTCCTTAGCTCTGCTGGCAGTGCTCTTCCTAATGCACCCCAGGACACCATTGGCCTTGTTGACCACAAGGGCACTGCTGATCATGGGCAGCTTGTTGTCCACCAGGACCCCCAGGTCTTTCTCTGCAGATCTGCTTTCCAGCAGGTCAGTCCTCAGTCTGGGCTGGTGTGTGTGGTTATTCCTCCCCAGGTGCAGGACCCTCTGTTTGCCTTTGTTTAATTTCAGACAGTTCTTCTCTGCCCATCTCTCCAACCTGCTGAAGTCTTTTTGAAGGGCTGCGTGGAAATCTATTCCTGAAATCTATTTCTAAGCTTCCTTGCTTCTCAAAGAAAAATTTCTCAAAGAATTTTTTTCTTTTATAAAACAAAAATTACTTGGATTCTCCCTAAACCAACTTTTCTATCTAAGCTCTTGATTCAGTAGCACCAGGGATCTGCTACTTTGCTACTCTTTCTGCCACCTAACTTTTTTAGTAAGTGAGATGCTGAGATGTACAATCACAATGTACAGTTTCAAGGATGCAGTAATGGGTGGCAAGCTACGAAAGGGAAGGGCAGGTACAAATGTACCTGTGTGGCAGCAGGTGGATTGGAGAGCATTCATAGTGTAATCCTGATGTAACCTCAAACTCAATGTCTAAGTTTAGATTTATTTAAGTTTTTCCTGTGATATATTCTTGTCACAAATTCCCTATGTAAGAAAACAGCTCCTACTATTCCATTCAGATGTAGTGTTTTCATGTTCCAGTGGTTATGCTCTTCTCAAAACAGCTGAAAAAAGTTCTTCAAAAGCCTAGGTGAAGCTTATGTGATTTCACATGTATAAAAATTAATTCTTTCTTTATAAGATATTTTCATGAGATGCTTTTTATTATTTTTTAAAAGTCTCTAACTTGGTCTTCCATTTTCCTATTTTAACTAGCCTTTCTCAGAGTAACTTCAATTTCTTTATGAGTCTTGCAAATGATGAAAAAGTGGATAAAAGAAGCAAAACCGCCCCCCAAAAATTATTCTCTAAGAACCCTTTTTAAAATAATAATAAAAGTGGCACAGAAAGAGAGCACTTTTATTCATCCTTTTCCACTTTTTGTCTGTGTTTCTGTGACATGTTATCTAGCCTGAGAAAAGCTTGTGAGAGGGTGTGTGTGTGTGTGTGTGTGTGTGTTTATTTATGTATAAACAAACTTGTGAGTAAAATTGTGTGGGGTGGTAGTAAAACGTCTGCTTAGTTCAGTGTATCATGAAGCACAAGGCCAAAAGCTGACTGATTCTACTCCTTGAGAAAGGTGTGCGTATACAACCACATGTATCTTAGGGGCATTTGATTACATTTTGATTTTTTTTTTTTTTTATGCTTGTGTGGGGTGTAATAGGAAAAAAAAATCCATCATTCTTATTTTCTTCTGAAGAGGCTCTGCTGCCACAAGCCATGTCGATTTCAGGCCTCCTGCTCAAGTTTGCTGAAACTGCTGTTTGCCTGAGAAAATCATAACATTTATGAACTTGATTCCTTGTAGCTATGCATATGCAATTTGGGGTGCCTCATTTTCAGCCAATGGATTCACAGCTGCATCAGTGTCAAACCGGTAGAAGCGCGAACAGAATCAGATTTACAGGATCTTTGAACTCCTTGGTGATTAATGAAATTCTTAATTCTGAAAGTGTGACAGGAGGATAATCTTGACAATATTTTCCCCTGCTTTCTGTGGGTGGAAGGATTTGAAACTGACAGTGGGAGCTGGGGGTCCTGACCTGTTCCATTACGGTGATTCACTTGTTCGGGCCGGAATCTCCCGTGTAAATCCCTTCTCATTTCCCACATGCACCTGTACCTCATGCTTCTGTAGCTGGAGGAGATTGTCAAGCTAGAGAGTTAAACAGTACTTCAGCTACTCAGAGTCTGGCCAAGAACCAGAATATTCCCTTATTTTAAGCTAGTCCTGAAGGAACAGTGCCAATTCCCAGTGCCTTCAACATTGCTCTTCAAGGCTGGGAATTAAAAGAACTGAGCTCTGTTTCTGTGCCTTAGCTTTTGCACTTATAAAATTAAGTTAGCAGCAGTTGCCTTTCTGCATTAAAGATTTTGAGATTTACTTACAAAAGAGCATAATATAATTGGCAAGATGAAAATCTTCTGAAAGCGTAGAGTGGCTGATGAATACAGGAACGTGGTCTCAGTTTTGCCGGTTGTTGTTTTTATCCTGTAAACCTCAGTGTGGAAGGAGATAGTGCATGTACAGCAATTCTTTCTTCTAATAACTGCTATATGTACCAATGGAGATAACATACAGTTTTTAGACAGATCTGCCAAGATGTCTAATTACACACAAGCTCATCTTCATGGCTGAGAGTTTAGATTCCTGAGTAAAAGTTAGACAGATCAGTGGTTACCATGGTGGGCCTGGTCCTTTGTTGTTAATGGTTGGTAATACGGGTTTTTGGGGATTTTTTTAGAAACTGGTGGCTATGCCTTTTATCATATACATCATGACTAGCCATGCAGCTGGGGCTCTCAGGGCCCTTTGTGATTTGGAGTTAGTGCAAATGAGTGAGTACAAGCTGCAATTAATAAGTTGTGAAGAGACTGATTGTTGCGACTGAAATGGTGAACTGATGTAGTTACCCGAAAAAGATTGAGAAGCGGTGACCTAACTATCACCCCATGGAGAATGAGGCTGGTCTTAAATTTGTGAAATATCCCTGTTTTACAACACTGACTATAAGAAAGAATTCTGTTAAAAGTTAATGGAGGAGTTCCAATGGAACCCTATTAGATTCCTCCACCATTAAATGACTGATACAGACTTTCAATGGATGTTTTAACTAGGCATTGTTATCAAAAGGACTATTGCACAAATTAAAACTGGGCCCATAATCAGTGAAGAGAAGCTGGATTTACTCCTCTGCCTTTGGCATGGGGGATCCTGTGTATGTTTGTGTGTGCAAGTGAAGGAATGGAACAAATGGTGAAGGAGAGGAAAATGGTAGAAATACTAATTAGAAAAGAGAAATGGAACATTTGCATTTTCTGAAACATACAAAAGTTTTCCAATGAAAGTATTATATAGGTAAAGTAGGTAAGATACACTGAGATTTCATCTATTGAGCAAATCTGGGACAAGAAAAGGGGAAGAGTCTCCTCTCAAGATTCTGCAAGCTACTGGGTATCCTTAACCTCCATTAAATTGAGTTGAGAGGTGGGCTTGCTTCTGAGAAAGCTTGGACATCATGAATTCATCTAGTGTAATTCTGATCCTGGGCAGGCTGCAGCATCTGTAAATTCTGAATATAAGGCCATGTTTTTGCACAGCTGCAAAAAAAGTGGTTTATAGTAGAGTTGATGTAAACTGATTTGGAGCTGTCTCCCATCTCCTGCTATGATGGCAATATGAAGTGTTTACATGAAGAGCAGAGGATTTGACATTCTGTTTCAAACTGAGATGTTGGCTTGGTGTTGTGATATTTTAAAGTTTTCTTTTAAATAGCATCAGGGAAAGAGTTTGCTGTCTCTGAAGTTAAAGCCAGTGAAATTCTGGTTTCTGATAATCTTTTGCTTTCCCATGCAGAGTGCATGCCTTTCTGTGGTGCCCCTGCCATGACCCCCTCTCTAACCTGGATAGATTACCCATGAGAGGTCATTGGTTTTCATCCTTGTGTAGCCATGGCCATGTCATTTAAAGGGACCCTGCCACACAGTTCTTTGGGCCCCCTCTGTGACACGGTGACAGTTATATATTCTGTTAGCAGATGTCATCTTAGTTATTTCCCCCATCCTTCCAGTGAGTGAAAGCTCTGTCAAAAAAAACCCCAAAACAGCTCAAAAGGAAAACAAAGCAAGGTAGATCATTGCTGTCACTCCATGCCCCATGTGCAGACGAACACTGTGCGTATGTGGGGCAGTTGCTGTGTGTTTGCGTAGATGTCTTTATGCAGGGGAAGTAAAAAAGTAAGGTGTTTTGCTTTTCAGCCAGAACCAGCTAAATTTGTATCATGTTTTACTTCAGGACAGTCATGGTGATATTTGTTTTTCACAAATGAGTTTTCCTTTCCTTTCCTTGTTGCTACAAGACCCTGAGTTTTACTTGTCTAAGTACTTCCTATTGAGGTGCTTTAGAACCTCACAAAGTGCTCTTTCTGGCCTACTTAAATATGTGAAATTATCATGATAGATTGTTTTCCCCTGCTCTGTGATGCCTTCCAGTGTATTGCCAGTTTCTGGCAGATCTTCTGGTGCCTGTTGCTGACAAAAGGAAGATTCAAACCTGGTGATGGCCCCCTTGGACACCTTGGCATCTGGCCTACTGGAGTGTCACTGGCTTCTAGAAAAGACTGTCAGTTACACACAAATGGTTTCAAACACATTTTATTTTGTGACATGGGTTATTGACCACCGGAATAAGAACATCTGAGCCTTTTCCTCTCACTTGTAGTAAAAACTTCAGACTTGGCATAAACTGCAGTTTTTTTGGAGAAGGGCAGGTCTAGATCTTTCCTCTCTAAGGCACTGAACTGGTTTAATTGAAAGAACAATTTGATTTGCTGCTGTAGCTGCTGCTACTGTGAAATAGCTTGGAATGCTAGCAAATTTTTACTTCTCTCACCCAAACCAAGGATTTAATACTGGCAGGTGAACCTGTGAAGGCTGCTATCAAGTATACAGAGACAATAACTGTCTTGGAGGTGGAACTTTGTCAATATTTTTTGCCTTGGGCCAAAAAACATTCACAATAATGGAGTGCTAAAGCCCTGCTCAGAAATGTTGAAGCTAGGAAAAGGGGAATTTATTCCAAGTTTTAGAGTGCAGTATTTTGGTAGGATGTGTGGTTTCTTAATCATCCTTATGTTGAAGCATCAACCATCAAGACATTTGGGGGACGCCTAAGGTTTGCTTCTTGTTCAGTAAGAGCTGCCCTTATACTTAAGGTCATGCAAAGCTGGCTATAAGACTGCCCTTCACACGCATGTTGTCATGCATGTTTGAACCAAAGTCTCTTTCTGTGCTCTGTAATCTCGGCAGAAAATTTATTTTTAAATTATTTTTAAATATCCGTAGTGGGACAGGGGAGTTATAATTCCAAATTACAATGCTGAGAAATTGAATAGATGTTTACAAATCTACTTTGCCTGTTTCTTTCTGAAATGATTATGAGATGATAATCATAAAATGATTGGGAGAAGAGATAATAGAAGCCTCTTGGGATTGTTCATATAATGTGAGTATTTTATAGTGTCATAAATAGCAAGACAACTAAGCTCTTATAAACTTATTTTATTAATGCACATTGATTTATAATTATAATTATAATGCCCAGGAATGTTTTCAAATGCGTGCTGTTTGGAAGCAGGTAAACAATTAAAGAAGTAGCTCTTAGAGGCAACGGGCAAAAGCAGGCAAGAGGGAGGGAACTCTGTGCTCTGGAGTTTGCCAGCCTCGAGGCTGACTTTCTCCTGGCTAGTGCTGTGGTAGACTATGCAAAGTGCTGCGTTTTCCCCTTTACCTATATTTGAAAAGGAAGATTAACAATATGAGGCAACATCTCTTTTGAAAACATTTTTAGGTGCAGGGATCTAGGGTTTTTTGGGCATTGGTGGGACTTTTTGCACTGTGCAAATGCAGAAAGACTTTGGTTTGGTAAGTCATGCAGGAAAATCTCTTCACTTATCCAAGCTCTAGCAGTAAACTGTACTCTAGCACTACCAGCTTTTTAGCCATATCTTTGATGCCAGTATATAAATGCAGAAGTAAACAAAAAGGCACCATGTTAGTTTCAACTGTTTCAAATAATCAGCAAAGAAATACCAGTAGATGGAGTTTTCTAAATTAAAAAAACACCAATTAAAAAAACAAAATAAAAAACTCCAAAACAAACAAACAAACCCAACCAAAAAAAACCAACAAAAAACCCCAAAACCAAAACAAACCCCCCAAAACTCGAAAACAAAATAAAACAAACAAACAAAAAAAACCCTCTAAAACAAAAAAACCCACAACACAACAAAAAACCAAACCAGGCCAAAACTAAACAATACCTTCAAAACCTGATCTTTATTTTTCTTAAGTATTTTAAGGGAGAATTAAAGTAGTTTGAGACTAGGTGACTGTATTTTCTTAGAGGCAGGAAAAGTTAACACTCTAAAACAACATTCTATACGTGATACATTATTTTTACTGAGTTCCAATAGTGAAATTCTTTCAAATGGAAGCGTATACTCTGAAAGCATCACCAGAAGAAGATATTTAGTTTACTGTATTGTGTTTCAACCAGTATAGGAAGTCCTAGCTTTCTGTAATGATCTCTAGTAGTTTGGAGTGTCTAGTCCTCATTTTGTGTGGCTTCTAATGTTGTTAGTGAGGTTCAGGTCTTGTTTTTGCAACTATGAACCCATCTGTGCGTGTTCCTCTTATGTGGATTTGAGTCCTTGATATGTATGTATGCATGTCAGAAAGACAGGGTTCTCAGGGGGTTAAGCATATACCTTTCTTTAAGTATGTGAGTATTCTCAGGGCATTTTAAAATTGTTTCTAGATTTTAAGTAATGAATTGGCTTGAAATCTGCACCCTTAAATCTCAGATTTGTATTTGTAGATTGATTGCAGGAAAGGAAGATCCTGACCATGAGTGGCAGTCAGCTCTCTGATACACAGAGGAAGCTTACTCCAGAACTTGATGGCGTTTTCCAATGAATGGGACAGGCATTAGGGTGTAAGGAGCTTGGATGGGAAATGTTAATCCAACCAGATTCTGGTGGCTGATTAATACTGTATGAAACATCTGGGTGTCTTTTGGCTGTAGGTGCAGTCCCACCCAAAGAATCAAGAAGTGCATTTTATTAGATAACCAAGGTTTTCTACTTTAAAGGTGCCTAAGTGTGTGCCACAAATCTGTCAAAATAGATCCAGTATTGTTTGTTATTTCTTAAGTAACAGAATAGCCACTAATACAATGCTGTATTTTTCTTCAGATAGGTAAAACCAAGTAATGAAATTTAGATTTTATTTTCTGTTACAGCTGCAAATTAGTGCCATGTATATGTATAGTATTTTTTGTAAGCAGGTGTGGGATTAAAATAATTTTCGCAGGTAACTTGCTTGTTTACTGTTTCCCAGATAAGTAGGAGTATTCTTATCATTATTGATGAAAAATGAGTATCCTTTGTGGTTTCATGACCTCTTGTTTTAGTATTCTAACATACTCACGGGTCCCCTGTTTAAATAAATTCATGTGTGGATCACAGATTTTTATTTTGCCATCTACACACTTGATAATTTTTATAAAAAGACCGAACAGCAAAAGGCAAAGCCTCGAGGTCTCCCCTCACATTTAAGCGAAGATTTAACGGCAGGATGACATAGTGAATAAGGGCCTTCTTCTGTGATTTGCTCAGTACCTCCTATGATTTACCCTTGGTGCCAGTAAGGGCAGGCAGTATTTTGCAGAGGGTATTCATCCCATGGTAGAAGCAGGTCCTAAGAGTTTTTACAAGGCACACAGTGAAACAACAACAGAAGTTGTAATCTGCACATGCCCACACTTCTCCAAATAAAGGGAGCAAATGGATTTTATACTTTGGCCTTTGCCTTTTTGTTTGTTTGTTTTTAAATTGCTATAGCTGATGTATGTGCTACTTAACTGTATTGAACAGTACCGAGTAAGTCACTCACCATCGCTGAAGAGCTGGGGACCCAGCGAAGGATGAGCTGGGAGAACACTCGTGTTAGTGAAACACATTCCAGTGCAGGCTGGATGAGAACTTGCTGTGCCCCTGCAGCGGGCAGGAAAACATTGTCTGATAATACCCGTCAGGCCTCTCTCTTTCACCTGTAACTTCACACATTCTTTTCCCTACATTGCCAGTGCCTGTATTCTGCACCGAGGAGTACATAGATGCCGAGATTGAACTATTAAAATGAAACAGTATTTGAGCTTTTCAAGCACGAACTAACAAGTGATGAAAACACTTTTTCTGCTCATTTCCTTTAATGGTCTCCACAACCCACTCAAACTAAAATAATTGTAAAGAAATCTAACATTTTCTTTGGAACAAAGAGGTGATTTTCCTCTTTCTCCTCTCCCCTTTCACACAGATGATTTTAAACATCTAGATCTAGACAGCTCTGATGAAAGCTGTTTCTCAAATGTTTGTATGCCACTGATTTTACATTATTGGATCCCTTATCTTCTAACCTTGTATCGTTTTTTCCCCCAGCCTGGCTAGGGGAATAGTTGCTGGATCAAAAAGATGCAAGTAGTGGGCCAAATTCTTTCCTTTCCTACATCCATTTTATTATTTATACATGAATTTGGACCTGTTTTAGTGAATATAGAATTAAATTTTGCCTTTATTTGTTCTACTTAGTACACTTACTTTTATCAAAGTATATTGTGTTTATGTACAGATGTTAGTTAGCATAGCAGTAATTTTTCTTCTTCGTTGGTTTTGGTAGCTCTAGGAACATTTGTCCGTACAGGGACAGCTTCTTCCTGCTATTTCTCCTGCACTTTTCCAGCTACCATACCAAGTCACATGGGAAAACAAATCACAGTGTGTTTTTGTGGTACTACGTTTTGGTTAGCTATTGATGTGCATTCCACAAGTGCTCTATATGAACAAAAGTGTGACTAAACTGAAGTACCAGAGGTCATAGGGAGGGGATAATGATGTCTGGCCATAATGCTAAAAATAGTAATACTTACCTGGAACACAGTAAATAAGAATTAAGTGGGGAGTGCTCTATCTCTGTTTAGATGTCTCTTCAGGATTGGGATTTGTCTTCTTGTTAAGACATGGCTGAATTGCAAAAATGTTCAAGAATTTATGTTCTCCCTGGTGTTTGATTATCCTGTCCATCTGAGAAGCATCACCTGCCATAAAGTCAATGAAAAACAAAGACAGACTTAAAGAAAACCCCAAGTTCTTTCAGCAGTTTGTGGCTGGCTCCAGCATCATCTACAAAAAGGCTCACATATTCATCTATCCAAAAAATGATACTTCCTCGGATAAGTGCATACATAGGCTGTGAGTTTCTTATGTTCAGGCAAAGGTAACGGGTCTGATGCAGAACCTTTCACCTGCCTAACGAAGCTCTGACTGTATAATCCATGGGGAAGTGAGACCTTCTTAGATGGAATTAATTTCCAGGTTTGCTGTTATTGACAAATATTTTGTCATTAATATATAACAGTGTTTAAAATGAAATAAAATGCATGAAATTATAACCAAGGCATTTTTGGTAAACATTATAGTGTTTTAATGTTAATCTGAAGCAATTAAAGGCCAGATCTCAAACAGATGAAAGCACTCTATGTCTCCAGTGTTAGAAATCAAGTTAGTTGAAAATGATTTCTGAAAAAGCCACAAGCTATTGATTGTGTTATTTGTGAGCATGGTTATTAGGAGCATCTTAAATGCTATTCCGTTTTCCTGTCCTTAAAGCAAACACACAAACAAAACCACAGACAATATGCAGGAACTTGCTGCTGCTTTCACTTGACAATGGTGTTTCATTGCCGCCTTTTTGTGGTTAGAATAGCTGAGTTGAGGGTAATGGCACATAAAATAAAAGCTATGAAAGGCCATGTCTTTTGAAAAAGAAAACAAAAAGTTGTAAATAGAAGACAGGACTGAAAATTAGAATGATAAATCGAAAAATAATGTGATTAAACTTTTTCTGAAAATACAGTTGAATTTGCTGCCATTATTTAGGCTGCAGCACTACGAACAGTGACTTTATTTGGGTGAAGAAATACTAGGAATTTTATTCCTCTGCATTCCTATTTGTTTCCTGGCATCTTCTGATGATGTTTTTCTCTATATTTTTGTTATTACTTGCTAAATATATTATGACATTTTATTTACCTTGGTCAAGAGCTTTGAGACCTTTGTGTGGCTTCCCCATTCTAGCAATTTCACAAATAAATCACCGATCATTGTGCAGAAATACCACAGTTTACAAGAAGACAGAATAATTTTTACGTAGAAGAAGCAGGTTTATACTGGATAGTTGGATTACTACATCTGTAGGTATGAGTACAGAATACACCCGCTCGTATCTTTCTTTTTAATTAGCACCAAGTAGTTTTTATTAAAGCAATGTGTTACAGAGGAATTTTGGAATTACATTGGTAGAATCTACATTATTCAATAAGACATTTCACTTTATGGACATATGTTATTTCTGCATGTGTAAAATTAGGATATGTTGTTAGTCTTTTGTTAATTTCCAGATAATTAAACATTATTATCTATTTACCAATGAATAAATGTGATCTGTTTACAATATCAGAGATGTATATAAAGAACCCAGCTATAGTTGAAGCTCTAATTAAAATACATCATTGTTTGTCATGGTTTTAAGGCGAAAATTAAAAAGCGTTGCCAAATTAATCTTCAATCAAGAGTTCATTAATTAGCTAACCTTCTGTAAATGGGCTGCAGTTTGATGACAGCTCACTAAAGGACCATTTAAATGAATTCCTGATTGTATCAATCAGACAGGGGAAAAGAATTAGATTTGCGGCTCTTTTGCAGTAGCTCCTGCAAACATTTTCCCAACATTTAATGCACACAATGGATGTTAAACTATTTTAAAGTGATGAATCCTTTTTATTACTGTCCCAAACTCTGTTACTTCTTGCTGTATATCAAGAGGAAATGTATAAGGCTGCCAAGGTTTCATGATCCTGAACAGAATATTGCAGAGGAATATGCTTTATAACACAGTAATAAGCAGTTGCTTGAAATAACATCATAACTTTCCATGAGAAAAACGTTTTGAACAAATTATTGATTATATAATAGTCTTTAGTAAAATTTACTTTGCGTCTGTCATGAATTTTAAAATATGAGGGCTTAAGTGGTCAGGTACTTCAGTTGCTTTTGTGCTGGCAACATAAAATTTCTGTACCTCTAGACTATCTGGAAATGTCTGCCATGAAAGTGACAAATTAAAGATGTTAGTGCTAGATAAGGGTATATTTCTGTGCTACTTTAGTGCACGTAGTATCTATCTAGACCCATCATGAGGATTAAAAAAGAACTTTAGAATGGGTTGTAGAAATTAATACATGATTTGGCAACCCCTTTTGTGGTATATAGGTGGGATTGGTTTGATTGGATTTTTTTTTTTTGCGTATATTTAGTCTGTATGTATGCCTTTTGTGGTTCTGTGTGAACATGTGTTTTATGAAAAGTACGGTCAAAATAACAGTCTCTATTTACTCTTGCCAAGAGTTCCCCTTCTAAACTCTGCATAAACACACATTTAGTTAACATTTGGGTTGGTTATCGTCTTAGTGAATTGAAATCGTTTGGATTTTTTGGGAGGGTGGGTGCAGTTATTTAGTCATTAGGTTCATATACTCAAAGCTCTTTGAAACAAAAGTGCTAATTAAGGCCAAGAAAAATTGAGTGTCAAAGCACTAAGTGACATATTGCATCTCATGACATCTCAAGCATCTACAAATTGAAAAGCCATGGTGATTTTTTTTTACCTATAGAAGTATTTCTATTTGTTTTGTGTTGCATATACTGATATTATTACCAGTTATCTGCAATTGATGTAATATTCTCAGGTATTGTAAAATACCTCCCCATCTTGTTTAGAAGCATGTTAAAATACAACTTAAGTTGAATTATTTTTTTTCTGACCGGTGGAGAGTTGTGCATTTTTGTCATGATCTGCCATGAGACAATAACCTTATCCAGCACTGCTACATCTGTTAAGTCTATCCTGCCAATTAAACCACAGAACTGGTGTGGATTTTTTTCTTAGTCAAAGTGTTTATATCAAACATTTTATTCGGATACAGTAATCTAGTGTGAAGGAAAATCAGGTGGGTTTTTTTTTTCCCCGTGTGCTGATTTGCATATGCATGTCAAATCTAGCTATGCCATTTTTTATGGTATTGAGGAAAACAAAATGACCTTTACTCAAGTTCTTAATAGTGGAAGGTTCTCATGTTCTGAATTTTCAGGTGGTGGGGGGAAGAGCCTGGAAGAGCAAGCATTTGCTGATTACTCCACGGATGCTCACAACAGTCTGATACAGTCTAATACACTAAAACTCTCTGTGCCTTCCTGTTATAATTGCATCTCTGCTCAAGGCTACTGTAGTTAGGCTACATTAAATCTCATTGTCAGTCAGGCTGCATAAGGCTCAGGAAGCTCACGGGCTGGAGCTGGGCAATGTGATCTTCCTCAAGAGCAACTTCTCTCACTGCTACTTGCTTGTCTTCTTGCAGACTGCTACATTACTATGTACATAATGGACACCCCTTACATAAATTATGTAACTTGATTTCTCCCCCTGTCTGACAGACACGATTTGCTTAAAAATAAATATGAGCCTGGCAATCTAGGTTGCCCATTCTCCTTTTAGCTAGCTGCACATGTTATTTATCGCATTGAACTAAAAGGAAAAGCAAAAAGTCGCTAGTTCAGTTATCATGCAGCACAGGGCTCACATGTTGGAGGTGGGTCATGTACACTTCACATGTATGATAAAATATAGGAGCTTTCAGCAGGTCTTCTATCAAAATAATTATCTAAGCAATTATCTGTGCTATTCAGCTAACTTTTGCATGCGATGGTGTTTCTGTGCTTTTGTGTTCGTCAGCCTTACTGCTTTGAGTTCTCTTAGGAACTATTAGACTGACAGTTTTCAAATTGTGCAGAAAAGACAAAGAGAAAAGGGCTTTTTATAGAAAATTGTGCCTTTATTACAGGTAGTTAATAAGCATTAATATCGTAAAAAATCAATGGGTTAAATGCAGTTGTATGATTTTACATGGTGCAAAGATTTCGATCCTATGCGGGTGGCCTGCATTTTCAGGAGGCTGTCTTTAAGAGTCTCAACACTGCAGTTCTTTTCCTCCCAAATGCAGTGCTCTGTATGAAAGAGGAAAGGACACGCAAACACTGATGTGCCGTGCTTGTTTGAATTTTGCAAAAAGATCCTGTAGATTGATACAAGCAGGAACATAAACAAACTCTCCCTGAAGCATGCACTTCAGGATAACTTTGTCATTTTTATTATTATTATTATTACTACTAATACTATTATTATTAGTCATTGAGTAGCTTGTTGGCTTCTGTAGATATATATATAAAAAATTAGATATGTTTTAATTTTGAGGTCCTCAAGGGCCTGTGTTGATGAGCATAAACTTCAGGAAATAGTATCCATTCAGTTCGAGGTACAGACAGAAGAATGCATACTAATGATTGTATACTTTTGAAAAGACAAAAACTGATTTATTTTGTGTGAGGATTTGTATTGTTCTCTGTCTTCTTTTAGTATATTGTTTACATTCTAAGAATGTGGGTTTTGTCAAGGGATAACCTTTGTTTTATGCAAAGGAAAACCTTACAAGGAATAAATAATACAGTCTTTTATTAAAAAGTTTGCTTCTTTGTCATGGCAGTATTCTTTTAGTGCATCATGGGTGGGGAGAGAAGGACAGTTCATAGGTGAGACACTCTACTAATGCATCTATATTTAGTGGTTGTATCCTTCTTCCCAGTTAGTGGAAAAGCGTTGAGGAAAGTAAACCATGTGCTTTTGTACTGTCATATTTGATTTGGACTATATTCTCACTGTTGTTTGAAGCTAACACGAAACGCAGTGTCTGCATGACCCATTTTAGCAGCCCATTATCATAATTTCACTGTCATATGGCCACTGAGTTAATGTACTTACAAATGACAGAGAAAGTGTGTTACATGACCTTAGGGTTTTCAAAAATTAAATGACGTAGGAGGTCGTATTTCAAAGAATTGTTAAAGATTAGGGTTCTGGGCAGTTGGCTTTTGGCTTTTTTCTTATCCTCACCTTGAATTGTTATAGCTGCTAAGAAGGTACCTTTATTCTTTGATAGACAAAAATACTAGAATTTTAACTTTTTTCAAGCTCTGGATTTTAGCCATTAGCCTTATAATTTTCAGTAATGTTAAAGGCTGAATGCAGTCTATTTTAATTATTTTAATTATTTTTTTTCACTGTAATTCATCCATCTTCCTGGTATAATCTAAGTTAAATTGTCTCTTGTATTGTCTCTTATTTTGCAAGGTGTGGATTTTTTGTTTGTTTGTTTGTTTGTTTTAAAAGGAATTATTTTGAATGTAATAAGCAAAACAAGTATGTTTCCTGGATTTGCTGCAGTGGAACTATCTTCTAGTTGATCTCATGATGTGGTAGGACCAGGAATAATTTTGGTTTGAAAAATAATCTTTTTAACAAACGGCTTTCTTAATTTGAGTATAAACCAGATCTGAATGTGTTTCTTAATTTAAACAAGTGACATTGGCATTTTATCAGAGCCCAGTGTCCCCACACTTCCCAAATTTTATGGTGTCATGAACCTACTTGCTAAAACCCACCATAGTGAGTGATTGATGTTTCTTTCATCACAGAAGGGGTTACATTGAGGGTAAACCACAATGGCTATGATATATATTCAGTAAGTGAGGAAACGGCAGGAGAAACCACAAACATGTAGTCCAAGTGGCATATCCTCACCTTTTCCTCATGAAGTTTGGTATTGAAACCAACTGCCTTATCTTTCCTTTACCCTTGTGAAGTTGGAAATCCTGTAGGCAGCACTCCGCGTGAAAGGCCTCTCCAAGGCTCTCCTGCTTGAAATAGAGTTTGTACAAGCAAATGACTATCTTTTTTTTTTTTTTTTCTCATAGAAATAGACGGAAGTCTGTCTTATTGTAAAAAACCCAACCAACTGAACAAACAAAAACCCCAGCCTTTGTTGTGAGTAATATATTCTCTGAAAGTGAAACTGTGTGACAAGCAGGAGGAATCCTGTAATTTTACTTAAGGACTTACTTGGCAAAGCTAAAAAGTAAAGTGGGACAAGAATCTCCCTAAGCAGGATCTCCTTTGCCACCCACAGGCCAAGTAATTTGTGACTCTTGAGTCAGGTTTGCTCATC
>VYXC01010085.1:1892587-1992846 GCA_013397175.1 Platysteira castanea
GTGCGCTTGCCTTTTAATCACCGAACTTTTGTTTTGTACTTCACTATTAGTTAGTGATGCAAATGGAGGCTGAAATCCATGTGCCTGCTGAAGTCACTTCTCTAGGAGCCCCAGGCACCCTGGGCCTACAGTCTTTGTCATCCTGATCTTTGGTGCTCTCAATAATGCAGCAAGCCTTTTCTCCACCAAAGCGTCACCTGTCTAGGTGAGTCGTGCCATCCCCTATCTGAAGTGACAGCCATCTTTGAGTACCAGCATCTTAACTGACTTCTCTTTCATCATCCATGTTAGAGAAATAACATTTTCGACAAGGTGTTGGGTTTTTCCCCCCTTTTTCTTTATTCTTTCCCCAGCCCCCCTTCGCCCCTTAGTTAGAGAACCTGATCAAAAAATTATTTCTGACAAAGATTTCCTGCTCCAAATTAAATGAGCTCAAGGAGACGGAGCATTTTCACACAGAAAGAAAGGGAAACGTTGATGTTGGAAGTTAATGAATCTGGGAGGAGAGAGAACATTATTGAGACTGGATAATATGATCTAACAGCTTTCCTTCTTCTTATCCTCCCCGTAAAGAATGTATGGAAGTCAGTTATGTGGCATGATTCTAACATCTGTCCTACCCCATAATGGTAATTTGTATAAGTAATGGAAACAGGTTAAATACTTCCATTCTAATGTTGCCAGCAGGGATGAAAATGAACATTTCAATGAAATAATCTCGACAGAGCAGGGAGAGGAGGGGTGGATGGACTGATTCATCTCCAGCTCTCTTTGGTGATCCGAACACTAATGAGAACGCTTGAATGTATAGTTTATCAGATAGAAGGGGAAGAGCAAGTAAATTTCTCAGATTAGAATCACTGTGAAAATATACCCACATGCAAGCTGCTTCGTTCTCCAATTGCCAGCGTTGGCTAATAATTTGCAGCATTCATTTTAAGGGGATAGAGGAGAGAAGAGAAAGAGGTGAAGAATCTTTTTGTTGGCTTTTAATGGGATGCCTTTAAAGGTTATCATTTAACCTGCTAGAAGCACAGAGGTTGTTCTTGTTACAGTACCTTATCTACTTTTCAGACCCATTGCATTAGAATTAGAGGGTAGGCAGTTCTAGCATTTTGCCCCCCATTTTGCTGCAATTAGAAATTAAAGACACAAACCTCTGTAGTAAGGTTATCTGGTTGTCTCATAGTCTATGCTGCTCCTCAGCCATTGTCATAACTAAGCCATATTTTTCCACCATAGTGACATCGTAATATAGACACACACACATGCACACAGATTTGTGGCATCTGTGCCAGAATTTTGTATGAACATTTGTATATACTAATACAGAATATTCACAAATCTTCCAGCAGGCATGTTAACCTCTCACAATGTGAGATTTTTGGATTCTTCTGTAAAACTCTCATGACTGTATTCTGGAAACATGTCTGTAAATGGTTTGGTTTTTTTCATCTCCCGTTTGTTTTTCTGTAATGAGGGAGATGTGTGGCTATAGATTGTCTTTTCCGTCCGTACATTTTTTTCCTAAGATATGAAATGTGTTCTTGTGTTCAGTGGAAATCACCCCCAGCCTGGAGTGCAGTTTGTGCAAGGTGACAGTGTGGGCTGTGAAAACTTCTGCAGCTGCTGTCTCCTGTTGGCTGGGTAAATACTAGAAGCTGTGGCAATACATCTGTTGAAGAATGGTAAGCACTCACATTGTGCCACTATTGTTTAGTCACAGAGTAGGCTCTGATTTAGTGAAGTATTTTAGACCTAAACCTGTCCCTATTTGTGGAAACTATGAAATACGTATTTCAGGGAAAATTATTTCAGTATTCAATTCCTTTACTGAACTGTGACCCTTACTACTTAGGTGTTCCTTCTGAATAAATTTATTTATTTGGAGGATTTAAAATTGGGTCTTGAAGAGCTTACTGCATTTAATTTCGTACACTGTTAAAACCAAATACAATTATTACTTTTAGTCCTTTTCAAAATAATTTATTCAATGATGAATCCCTTTCTGAATGGAAAAGAATACCTCCGTAGAGACAGATTCCTTCAAAAGCACTGTTCCAAGGTTGTGGAAAGGTTTTATGTGAGAATATTTGTATTTTTAACCACATCCTTACATTTCAGATCTCTGTCTGCTTTTTCAAACAATGGATGTGTATTTATAGTGTAAATATTCTCACTGAAGCAAACACAATGTGCTGTGCTACTCACATGTACGATATATAGCGTCTCATGTCCACTTAGATTAGAATGCACAGCTTTTAACACTGCTCAAAGATGACAGTATATCTATGGCATCCAGAAGGCATATTTTATAGGCAAAAAAATAATAGCAAAACTTAATAGGAAGAAAAGAAATACAAAATGCTCCTCCTAATTTTTAGTTGTTTGGAATTTGAAGGTTTTTCCCCCTTTAACACCTTGCATTTGCCTCAGTCTGTCCAGACACAAATGAGAAGGAAGAGAAAAGCTGATGCTATGTTCTGTAATTTCTTCTGCTTTGAATATAGTTATTGTTGAGGAGAATCATTGCTTATATCGGCTCTTGATATTTTTGTGTGGTTTTGGGACATGTGTAAACCAGCAGTGTCTTTGCAGATACAGGAATGTCTGGAGAAGATTGCTGAGAGTTGCTCAATCACAGAAAGAAATGTCTGAAATCTGTCTGTTGATCTACCTTTTATAATTTAGAACCTGAACATCTCAGGCTTTTATTTAAGGTTGAATATATTACTTGTCTTTGCAAAGTAATTATAATAGGTACATTTTTGCTGTGTTTAAAATGCTGAATTTTATTTATTTGTCAAATTTCTGTGAGAATTTTAGTAAAACGTACATGGACTTTAGAATTAACATTCTTCCTTTTGTTTGCTTCTGTGTTAGCTCTTACAGAAACCCTTTCAGTTAGAGAATTGCACTGACCTTGCAAAATACCATATGTTGAGTGTGCTGCTATTCATCTCATAAGCATTAGTAGTCATGAATGAACAGGTATTGTCTGTATCCTATGATAACCAGAGGAGTTAAATAGAATATTTTTTTGATTGCAGTGATAGAAATTAAACATTACAGATAAATTACTCTCCTTTTTGTTAAGAAGCATAGTTTCTTTGTGACTTTAGATACATGCGCAGACATGTGGGTGTGCACATCATACAAATTCAGGGTTTTTTAAAAACTGGCTTAAATTCTGAAATCGTAGAAAATCATAGTTCTGGCCAGTTGTACGTTCTTAACCCTTATATTGCAGTATATGTTGGTAAGGGAGTGAACTCAGTCGTGTAGTAGTCTCAGCAAAACCGAAGAGTAGGAAAAGCAAGTAAAAGATGGCTACTTCACCCTAACACTCAGTTTCTTTGCTTTGGCTGTTTAACATGGACCTTACATGTAATTTTAATGTTTCTTGTGGTTTAACTCCTTTTTATTTTTATGATACAGTGCAAAAGTATGAGAATAGAGAAAATGCCATCATAAGTAAATAAAAGAAAATAAAAGACACAGCAGTGGATCATGTACAGTTTCTACTTAAGCAGATATTTAGATGGTTATATATAGCAATTATAAAAATATGCATTTATGCAGTTTAGAATTAAGTAAAGAGATGTAAGCAAATAATTCACACATATCCATACAAAATGCTGTATCAACTAGAGGAACATCCAGCATCTTACAACAGTTTTTTGCACCTAGTAATTAAAAATACTGGGATGTGAAAATTAGAGAAAAGTGGCATAGCTGCACTGTGGTTAATGAGAAGATACCTGTTCATAAAAGCTCAAAATGCGTGTCCTCTCAGTTTTAGCTTGTACTTGTTTTGGTTTTGGTTTTTTTTAATAAAAATGACAGATGGTAACTGCCCGTTGTGGTGCATTTTAGGTCTCAGAGGGTTTTTTTTTTCTATTCAAAAGTAATTTCTAAATCTGAAACCATATTCTTCTTTAACTGTTCTTCGCTTTTCTGAAATTTAAGAATGTATTGTCTTTTTCCATTAGAAATTACTGCAAACAGGTGTGTTGAATGAGAGAGCTAAGAGATCCTAGACTGTAGCTGTGGGAGTGAATTCTACGTGCGTGCCTAGAGTTCAGAACTGCGGCGGTTCTACCATGCTCAAATATCTGCAGAGTGTTTCAACAGCAGCATTGCTGCAGGACAGGGAAGCTGACTGCCTTCAGAAGTCTCTTACTACTTCTGCCTTCTATTCTTCATTTTATGGACAAAACACCTCTTGGAGAATATTTTCATCTGGTTTTACAATGCTTTTCTGGCATCTTCCTGGCCTTTGACCCCAGGATTATTTCTGACTTTCATTTATTGTGCTTGGTACTTACTTCTCCTTTTAAACATATTAGAAAGCACTTGAGGCTGATTTATCTGTAAGGAGTTGGGCCCTGATTAGAACTTTTTTAAAAACTAAAAGGTAAAATTATCTTTTGAAAAGATTGACACTTAGGGGACAGATGAAAAATGCAATGGGCTTCTTAAGGTTCAGCACAACCCAGTACTAGATGGAGTATTTTCCTACTTCATCTTAAAAGATCAGGCTGAAGCAGTTAGGGGCTGCATTAAGACTGAACGGCAAAGGTGAATACATAATACAGTACTGACCGTAACATTGTTACTTTTCTACAAAAAAAAAAAAAAAAGAGATGTTTCAAAGAGTATTCATATTACAATGAAAGAAGATTCCTTTTATTTTTCAGAAAAGACATTTCAGAATATATTAGCAACTGTGTACAAAAAGAGGCTTGACTTTTACTTATGCTGCCCCCAGTTAAAGAAGACCTCAGCTTTGTTATCATGATAATACATATTTTCTTCATACCACATAGGAGCAGAAGTGCCTCTTTTCTGGCTTTCTTTCAGTATTGTACCATGGAAGGACAAAGGACACATTTCAGCACCTCTTGCTGCAGAGTTCACCTGACAAGGAAGCACTTTTTTATTCAGTTGCTGAAAATTGTTCATAATCCATGTTTTCTACCTTGGCATTCTTATAAATGATCTACATTCCATTAGCACTGTGATTTTTTAAGCTTCTTTTACAAAACTGGAGGGAAATGTGTACAGCTATGTTTTTTGCTTTGCAATGAAAGTGTACATTTATCACTTAGGTACATGTAAGTCACTTCTGTGAACTGAGCCCTTGGAGTAAATGTGTTTTGATGTAATGGCCATCTGCTCATGAATATCATATTTGCTAGTTTAACAAACAGTTTGATATAGATAAACACATAGTTTGGTGAGATCATATAGTTTCATAGGTAGCAATGCAATAGCAAAGTTTCATATTTTCCATAAGCCAATAATCAAGCTGCCATGGAGATCTCAAGGTTTTTGTTTGTTGTTTTAAGAAATTAATCTCTAGCATTTACTTTTAGTTTCTGACTGTTTTTTTTCAAAATGGTAAATGCAGGACCCACATCAGGTCATAACAGGAGGCAAACTATATCCTACCCATTTCAGAAAGCAATCAGTCTTGCTTCTCTTTTCACCTTTCAAAAATGAAAGCTGTTCTGCTCTCAGATGGTCACAGTACAGCCAGCCACCAGGAGACCCTGGGAACAGCTGACCTGACACTCTTGCCCTGTATGGCTTCATTAGAGTCAGGTATCAGTGACACAGAAATGGCCCATGAAGCTGTAGCTAAAGCCAGTTTGCAGGAAAAGACAGAACTGACAAGATAGAGTTGGTCAGTGTTTCTGAGAATCGAATCACGAGTCAGTGATTCTGAGCGTCGTGGTCTGAGGGATGCAGGTCAGCTGCAACGTGTTACACATACATATGTAGTGCAGTAAATATAGCTCAGTACCAGGCCATTTTTTAAGCAGATAAAAAATAGTTTAGTAGGCTCTTCGTTTGATTTTAGTTTTGATACTATGGTATTTACTGTGGTCCCGGCACATATTTTACCACTGAAGTCAAAGTTTATTTTTCAGTATCACTGATATCAAACTGTAACCATGACAGAGTATGTGGATTTATAGGAGGAGTGTGTGAGTGATGGTGAGTTTGGGTTTTGGATGTATCTTCAAAATTTGTCTTCGTGGTTACTGCTTTTAGTGCAGAAGAGAGCCATGTAAAATGTGCGTGTTTGATAACTTTGTCTTGTTTCCCCCCATCTCCCCTCCTGTATTTTAGCATATGTTCCTGAGGAAGAATTGAAAGCAGCAGAAATAGATGAAGACAGCGTGGAAGATGATGGGCTGTCTCTGGACATCCAGGAGAATGAGTATTTGTGCAATGAAGAAGCGGAGATCAAAGAGGCTCAAAGCTACCAGAACTCCCCAGTCAGCACTGCAACTAATCAGGATGCAGGCTATGGTTCGCCGTTTAGTGAAAACAGCGATCAGCTGGCCCATTTCAAAAGCACTTCCTCTAAGGAAGAGAAAGAGGATCCTCAGTGCACAGACAATGTTTCCTATCCACAGGACAGCTTGGCACAAATAAAAGCTGTGTATGCAAATTTGCTTTCAGAGACTTGCTGGTCCAGTTTAGCTTTGGACTTAAAGAAATCCAACCCAACCACCAGCAACAACGGAGTCAGCCAGAATGAAAACACCACCAGTACTGACACCAATGCCAATTCCCAGAGTACTTGTACTACCAGTACCAACACTAGTACCAGTACAACCACCAGTAGTACTAGTACCAGTAACAGTAACAGTGGTGGCTCAGGTTACGACTGGCACCAAGCTGCATTAGCTAAAACTCTGCAGCAGACCTCATCGTATGGACTTCTCCCAGAGCCAAGTCTCTTCAGCACAGTACAGCTTTACCGGCAAAACAATAAACTCTATGGGTCTGTGTTCACCGGTGCCAGCAAGTTCCGATGCAAAGACTGCAGCGCAGCCTACGACACGCTGGTGGAGCTAACGGTGCACATGAATGAAACTGGACATTACCGTGATGACAACAGAGATAAAGAAGCTGATAAGACCAAGAGGTGGTCAAAGCCTAGGAAACGATCGCTTATGGAAATGGAAGGCAAAGAGGATGCCCAGAAAGTGCTGAAGTGCATGTACTGTGGGCATTCGTTTGAGTCTTTGCAAGACCTCAGCGTCCATATGATAAAAACAAAGCATTACCAGAAAGTGCCTCTGAAGGAGCCAGTACCAGCCATCACCAAATTGGTCCCTTCTACCAAAAAGCGAGCACTTCAGGACTTGGCTTCGCCTTGTTCACCTGAGCCAACAGGGATCACAGCAGAAGCTTCACTGGGTGAGTCTGCAAAGGATCAGAAAACTGCCAACCCCTACGTGACTCCGAACAACCGCTATGGCTATCAAAATGGTGCTAGCTACACTTGGCAGTTTGAGGCACGCAAAGCCCAAATACTGAAGTGCATGGAATGTGGCAGTTCCCATGATACTTTGCAGCAGCTCACTGCTCACATGATGGTCACCGGTCATTTCTTGAAGGTGACCAATTCTGCTTCCAAAAAAGGCAAACAGCTAGTGTTGGACCCAGTGGTGGAGGAGAAAATACAGTCTATACCTCTTCCACCCACCACCCACACAAGGCTACCAGCCTCCAACATTAAAAAGCAGCCCGATTCCCCAGCGGGCTCCACAAACTCGGAGGAAAAGAAAGACCTAGAGAAAGAAAAGCTGGTGGTCACTGAAACAGAGAAAAAGATTAAAGAAGAAAGTGAGGACTCTACAGAGAAATTTGAGCCAACAACTTTGTATCAATACCTCAGAGAGGAGGACCTAGATGATAGTCCTAAAGGCGGAATAGACATATTGAAATCCCTGGAGAACACAGTGACAACAGCCATCAGCAAAGCCCAGAATGGAGCCCCATCCTGGGGAGGATATCCCAGTATTCATGCAGCTTACCAGCTCCCAGGAACAGTCAAACCCCTTCAGCCTGCGGTGCAGAGCGTTCAAATGCAGCCGTCCTACGCAAGCAGTGTGAAATCACTGTCGTCAGAACACAATGCACTTATCCATTCCCCGGGCAATCTCACACCCCCGCCTCACAAGAGCAACGTATCTGCTATGGAGGAACTAGTGGAGAAAGTTACAGGTAAAATCAACGTGAAGAAGGAAGAGAAGCCTTTGGAGAAGGAGAAGAGTTCTCCAGTTAAACCCATGTCACCTGCTGCTAAAGAAAACAAGGACTTCCCAAAAGCAGAAGAAATAAATAACAAACAGCAGCCAAAGAAGAGCTCTGAGTCAGAAGTTCAGAAGGTCAAAAAGGATAGTCCAGCAGAAGCACATACGCCAAATGGTACAGAGCCACTTAAAACAAAGGTTGCAAATGGCTGTAACAATTTAGGAATTATCACAGATCATTCACCTGAGCCATCCTTCATTAATCCATTGAGCGCTTTACAGTCCATTATGAATACCCACTTAGGCAAAATTTCTAAGCCGGTAAGCCCCTCTCTGGATCCTTTGGCCATGCTGTACAAAATTAGTAACAGCATGTTGGACAAACCCATTTACCCAACCACTCCAGTCAAGCAGGCTGATGCTATTGACCGGTATTACTATGAGAACAGCGATCAACCTATTGATTTAACTAAGTCCAAAAACAAGCCTCTTGTTTCCAGTGTGGCTGACTCTGCCTCATCCCCACTGAGGGAGAGTGCCCTGCTGGATATTTCCGATATGGTAAAGAACCTCACAGGCCGTTTGACACCCAAGTCTTCAACTCCCTCTACTGTGTCAGAGAAGTCTGATGCTGACGGGAGCAGTTTTGAGGAAGCTCTGGATGAACTGTCACCAGTACACAAGAGGAAGGGCAGGCAGTCCAACTGGAACCCTCAGCATCTTCTAATCCTTCAAGCCCAGTTTGCTTCCAGCTTGAGGGAGACCCCAGAAGGCAAATACATTATGTCGGACCTAGGTCCACAAGAGCGGGTACACATCTCTAAGTTTACTGGTCTTTCCATGACCACAATTAGCCACTGGCTGGCCAATGTGAAGTATCAGTTAAGGAGGACAGGTGGAACTAAATTTTTAAAGAACTTGGACACAGGACATCCTGTTTTCTTTTGCAATGATTGTGCCTCTCAGTTCAGGACTGCTTCTACATACATAAGTCACTTAGAGACACACCTAGGGTTTAGTTTGAAGGATCTGTCAAAGTTGCCACTTAATCAGATTCAAGAACAGCAGAATGTTTCAAAAGTCCTCGCAAACAAGACTTTGGGCTCACTTGGAATTGCCGAGGAGGACTTAGGCTCCACATTCCAATGTAAGCTTTGTAACCGAACTTTTGCAAGCAAGCATGCAGTCAAACTGCACCTTAGTAAAACACATGGCAAGTCCCCAGAGGACCATCTGATCTATGTAACTGAGTTAGAAAAACAATAGCGTCCAGGTAAGCAGCCAGGTATGCAAGTGACCACAGGAACATTGCACTAAACTTCTTCATAGTACTGCACTAGGCCTGACCTGAGCCTCTGAAATCAGTCTTACTTTTGTTGCTGAACTGCCTATCTGGACCTTGGTTTTTCTTACACTTATTTTGTAGTTATATTTATATGCTCTTTGTCTGATCTGTGCATGGTTATTTTTTTGTTTCCGTTTTTATTTTTTGTGAGTCAAAGTCTGACCTTTATTTTCAACATCTGTCCTTGATGTTAAGCTATCTTTTGTAGTATATAGTGGAAGACACTATTGAGAGACATTAATTTAGCCGTAAAGAAAGACACAAAGAACAATGATAAAGAGACATCCTAAAATTACAAAGTTGCCATGACAATAAAGGTCACAGAACCTGGTAGTGTCAAGTTTTAACCCTCTGAGAACTGTAATAGCATTTCTGTGCCTTTCCCAGTGACTAAGTAAGTAAATAAGGAAAAACAAAATAAAACAAAAGGCTTAAAGGCATTTCATTCAAATAAAAGCTGTGTCGGAAGCAGGACTTTTTTTTTTAATGAATGAGCTTCCTTTTTTTTTTTTTGATGCAGAACTGGTTTGTGAAGATATTGTGCATGCAGTCCTTGGAAGAAGGAGAGCTGTGTAGTACTCAAGGGGTTAGGAAGCCACAACTGTATAAGTTAAATAATAATTAAAAAAAAGCAAACCAAGTTGCCACTATGCCCAAACCCTCTGGATGCTAAGAATTGCCACTTTTTGGCAAAAAAAAAAAAAAAAGTATGCAAGCTGTTATTTAAAAGAAATGTAAAAATGCTCTTTTCTTTCCTTTATTTTTTTTCCTGTAAAATACTGCAGTTTATAGTTATTTACAAATGTTAAGCTTTGGTACAAGCTGACCTTTCTATAGTGTGCTGCATTGGTAAATGAAAACAAAAAAAAGTGGGGCAAATGTTGGATTCTGTTCCTTGTAAATTGCCAGCATCAGCTTAAAAAAATACATGTTACATATCGTACCATTTTAAACTGTTCAACTTTCTTTGTACCTTCTGGCTGTATGCTTTCTCTTTTAACTTTTTATATTGTCATTTTATATTCAATTTCTGTGTATATAATGTAAAACCACACTTTTTGAATAAAATTTAGTTCCTGCAGCTTGATATAAATAGAGGAATTTTACTGGCACCTGCATCTTTCCAGATGCATGTACTTAAAGGAACTATCTGACAAAAAAAAAATAAATAAATAAAAATAAAGCAAGCAATGCACTATGAATTATACATTTTGATGTTTTATCATTAATATTGTACAGTACATTTTGGTTCACACAATTAAATCCACTGTTTTCTCAAGTGTAAAATAAACCCACATGCAGTTCTTGATTTACATACATTGTCATGTCGTCATTATATTGCCTTTGAGGTGTTATTCCAGCTATAAGAGGCATCCTTTATATAATCAACCAGCGAAAATCTGTTTGAAATCATCTCTCGTGATCTGCGTGCTGACATGTCTCGCTCAAAGCCGTAATGCTGGTAACCTCCTGGAAGAGATTTGCAGCGGGTACGCACTGCGAAAGGTACAGAGCCAGAGCAGCGAGGGGCATTCTGCTCCTCACTGGGGCACAAGAGAGGCTGCAAGGGTTCTGGCCAAGTTAATTTCTTTATGCCGTATGACTGTGCCTGTAGCCATTTTCTGTGTGCATTCAAAGGCCGTCTCCTCCCTCCCTTCTCTGGTGAAGCACCTTTTGATTTCAACAGTTGCATAGTCAGAGGCTTTGGCTCCTGCCCCTGCAGCCTGCTGGATAATGCAGTGCTGCCTTTCTGGCAGCGGTGAAGACCTCAGAGGCTTTGACACCAGTTTTTACTTACAGTACAAGGAGGCAGACCTGTGTTTCTCTGTACTTTTTAAATATTGCATTTTGAGGTAAGCTGAGTGCTATCATATCAGGTGTTTCTCTTAATCTTTATTTCTGTTCTGTTGAATGCAGATGTCATTTAGAATGTAAAAGAGAGCTGTCAGAGCCTTCACTTCTCTATCTCCTGAGTGCTTTGACAGTTACAGTGTATGAAAGCTTGGGATCTGCTATCCATTACACTTTTTGGAGGGGCTATTAAATATGAGGACCTAGAGGGGTTTGCTTTCACATGGTATTAGTGATACTGTTGTGTTATATATACTTCTGTGTACATATGTATATTTCTGTTTCTTCTTCTCAGTTCTTCTGAAAGTAATTTAAATGTAAGATTTTGCTTCCAAATACAGCACAGTTTGACATTTAATCTTTACTTTAGCTAGAAGTCGAGAAATATCCATGCTCTGTTCTCTGTAAAAGCCTATCGGGTCCAGGTCAGTTACATTTACATGGTGTTTCTAAGTAGTGCAGGAAAGTGCCATGAGGGTTTTTTAAAATGTCCCTTACTTTCTTCACTGCTAACTACCTATGTCCTTCAGGGGATCTAGCCATTTAGACATTTCACTTCAATTACTGGATGATTATGTGCTTTGGGCCCAAGGGGTGGTGAGGAAGAAAAACAGTCAGGCCTATGGCCATAATACAGGGTCCTTAAATAATAACCCTTTGAAGTTTTGTTTACTTTCCCACAGGCCTGCAAACATGTGATTATAAAATATGCTGTAGTACATTGCAGTAGTGTGTGAAAAGGTTGAAAGGGAGAAATAATAGCTCTAAAATAGGTTTGAATCTAATGTAAATCCATTAAAACTGATTTTGAAACATGGCATGTAAAGTGAGTTCTCAACACCAGGTGACTCCCTCGAGAGGTGTTTATGACATTGCTAAATCCGTTCAGTTCTGATAGCTTCAGAATTGGACAATCACTCATCATCTGTGCCACTGTCTGAAGAAAGTCCATTTAGAATAAACCAGCGGCTTTACCTGGTGACTATGCTGATGTAACATTTTCTATGACTGAAATATGGAGTAGATAAAAATTGGAGGGCTCTGATGGTTCACCTGCTTAAGAAAATGAAGTACACTGACAGTACAATCTTTATTATTTGGGTTTTTGCCACTTTTGTTTGAATATAGTATTTCAGAAAAATTTCCTTTTTAGAAAAGGAAGTGCACAGTTTAAAACAGAGTTGTTCTTCTTCCCAGAATTTTTTTTCAAGTTTATTTCTTCTCTATTTCAGTAAGATTGCAACAAAAGTAGGTTTGTGCTATTCTACGAGTAGCTTCTCAAGCTATTGGATGGACGAGACCACATAGCCTTTCAGGACTGATCTTGAAGAAAAGAAACCTAAGAATTTTAAACCCCATCATAGTGTCTGTAAGCCTGTATACCTGTTTTGTGATGTATGCAAAATCCAGTGTGTCTGATTCTTTTCAGAGATGTATAAAGCTCATTTTTTTAGCATTACATTGCTGATGTTCACACCTTTGCTTGTATCTGTTCTCATAGCGGAAGAAGATCTTGGTTTGCTTATTTTTGCAGGTTTGGTTTCTGCTTCAGTGCATTTTTCCATGTTGCTGTTTCAAAGCTGATGCAAACCACTGGAAATTTGGGAGATCTGTGTACTGATGGCATTAGTCCTGAGTGAAATGACCTTTTTTTTTTTAATAGCATTTAGTGGGTTATTCCCTAATATCTTCTGCAGCGTAGCTGTTACGGATTTCTCTGGATGGTTACACTGGTAATAATGACACCAAATATAATCTGTGTTTTTCATGGAAGCCGCTAAAATGCAATTGCAATTAAGTGTAAAGACATAAAATATACATATTATCTTGTGTTAGACTAATCAAGGCAAAGTGCATCAGCTTTTGCTTGCATTTTCCAAAGCTACCTTAGATTTGAGAGTGTGATATTCTTTAAATAATATGGCAGGGGTCCTGGTTAGGAGACCTCCAAGGAGAGGCCAGTTTCCATGTGGAGTGTTCTTGCAGCTCTGTAGGTGTTGGTCTCCTGGCTGATGCAGTACTGAGTTACTCTCCCAGCATGAAAGTAGCAGGAAGTGGGATTTCACCATCTGTTCACTGAAATTTAAAAGCAGGGTCCTTTTCTGTCTGTGGATGGGAACAGAATGCTAACCCAAATTTACTGGCCAGATACTAATCTATATAATATGATTCTTCCAAATTTTTGTTTTCTCCACTCTTCTGATTGAGTTTCTTCTCATAATGTTTCATGTGGCTTTGCCTGGTTTCTCTTCACCACTGTGAGTACTCAGCTTCATCCTACAGGTAGGTGGAGAGACCACATTTTGGGATGGAAGATGCTATTCTAAGTAGAAGGTGATATCATAGCTAAGTGAAAAACATCAATATCCAAAACTGGATGTGTTTTAAAAAAGGAGAACATTTTACAAGTCTAAGATGATGCAGATTACCTGAGGTTAGCATAATTTGTGAAATGTGCTTCTTTATGCCACATCTTCATTAGCTCTGGTTTTTTGACTGGTTATATAGCAAAACTGATTTTAGAATAGTTTAGCACCAGGAGGTCAGGACTGTTAACACTGATACATGGCTAATGCACCTAGTTATTTTCAGACAACCAATATTAGAATATGCAATGATTATAAAAGCTGTAGACTTTCCCACTGGGAATGAGAAGCTCAGATTACTCTGTCGGGAAGATCCCTTATTTTTAAACATCTCTACAGTTCTGTCCAGTGACTGCTGAATCAGGGTCAGCGCAGTCAAAATGAATCTAGTAAGTTCTATCCTAACTACTGTAGTTGCTACCTGGGTTTTTTTCCCTTCCTCATGAAAAATAAAAAGTTAAATTTGATTAGTTATAACCAGGTTGTCAGGATTTGAATGATTTTTACTTCTGGATAAACTTCTTAGTGTAAAACCTTCAGGGAAAATTAATTGTTAAAATATTAGCTCTTTTGAAAGAAGCATTTCTCAGACTAAATTGTTCAGGGCACAATGTGTTGCCCATCACTACAGTATAAATTTGAACCAATTTAATATAGTGAGAATGTACTGTTTTTCAGTCCAGAGTGGTTGTGTCAGCGTTGTCTGAAGTTGCAGGTTAAAGCCTGACAGGTTCCTGACCAGGCTTGTCAGATGTAGGACACCTGTGGTGAAATGCCACATGGTCACTTGAGGAAGGAAGGTTGGAGTCTGGGTGCCTGCAACTCATCTGCCCTTGTAGGAGTCCAGAGCTGATTCATTTGCTCAGAACAGCGTATATTATGAAATCTTAGAGGCTGGCGGGACACATTAGGCAAATACAGGCCAACCTTCAGGGTCATGCAGGTGGAAGTCACCTCTCTTGGTACACGACTGCTTGTCCAAAGCCGCCTCTTAAAGAGTGTGTACAAACTGAAGTTTGTATTAGAGCTCATTGTGAACCACTAAAGCAGAATGGCACCTGTATTTCCTACCCGAAAGTGACACCCATGGTGGTGGAATCCAGAAAGCACACTTGTAGCATGCTACAAGCCATGTAGTCAGAAATAGTGCCCCAAGCTCATGACCAGCAGCTAGAGGAGTAGCCACTAGAGCATGCTCTCAGGCACAGCTCCTTACTCCCCAGAAGGCTTATAATCACAACAAGTAGTTGAGTTCCGTCCAATATCATCTGGGATAGAAGATCCAATAGCTAAGAGCAAGCAGTTTCTTTCAAATCATCTCATTAGTGGACTGGTAGGTGCTAAATCAGTTTGGCAAAACGTATTAACCTGCCAGCTTCAAAAAAACTTCAGTTTCTTTTTATCGTACTGTGTCTCACCATGGTCAGAATCCTTTCAGCCCTTGGACTCTCCTTTCAGCGATGTTTGGATAGTCAAGACCGAACAGTGATGAGACCAAACATCAGTCCCAGTGACTTATTTAAAATTACAAAATTTTGTATTTTTGAATGTCAGGATAGGTTGCTTTATCTTGGAAATGGGCATTGTCCTCAGATACAGACAGACAGGTTGGATCAGATGACACTTACCCCATTCTGCAGGTAGTGGATTCCATTGCTGTAAATTCCTGAAGATGGTCTCTGGCAGTGAAACCCAGCTGGGAAAAAAGATTTCTGACATTTTTTCCTCTTTCCCCCAGGAAATGCACAGTGTATTGGGACATGCAAAGAAATTGTGGTTTAACCCGAGCATTTCTGAGGAGCAGTGTTCTGTCAAAACTAACTGCCTTCTTCAAGTCCTGGTTAGGCTTAGTTTATCCCTGCACGATTCCAAAATGTAACATTTTATTTGTTGTCATGGAAGCACTGCTACAGGTTCAGTGTCAAGAACATCATTTTCTCCACGCTCTCCGCCCAGCCTCCAGCATAGCAAGGAAAACTGGCAGAGTGGCTCTGCAAGTCACTATTGCTCTGCAAGGGGTTGGAGGGTGGACTGGGAGGGAGAGGAACAGCATAGCGGGGGATTTTGATCTTGATAAAGCATTACAAAGTTTTATGTTTTCAGAAATGTCGCTTCATTCGTATGTCTCTTCACTCTAGCTTAACCCACTGTGTGTGGCAATAAAAGAAGTGGCTCTTGAAAATGTTGCCCTCTGGCTTCAGGGTCTTTGACATCTAATTTCTTAGTTCTTGTAAAGGTGAAAAAGTTGTGTAGCAGGTCACTTCTGTGCATCGCATGCTCCAGGTGAAACCAGACCCATTGTAGGTAGGATGTGAGGCTCATTAATGGCTTTTCTCATTGGTAAGTGACTGGTCTAAGTCACTCCCTAGGCATTTTCATTCTGGACTTTTTTTCTCAACTTTGACCAAAGTACTTTGGAAGCAATTTAAGCCAAACTGGAAAAAGCCACTTTTACTCACTAATGAGAAAATCTGCCCAGGCCTGCTGTGGCAGGGCAACTGTGTAATGCTACCAGTGTAACTGTAATGGTTTAACTGGAAAATTCTGACAGTAAACAAGCTTTAAGTTTATTAATGTGCAAATGCTGTCTCCAAAAATCACTTGCGGGCTCAGACACTGCGCACAATTGGTATATTGCTTCGTAGTCCAAGGTCAAATGCCTCAGCATGTTTGCAGTGGGCATGCTGTATTAATAATTACACGTAGTAATATCTGAGTGTGTAGCATGATGATAAAGTGTGGTTCAGAGAAGCACCGTATAGCACTGTGTGTCTTTATGTTCAAGGGAGAGTTATATTGTTAGCTGTCTCTAAAGTGCTACCTTGCTGAAGTTTGTAGCATTTAGCATTAACTGCCTGTTATTTCTTGTCACCACTTTTCTGTGGTGGGATAATGTGAAAAATTAGATAGCTTTGCTCTTAAAAAGGGAGCAGGTCTAGACTTAACACTGCATGGGGATCCACCAACCCCCAAGTTTTGGGGGTTGGTGAGTGTCACATTTCACATTTTTGAGTGTGCTTTGACAACTGGGAGTCTTGGGAGTCTGGAAAAGTGCAAAGAAGAAATAGGACTTAAGAATGACTAAGAATGGAGTCTAATGATCAGCAGCCATCAGATGTAAAAGCAGCACAAAAAAAATTGGAGCTTGGACATCCACTGTGAGAAGAAGGGCAAGGTGGGGAAAAGAAACAATAGAAGAATAATTGCTATTAGCAAGAGCAGATGTCAGGGATTTTCAAAGCTAAAACTGAGAGGGGTGAAAAGGGAAAGGCTGGAAGGCCTGTTTGCCTGTTAGGAGACAAAAGGGGACCTAGAAGGTAAAGCTCAAAGGGGCTCTGTGCTGGGAGATATAAGCATGCCTGAGTGATGTTTGGGAACCTCTCTGACCTCCTGCAAAAAACATGGAATGAGGCTGAATTTGTCTCAGGGTTTTGTAGTGGACAGTTGAAATATTTAATGTAAAGACTTCACAGGATTGTCTGTTCAAAAGCTGGAGGGTCAGGGAGAAGGAGGCGAGATAAGGACAGAAGCCTCAGCACAGAGTTTGAGTGAGGTATGGTGATGAGAGCTCTTGGTGTTGCATAAGATGGGGAGAGGATCAGAGAGGAAAGCTTTGCATGGGAAAAACTAATGGTTGTTTTGTTGCTGGTGGTCGGGTTTTTTCCCACTTCAGTGTTTCTAAGAGCAATAACTACATCAAATTTGTATTGTAATAGCAATCAGAGTCCAAGGGCCTGAGTATGCTGGTTGCTGTAAAAACACACACTAACAGTAGCTGCCACCTCATTTAAGACAAGACATAAGAAGAGAGTGTAAAAGCCATCAGAAACAGGGGAGAAGATGGTGCAATTTCATAGGCTATGCATGTACATAAATCGAGCGCTTGTGAGTCATTTAATTTTTAAAGACTTTATAATAGATGTGCTGCAGCCTCTACTGGCTGTCCACCTAGCTGCTCGCAGTTGGCAACTTCACTATTGATATCTGGGCATCATTTTAAGTGAGCACTTAAGGTTGAGTATCAAGGGAAGGTATTTATAGTTTCAGCAGAGTGGGTTGATAGCTATTCCAGCCCCAGATGGGAATTGGGTTACATGACAGATCAGGCTGCCTTCCAATTTTATCCAATACCAGCGATAAGGGGAGGGGGGAGGGAGGACAGCTGCAACCGCATAGTCCTTCTAGGGTTAAAGATCCTAATGCTTTAAAGAGGATGTCTAAAAGAAAATTTCTTTCTGAAATAATTTATGGAAATGCCGTGCTCCCTTTGAAGGTTCCATGTCACTGCATGGCACTACGCAATGTTCTCTTTCTTCACCTGTCAGGCAAGGACCACCTCGAAGAGTCTCACTGCTGATTACTAGTTAATTGTCATTAATAAGTGACAACTGACATTATGGGGGCTTAATGCAGAGAGAACAGAAAAGAGCCACAGATATTCTAATGAGCTGACTCCTACGTGCCCTCTATTGTTGTCGAAAATGAGGAGCTGTCGTCATTGTTCAGGAGATGGGCTTCAATTGCTCTGGAAAAATATTCTCTTTTAATTTCTTTATGCATAGATAATTCCTGGTGCACTCTCTCTCCCTCTCTCCGTCTGTCTCTCTTGCTCTTTCTTTCTCTTTCATACGTACACACACACACACAGACACACACACACCTTTCTGTGAGCACAGTGAAAACTTCCACTGATGATAGACAATGTGTATTAAGGTACAATAAAGCTTTTTAAAGTACTTTGATTTAGGCACGCACACATGCAAGCAGATGTGTACGCTCACACATACAGACTATCTACACATAAATGCAAATCACCAAGAGGTTTGTTTAATTTTTAAAACCCAAGAAAGAAGTGGGCAATGACAACTCCACTAAGGAAAGGAACCAAAAGGAGATGGTCAAGACTATAGGAGCTGATGTATGAAGTCAGGATTGAGGAAGTCCTGTTCTGCCCCTAGCATGAGGAATTTTGAAGTGATGGCAATGAGCAAATACAGATTTCAGACACAGGTACCTAAAATTAGGTTCTTGCTTTTAATTTAAATAGTAGCTTAATGACTTAATGATTTCCAAAACTGTCAAACACACAGGAGCTCCCTGGGAGGCAGTGGTGGCTGCAGATGCTCAACACTGCCTGCTGAAAGTCAAAACCACTCTTTGCACACTTTTGGAAAATCTCAGCCAGCAGAGGGCCAGAAATTTGGGGGAGATCATTTAATGAGGCACCAAACTCCCGGTTGCATTTCCTGAAAAGTGGGAGTTCTGCTTACACTAGACAAGCATGATCAATCCAGGATAAGCTTACTTCTGTGCCATGCCAGATGAAATATATGCATGCACATAAAAGAGACCCTCTCCCTTTGCAGATTAGGGATAGGAAGGGTTCTGAGGGTGCTGCTGGCAACCACAACCGGTAACCTTTCCAAAAGCCAGGAAATCACCCAGGATTCTGGTAGTGAAAATTTAGGTGAAACAAATGGAAGCCAGAGGTGTTGTTATGATGATCACAGCTTCTCCTACCAATATTGGAGCAACACAATCACCTGCATCAAATCTCTTAAGTATGGACAGTACTTGATATCTAAATTGTAGAGGAGGAATTTCCTGTTTTTACCAATAAATGTCCAAGAGTTTCCATTCTGCAACAATAAATTGCATGTCTGTACTGCTCTCTAACATTTAAGGCTGTGTGGGTTTGCCTAAGAAGTGGCTTATTCAGTATCTTTCAACTACCTCCACATAGGGGAGAGCCCATCATTTTACAGGGAATTTCATTTTGACTGCATACCTTGAGTTTAAGACTCAAGACTTACAGGAAAGAAAATGAAAATGAGATGCCTCTCATACTGTGCTCGCAGCAAAGATATTCATTAGCATTCTCAGTCTTTCTGCCTGCCAAGGCCCAAACAAAAGATACAGTCTGGAACAATGGCCTGAAATGAGGAACACAACCAAAGCAGCCGTGCAGGAAGCCTGCTGTTTCCCATGGTTTGGGGACCTGGAGCCAATATATAGTGCCCTGAGCAGATGTGTGGAAGTGGAAAATGCCTCAAATGACAGTAGGTAATTTTTTATTTTTTTTTAATACTGAGCTTCTGACTGTGAAGTCAACAGATACCATGTCTTACATTGCCATAGTGCAACTTGATGGGTCCTAATTCCCAGCTCTGTATGTGACTTTGGATATGACCTCTCTGTGACTGAATCCACCCGTCTTTTAAAGAGATGAGATAATGCCTGTGTGGCAGAGAAGACACATGCTGTAATCGGTGGTGAGAGTTTGTAATACTGCGTAGAAAGCACTTCTTGACATTGCAAGTGTCTTTTCAGTTGCTGCACTGTCTTTAAAATTTCCTTTTGGAGAAGGCAGTTGAAAAGATCACAGTCCAAGCCATCGCACTTCCTGAGGCGAGAGGTCAGCTTGCTGCTCTTTGTGGTGCTCCTCTACCTTCTTATCCTCTGGGTTAGGAAGCTCCCCCCTGCCCACCACCAAGCTTAGTCTAGGGTCACAGCTGCCAGGGCAGTTTCATACACAAATCTATCACAACTGTTCTTACTGTCCTCATAATTCTTCCCTTCTTGCTTTCTTTCTAGCTGTAACAAAACAGTTTTGGCAGCTTCTGGAATTTCTCTGCCTGCTGGACCCCAGAAAATCTGATGCTAGATACTAGTGATGTCAACTGAAGTTAGTATTTTGAGCGGAGTGGGTAAAAGTTGAGGTCCTTGATAAACCGTGTTTCAATAAACCTGGGTGTTTTATTGCTTTTAATACCATTCATCTTATGTATGCTACTGGAATGCAGGAAGAACTGATGGAGTCATTCCTGAGTGGAGTTGTTCCTTCTTCCATTGAGAGTCCTGAGGCATAGAGCTGGAAATTGTGCTCTGCCCTACATACTTCTTCCCTCCCAAATGAAAGTCATTAACCTTATTTGCATTGTGTCTTTGTAGTAAAGGTTGCCACTCAAGACCTCTTAGGCGTTTTAGCAAACACTTCCAAATGACTGGGACTCTGTCTGTGGTATTCTTCTTTCAATAATTTACAATCATTAAAATGACATCAGACTATCTCCAGCTCTGGCATTCTTTCCAGTCGCTGTTTCTCAGATGTCTACGTGGGATGAAGGTAAAGCTGCTCTGTAATGATGGATGTCCCTTGCACAAAGTGGTTTAGAATAAGCCAGGACGCACAACAAAGCCAGAACTGGAGATAGTCTTATCTCACATTTGGAGCTGTAAATTATTTAAGGGAGCGCTCCAGCTCCAGGAAACTGAGGTTACAGCAAATATTAAGCTTCCTGTATGGCTATTTTTCTTGTGTAAGGTGGTGTGGCACAGCTTATTCATAGGCTTTCAGGGGCCATGGAAATAATCAGCAAATGAGGAAAATATTTTTCATTTTCTGTTGCTATTTCTTATGTCAGGTTTCTAGAGAACTAAGCCTTGAGGTTTAAGGCCCTTTGCATTGAATTCAGATCCATAAAAATCCTCTTGATGGCTGGAAAATGTTGTACCAAACTAAAAATGCATTGTCAATAGAGATTGCTAAGACTTCACAAAATGTTCCAAGTAACTACATATCTTTTATAGATAATCACATGTAAGATGCTCCAATCCAGTGACTCTTAATAAATAGCTAACTCAAGAAACAACACAATGAAGTTGCAATGCATGAAGTTCTCAGTGATAGCTGTTACAGTCTATCTTGCTTCAGTTGGCATTGAAAGCTTAAACATGTTCCGCTCCTTCCCCACACATCCTTGCTTGTACATAAAATATACATGAAAAAAAGCTGGGATGACAAATACTTACATGCCCAGCTGATACCTAAAAGGAAATTTGTGAATTATCTTGGAGAGGGCTGCTTCAAGCAATAACAGCAGGGGAAGGAATGGCTCCTGCCCTCCATGGCCAGCATCAGGGAAGAAGGAACCCCTTCACTGGACAGGGCAGGGCAGGGCAGGGCAGGGCAGGGCAGGGCAGGGCAGGGCAGGGCAGTAGCTCCTTTATGTGGCAGCCCAGAATACTCCTCAGACTGTACAGGGGGGTCTGGAGCCATGCCAGACAGTTTCGGAACTCGAGACGAAAGCACAGAACTCTATGCTTGAGCCGTGTCATCAGAGAATGCTGCCCACATTGAGAGATGAAATACAAAATAGAAAGAGAGTGTGTAATTAGCTTATCTTGTCACTGGGTGATTGTAGTTTTAGATTTATGGAACGAGGGAGAGCAGTTAAGATGGAGGGCAAAGGGCGTTGCCCTTTCTCCTTCCTCTTTCTCCTCTCCCCTCCATCTTCTGCTATGACGAAGATGATGGTCATTGGTGAAGGTAGCACTGTCATGTTAAGAAAAGGTAGACATTAATTGGAAAAGATTGATAAATAATTATACGTTGTAGAACTTGGTTGGTTTTCCTGAAAGAGATAAAAAGGTAGAGACGGCCTTCTCAGGCGTCATTCCTGCTGTGAATGTTGGAGGAGCAGGTCCTGCTGTCCTTGCTCCAGACTCTGAGAGATAAGAAACAATAAACAACTTGAACACGAATGCACAGGACTGTCCATTCTCTTGGCTCGGGCTCAGGACTTTTTAACATCAAGAAACAGCCATAAAAAATCACAGAGATCACTAACAAGTGGTCGCTAATACTTTAGACCCTCTAAATCCCATACCTCTCTGCTTACCTGTCCTGACAGCTCTACAGAGTAAATTAAAGCTGGTCTTTCCCTGTGCCCCTTCCCCAAGGCAGCGGTGAAACCTCCAAAGACACGTAGCTGCTTCGTGAGGAATGGATGCCGGCCGTCTCTCATAGAGGGGGCCAGTGCCTCCAGGACCCTTCAGTCACTGCAGCATGTGGACATCCCCCATCTGTGAAGGAAGCATGATATCCTGCCTCATTTGCTAACTGAGACAAGGGCAAGGAGGAACACGAGGAAAGAAGGACATTTGATTATTCACATTGAAGCGTTAATTTCTTGAATTTGGAGGTGGAAAAAGTGTGGCTTTTGTTCCAGTAGCAACTCTTGCCTTTAGTATCTTTTTAACATTACCCTGATGGTAAGTAGGTAAAAGATCATACTCATTTGTGAAAAAGCATTTTTTGCATAGTGTATATAACAATATCAGGAGATAGGGGTAGAATTTCAAAGTGGTACTTTTCTTTGGTTCTTTCCCTTTCAATAGCTGTTGTTTTGATTACTCTGTGCCTTAGGCTATCATTAGAATCTTTTTGTGTGTGGAAGTATTAAGTCCATAAATATGAAAATAAGCCTGTAATTGACCCATGGACTGAATTTATTTCCATTAGATTCTTCTGCTAGTATAAAAAGCACAAACTGGAAGAGTGATATTTATGTGCGTATGAAGCTCCCCAGCTCTGATGGTATATCACATATTTGATATCAAGGTTATGCTCTTAAAGGGACCACTCAGCAAGACAGGGTGGGGAAAACAGGTGTCTTATTTTAGTTTTGAAAGCAAAACTGGGTACAGCCATAAAATACATGCACAGCACATACCATTATTTTGATTAATCGGACTGCTAGAGAACAGCTCATAATGAAAGCTGATCAGCATGTCCCAATCAGTTTCATTAGGTTCCTCTGCAGACACCTGGAGAAAGGCAGCCAGCAGAGGGTACTTTGAAGGCAAGAGGAGCTGAGTGATCTACCACAGAAAACACCGGGGTTGCCACACCTGCTTGTGTGCTGTAATGGAGCTTTATGGCATGTGGGGAGGTTTCTCAGCTAAATGGGACATAAAGCTCAGCTGCCTTCTGCGGAGGCCGTGTGCTGTTGCCGTGCCCTATGCATCATGTGTAATATTCCAGTTGTTGCCTCTGTTTGTGGCCACAGCTGTAGTTCTGCTGAGCTGCTACATAAAGTTTTCCAGGGATGCTGTTGGTTTTTTCCTTCTGGATTTTTCCACCTTCCCCCTGTGTGAAGGGACCATATGGCACAGCTATTACATCAGGACCTGCAGGCAATTCCCGCTCAGGCAGTATAAAGGAGCAGGGCTGCATGTTGAAGAAGAAAATGAAGGAGGGAGGGAGGGGAGAAGGTGGGCGAGATTACTTCCAAGAACAAAAATCACAGAATATTCAGGGCTTGTGTTGAGAGACAGGCGACTCCCCCTCGCCCTCATGAGCTCTGTTATTGTCTGCCACAGCCTGCTCTCTCCAAGATGGGGGTACAGTTTGTCACCAAGGTCAGCTTTGCAGCTCCCAGGCTCCTCAGTGCCCTGGCTTTGCTCAAGGAGTGACTCTGGGCAGCCTCCTCCGGCTGCCATTTGGAAGGTTTATGGAAAGGCATGGCATGGAAGGGATATATGTGTTCCTAGATAATTTACACCCCCACTCCCTCCCAGTCTATCAATTTTTTCCTCATGTGCTGGGAACTGACCAATAATATAGGCCAAAAGGGAATCATACAATTAAACAAAGTCTAATTGAGATATTGAGGTTCTGTTTGTCCAACTTCAATCTAAATTTGTATCAAGGGGGTTAAAAGTGGAGAGGTCTTTCAAGAGCTTTCCCATTAGTTTCTCCTAGTAGCTGTGGTGACCATTATTAGCACTGCTTTGAATTAATGGCCAATTCTCCTATCATAGTTTAAGAAATATGATGGGCTGTGAGACCAGTCCCAAACAAGATTCTGAGTACCTAACACATCTAATTAAAAAGAAAGGAATTAAATGCTGGCAAATAAAATTGGTACCTTATCTCTAGCCAGTGCTGCAAAAAACCAGACATGACTCTTGATAGTGAAGCTCTTCCTCCATTGAGCAGGGGGTCTCTGTGGTACAGGTTATAAGGATGACCCTGTAAAAATTACCTGGAATATCATTATGTCCTTGGCCCTGTGTTTGTCTCCAAGTGAGACTTTCTTGATGTTACATAGGTCCTCATTACTTCACAGAGAAAAGTGTCTGTGTGCTCACATCTGCAGGTAGTGCGTTTCCTCTCCATGGATGCAGTCCATTCATAAATGATGTTCAACCAGTATTGAGAGGGAGGAGAACCTTCCGCATTGCTGATTTTTTTACACTTCTTGGCAGATAAGTAATAAGATTGTAAGACTGGCTAGGTGTTGACAGCATCTTTTTTGTTATTAAATGGTATGTGGTACTGTGATCAAGTATAAAGAAACTGCTACTCCGCTTTATAGACCTCAGAAACCAGAGCAGAACACCCGACCTCACCATTGGAAACACAACAATCATCAGCCAGGCACAAGTGGTCTTCAACTATACCCATCAACAACCCAAGCATTGGAGCTCTCTCAACTCCACTGCAGGTCAGGGTGTGAGAAAACAACAGGCTCCTGCTGGCTGCCTGGGTGTGCTCCTGGCCAGAGTGGGCAGCTGCACTTCCAGACCTGTAACCAAACATGGGGGGGGGTAGTAATATAGATAATGTGTGACCAACAGCCACAAAATTCTTGTGGATGTTCAAGCTATCAGAGCAAAGTGGCTTCTTCAATAGCAACTTCTGGTTTTGTTGACAGTTACAATTTCACTGCAAATTTTTCAGTACCTGGCATTGTTATTTGTGTCCTAGTGCCTGTGGCCAGGTTATTAGGGAACACACACATGTAAGTGAAGTTTCTAGCCCTTAGATTTGCTTATAAAAGTTTTAAGATGTCATCTTAAATCTTAGTTGCAGTGAAGAAAATCGATCCTCTTTTCAAAACCCCATAATTATTGTCAGGCATTTGTTGGTTACCTATTTTCAAACTATTGTTTCAATTCATAATGCTCCTGCACTGATCCCAGCTCATCATGCTGGAGTCATGACCAGATGGTTATTTGGATGCTGTACAGCCAGCATCACAAGAGGACCACCAAGAGGGAAGGAGCAGGAAACAGTCTTCAAGAAAAAAAACAGCAAAATCAGTGGAGACAAGACCTTCTCTTTTTTTGGTTACACCCAAGGGAAAAAGGGGGCACAAAGACGTGCTAAACCCACTGGAAAGTCTCCAGCACTTAAAGCACAGCAGAGACAGTGGCACATTTCTGGGTGGAGAGAGAAGCCAGGGGAAGACTCACCTGCGGTCAGCAACAGAAAAAGGCAAGAGCATCACAGATATCGTGCAGTCCTTACGGTGGGGGGAAGGCACATGCCCTCTCAGTGGTTGTCAGCAACAGAGTGCGAGGAGAGGGCGCAAGTGGTTTTCTGGGCCACTCTGCATTGCTCCTCTGAGACTGCTGTTGGAGGAGAAGAGCAAGAGTGGGAGCTGGAGTGGTCTGTCGATAGTTAGCTTTCTACAGCAAGGGGCACCATGTTTAGCCCTGAGTGGAAGAAGCAGCCACAGAACTCCCATTAACAATAACGCGATTGCGTGTGTGAGTTCTGTTCACTGTACTCAAAATTTACCCCTAAGGGTCCACATAAATTTGAGCTGCTGACCATGTGAAATGTTCTTTTATGGGCAATAAGGACACTGAGAGACAGATACATGTTTTCCTAAGCTCTGGCCACATACCAGTATTTGTCTGCATAATTCTTCCATTTTTCTTCTTACATTCTTCATACAATGCACACATTGCTTATAGAGAGCAGGCAAAAATGGTTTTAACAACAGCATACTTTGTTATTAAATTAGGCCTTGGAACTATAATTCCCCATCTCTGTATTTTGATGAGAAACCCTCTACAATGTTATCAAACTAATATATTGTAGCAAATTTTATATCTTCTGTCTCTGCCATGTATAATATGAACTGTATGAGAAAGAGCTAACTTGCGAGAGAAATTTTTTTCTCTCTCTCTATTTCTAAGAAACAAACAGTTTACTGGCAGGTCGAGTATTCATGCTGCTGAATCTTACCTTTTATTTGATTATGTAAATGGAGAGGGTCTATACTCTGGTTCATCTTGGCAAAATTTAATTTGTAGTTGATGCCTAAAACTTTTGAAACCATCCCCCCAAGATTAGAAATTGTCAATAATGCTGTGTATTTTCACTCCCTCTCTTTCTCTACTACTTTCTTTCCTTCCTTTTCTCTCCCTCCCCTTCATTTTTTTACCTTGTGGTGTTATCAGTCTGTCTTTCAAATAATTAGAGCAGAGTTTTGTAAAGGAGGTATATATCCTCTCAGCAGACACGTTCAGCATTTTGAACTCTAGGATCGTAAACAATGGACATGAATATATTTTAAAATGAAACTTGGAGTAATTTATCTTAATTTAAAAAGGACTATTTCTGCTCAGGCTCTTTTCTCTTTTCTCTTGGAATACTACACATATAAATCCTCAGACAATCTCCTGGTAATTCATATTAATACACTTGGGGAAATGGTTTGGATTCAAAACAAATGTTCTTGCAAATGTAGTTATCTCATCCTCCTCATTTCCTAGATCTTCAAATCCAGCTGGTTTAACTGTTTAACACCAGGAAGTAGTAATGGATTTTCCCTGCGATGCTTGGGAACTGCTGTCTGGACCCAGAGAGGAGAGTTGCCTTCCTGCATTCACCTGAACTCCACCAAAGGGACACATAGTGGTGCCTGCAGGCATGGGGGGAGCAGGAATGGCAGGAGTTACAGCAGGGATTCACAGGACTCTTGGGGTTTGCTTATCTTGTGGGGTTTCTCCTTTCCCTAGCCCCAGGCAGATGTACAGTACTAGCAGAGGAGTCAGGTAGTGAGCAGTTAGGGAGCCTAAACCCACGCTGCAGCAAGACTGACCTCCTAGAAGAGCAATTTTCAGTTTCCTTGACTAACACCTTTCTTGTTTTCTTGGTGGTTTTTCTCCCTGTTTGTCTTCACTTGGAAGGAAAATAATGCAGAATGAGTTTCTCCTTGCTAAGACAACTCATGGAGCACCAGACAAGCTGACCACACACCTGCAGTTGCTGACCAGGATATCTGTTTTATCCTGAACTTGGAAAGGAGTTTGGAAAGCACCATCCTGCCTTTATTTCTTTTGCTTTTCTTTTCACGCCCTGCACTGTTCTGGACATAATAAACCCAGAAATCACACGCTCTGAAACAGTGCAACAGCGAGGTGTGCACACCATCTCATTCTGTATAAACCCTTTTACTTGAAAATTAAAGTTTAATTGAAAAATCGGTCTCTGAAGAAATCCCCAGCCAGTGTCTGCCCAATTACAACAGTGTAGCTGTTACAGTGGAAAGCTGTTAATGTTAGCTGCAGTCCATGTGGTATGTGGAATATGTTTCAGATTTAACATCAGCATTCAAGGCCATGACTATGTTTTGATGCTCCAAGCAGGAGATTTTATGCATTTAACATCAATTTTATGCATTATAGATCTTTCTGTACCTGAGCACAGAAGTAACCATACGTTTCTGTGTTATTCATTCTGAATTAACTGTGAACAAAATATTTGCATCAACTATTCATACAATGACTGCTTTTGTTATGTGTCTCTAGGAAGCAACTAAGTGACTCAGTGTCTTATTTGATTGGCTTTTAAGCAGAAGGCTTTACAGGTACTATAAGCCACGAAAAGAAAGTGCTTGGTCTGGTAGCCGCATTGACTCCCTGACAAAACCCCACATTACTGCTCACGTCAGTGTGGTGGAGGCAGTTTCATCTGTGATCTCTTGTTTGTCTCTTGAGCGAAATGAAGCTAACATGCTGAGAGCTGTCTTCGGCTAGTCACACTTTGGCATGTATGTGTGGGTTGTTTTTGTGGTCATAAAATTTTGAGTGGTGTAGAGCAGCGAGTGTGTTAGAATGATACCTGATAACAATGCTGCATCTTTACGATGTGTCAGGCTCTGTCTGATAAATCCTCTTGCTTTCCTTTCTCTTCCTCAGGATGTTTTAACTTCCAGAGGAAACACTGATTTTTAATGTAGAGGTGGGGGTGCAACCACTCAGCATATGCCAGGAGCAATGTCGTACCCTGAATTAAAGCAATCCATAAGGTAAGCAGGGGTTGTAGCAACATGGGAGCTTTTCAAAACAACCGTAGGCACCTTTTTTACATTTTGCTATTTCCAGGCCAGTTGGAAATTTAAAAAAAAAAAAAAATTTGAAAACAATTTAGTCATCAGCACCTGGATGTTCACGGCACTTCCCACCCTCACTCCCCTGAAATTTCGTAAGATTTTAATATGCATATTTAGAGAGCTCCATCACTGCAGCTCCAAAGTGGCTGTTACAATATTGATGTTGTTTTACACAGTCAGCTGTAAGTTATAGTCCAAAGGAAAGGTTTAGGGCAAGATATAAAAACAGGACGTAACTGAGTGATTTAGAAGGAAGAAGGGAGGAACTTCCAGGAAATGGTTCTGCTTTGTTCCTTTGTAGGAGCAAAAGGAGCCAAAGACTGAGTCCAAAGGTGAAGATCAGAGCAGCAGAAATATGAGTGGGTAGGAAAGTAGGCACATTTTTGATCAGAAGGGTTGTGAAAACATTGTCTACAATTAGTTTGGGGCCACAAAGATTGTTTTTCAAAGCAGCCCATTCTATGAAGAAAACCAGTTGCCTCGGTGTGCTGGTGACCTGCTGGACGGATGAATGGAAAATAGCTCAGTGATGGTGATGCACGATCATGGATATAACCTTGCTTCCTGCTGTGGGTAGAAGGACCATGTTCAGTGTTCAAATGCAATCACAGGTTAGGGAATGAGTAAATTGGGCCATGCCTCAGCTCTGCTGTTTATTTCTGGGAAATTCATCAGTTTCTCATTCTTTCCTATTTACAATAAGCAAAAGCCCCCCTTGCTCTCACACGGGCTGAACACTTTCCAGCTTTAATGGCACCCTAATGCTCTGCTGTACGCTGCAGCAGGTCCACTTGCGGTGGTCACAGCTTCCTTTGGGCTTATGAGGACATGAAAGAAAAACATTGCTTGAGCCTTTTCAGTAAGATAAGTCTCAAAGACAAAGACCCAGCGTGGGAGTCACCTTAGACACAATCATCCAACCCCTTTTTTGTATGCCTGAGGTTTTTTTTTTGGAATAATGTGTTCCTCTGTTGGTTCATTCTTCTAGAAGATAGGCAGGAATGCTTCTTTCAGAGGGGAGTGACAAAGAAAACTGTTATACTTTCTTTTCCAAAGTACTTGTAAAAGGGTGCTTCCTTAATGCTGAGGCATGTGCTTTTAGAACTTTGGGATTTTAGATGTACAAGAGCAGAAGAGGTCTTTTGGATCAGGAGGGAGGTCATGATTTAGGAAGTGCAAAGGCTGTTGCTTCCACACCCTGCCTGCAGTGCTCTCAGAATGTCAGAAGTGGAGCTGCGTGTATCCAGAGTTTTCCAGCCATCCACATATGCACTTAGATGCTGCTGACTTGTCTCTCATCTTCTCCCTCCACATTCCTGCCAAGCGGAAGTGTCTTGCAGTTGTCTCATCCACGGATCAGTCCATGCTGTAGGTTTCCAGCACAAAGCGATCTGTGACAGGCTGTGCAGTGCAATCACTGCAGGCAGCCTGACTTCACATTAAATGTAATTCTTTCCATAATTCTTGTTGCTTATTAACGCGTTGGAGGCCTGATCCTGATTCCTTTGAAGGCGATGACACAGCTCCCACTGAACATAGCAGTAGGTGAAGGGCAGCCTTTGCTGCTTGACAAAAACAAAACGTTGTGGTACTGCAGTTGCTTGAGAAGCATAAATACGGCGGTCCTTAGAAGTGGCATTTTCTTCTTCTCTCTAATTTTCTTTTTTTTAAAGCTATTCCTCCTAGTTATGGTGTAATTTTTAAAAACTGTGGAGCTATTCCCTCCTGGGCCTGCATTTTATGAGCCTGGCACGTGGGCCCGCAAGCACCCGCAGATGGGCAGGTGGTGCCTCTGTGGCCAATGGCTGGGTGTGGAGCCTGGCTGAGAACCACATCTCCTGCCTTCTCTGGTGCCACCACAAGAGAGCTGAGTGCCACCTCTGCCCTCGCTGCCCGCAGCCCCTTCGTCCCTCAGTACCCCCTGCCCTCCCTTGCCTTCCTGGGGTTTGCTTTTTTGTGCAGCCTGCCTGCCTGGTGTTGCAATCACCCCCTGCAAGCAGAACTGGGGCTGTAACTTGAGCGAGCTCACAGCCCCGAAAGCTGCCTGCCTGCCTCGCTTGGGTTTCAGCCTGCCGCCACCTCACCTATCGAGCTAAATTTCCCATTACAACTTGAATTTAAATATTCTAATAAATTTGTTTTAGAAACTCTTACAGCTCCCTTGTGCCATTTGCAGGGAAACACTCTCTGGGTTTTTTTCTGGGAGATGGAGATTTCTTTGTGCTTGGGGTGACTGATTGAATTTTACCTGCGCTAAATTATATTTGCACATTCTAGTAATTGCAAAGGGCCACACAGAGAAACAAAGCATTGACTGCCGTTGTACTGGGATTTCCCAGATGTATAATTTCAAATTGATATGAAAAAAACCCTTGCAATGCATTAATAATAGCAGAAAATGTAACTCGGTTGGCCAAGGGTGAACAGAGGCTTTTTTTTTTCTGAGCTGCAAAACAAGCTATAGACCTCAGGTGACTAGCATTTATTGTTAGAATGGGTTTTCTATCGCATTCCTTCTGAAATGCGAAATAAAGATTTATACTGAACAACTTTGTTGTATATAACAGATCTGGATCATACCTGGGAAGCAGTGTGGGTTTCTTTCTTTTCTTTTTTTTGAAGTGAAAGCAAAAGGCTTTTTTCTAATTTAAAGGCACTTTTTGGTTATTCAGTCTTCTGGCAGGTCAACTGTCCTTTTTCCACGGCTCAGTATTGTCTCGTGGTTGAAATTATGACATGGAAAAAGAAATCTTTGTCAAACAGCACATACTTTTCAAGTCATGTCAGAGTGAACCAAGAATGAGAGGGAATGATATTCAATGAAGATACTAGTGGGGTACTTACAAATTTATTAATAAAGCATGAAGATTAGCTTTTCAAAGGTGTAGGCTTTTAAAAAATGTTGGTTTTCCCAGTCTCCACAAAATCAAAGGAGGCCAAAAGCCCTGATATATATTTTTAATAATAATAGTAATAATAGTAATAATAGTAATAATAGTAATAATAATAATAACAACAACAACAACAATAATAATAATAAAAATAAATCTAATGTGTTATAATAAAGTGTTAGATGCATGCAGCTCTGCCTGGCTAACTTTAGGGTGGTCTCTCATGGGCCTGGAGCAGACATGTATGCTGAGCATAAATAATTCACTGAAATGATGTCGGGGGAGGAAGGTGCTGGCTTGGACAGAAATGGGCACAAAAACTATGGGCACATCAGTCTGAAGAGGAGCCTCGATGTCTGGCCAAGCAGCAGTGGTACTTTCTAAAGGAAGAGAGGGCACTGACAAACCTTAGCCTTGGGATATCACTGCTTTGGGGGTTGGATTTGCACCCTGGTGTGGCCAGCCCCTGTCCTCCATGGAGCACACTATGAGCAGCTGCTTAAGATCCCCTTCACGGGCATTCCCGATGTGCAGTGCCAGCCTGCATCACATCACTGCATGCCGCCCTGGAGTTTACAAAGCCAGCACTGCAGCCTGGCTGATGGGATGTTTTGCAGGACCCTGTCTGAAAGGCTGCTCTAAGGATGGGAGAAGGACCTTCTGCTTGTGGGTGTTACCACCCCTGCCCGCTGCAGATTTCCAGAGGTGGCCTCTGCTGTGCAGCAGGTCTCAGGGGCTGATTGCTGCTGCTGCTGCTCTAATGCAGCCAGGACAGAGCTGGGTCTCTGTTTCTCAAGGAGGGTATGCTCTGTTTCCTCGTGCTGTATTGTATTTTTCTAGCACAATACTACCAGAAGCAATAACAAACCTTTGTTATCACCCCCATTTTTAATGCTGTGAGCAAATTTAACTGGAAGCCACCTCCTTGTCTGTGCCTTATAAGCACTTCTGCCTTTCCACTCAAATGCTGGGAGTACACAGCTCAACTATCACTGCCTTCATGCTTTTGCAAATTTTAATGCATTATTAATAATTTTGTAACATATTTCTTCAAGCTCTTTAGCAGAAAATGTTATTTCAGTGCTGCGTATGATAAGAGTCTTAGTCACCATGTGCACTATTTCCAAGCTACCACACAACCTGAGCTTTTAATTTGTTCCCCCTGTTCAAACACAGGAAGGACCTTCTGAGAATAATATTCCTCATTATCTGATTGCTTTTGTGAATCGTTTCCTGCGTTTCTAGGTATGCTTATCATCATATCGTAGACAGTACAAATGGGAGACCTATTAACTAATCTAGTGCATGCTCCCCCTCTTACCCTCACGATGAGACATCATTTAATTTGTGGAACATATTCCCGTCCAGATAAATCCATATTTGTGCTTTGGAAAAAAAAAAGGGGGGGGGCAAAAAACAACAATTCCAGGAAAAAACCCATAAAAAAATCCCCACCAAAAGAGATGTTTCTATAATTGCTGAAGAAAGCCATCTGTCACTTGTCTCAGGTCACCTCTGCCTATCCACAAATGCCTTTGCAAAAGCAGGGTCCAGAAAGGTGACCAGGGGAGGTGCTGGGTGGAGTGAGAGGGTCTGCCTCCCTCCCTTGCCTTTGCTGTAGGGTGCATGAGGAAAAAGACCCAATTAGCTGAAAATTGCTAGCTGGTAAATTATCTTTACTGTGGGCCCAGAAGCTGCCAGATGATGGTGTAAGGAGATGCTGAGAGGAAGTCGCAAAAGGATCTGAGAAGAAAAGGAGATTGACAATTTTTGACTGAAAATGTATTTGTTGAAAAATAGTGAGCTGACAAAACTGAAATACCTCAGAGTAACATTTCAACTTCTTCAGAATGTTCTGATTTTTCATAAAAAATGTGAAATAGAAAATGCCTATATAATTTTCTGCAAGTGTTAACATTTTTTCAATTGACAAATCAATTTTTTTCTCTCAATTTTATAATTGGATCCTATTTTATTTCCACCAAAATTCTGAAGAGGTAAAACCAGAAAAAGTGTGTGGGAGGAAATGATGCTGGCACTTTTTTTCTCTTTTTTTTTAATACATTCTTTCTGGGAAAAAAAAAAAAAAAAAAAGAAAAGCTTTGTACCTTGGTATTTCAAAACGTTGTGTTCAGACACTGCATAAAGATGCTCAGGCAAGACTAAAATCTTTTGTTTCTTTTTAATACCATGTATTCATGCACATATTGGTATGTATTATATGTAATCTAATAAGTGTGTGCGGTCCTTAAGAATTGCAGAGACAAATTGCCTCATGAATGGTTCTCCATACCTCATCTTCTGTTGAACAAGAGTGAGGAGGATTTCGTGTGCCCTCCTCAGACGGTGAGGGGAAGGCAGAAATGCCCCAGTGCCCTGGAGCTCTTTGCAGGGCACTCAGGGATGCTGGAGGGAGAGCCCATCCCCATGAGCCCACCGTCTGGGAGCGGCCAGTCTCAGACTAGCAGAAAAGATCATTTGGTGGGGTTGGGGTGATGCCATTCAGCCAGTTACCAGGGTGAGAGTCCATCTCTCTGTCTGTAATATGTGTGAGCTGAGGCAGTGTCAGGAGGAGGGCAGTGGCATGGCTTGGTTGAGATGGCAGCGCTTCTGCTACACTGGTTGCTGCTGCTTGGTAAGGAAGCAGAAATGGATTAAAAAATTATTACTAGTGAGGTCTGGCTACTCAGTGCTGCACGAGAGGGGATTCCTTCTCATGTCGTAGGCTGCAACATCTTCAAGTCATTAAAGGGAGAAAAAACCTGTCATTTTTGAGGTGTATTTTTCTTTCCAGAAACTTCAGAGTTCCATATTTCAGACAAACAAACCATTTTTAACAACCTGGAGCATGAGCCTGCAGACTCTATACATGGTGGCCCCAGAGCCAGTGAAAGGAAAGGGTGCTGGGCTATCACTGTGCTTCTCCAGCTCTAAGCACTTTGTCACATCCAGTCTGCTCCAGCGTATCAGTTTTTGTAGCCAGGGGACAAAGGGGAACGGTCAGTCTCAGATAACTGGCTACACTATATCCTAAAGGGTAGTGCCCATTTCACTCTGTCTTTTCTGTAGCTCCAAAGCCCACCTGCAGACCTTTGCCTGTTCTCTGCTGACAGTGCTGGAGAAGAGCGGCCCTTGTGCTATTTCCCTTGTGGAAGTGCTTCCTGCTCTTTCCTTACCAGGCTAGAACCCATTTCCACATGCCCCACGCCCATGCTGCCAGCCTGGCATGGTCAGCTTGGTCACAGATTGGCCAAGGCCAGGGTTATCCCCATGGGCCTGGAGAGTTGTCAGGGCAGTGGGGAGCTGGTGGCCCTGTCAGGAGCACCCCAGGATGGGGCAGTGGGTGGCTGCCAGCCCCAGCAGTGGCACGGCATGGTGGGGACACGGGAAGCAGCTCGGTAGAGAGCAGAGGGGCGGATGGAGGCAGGCGGTGCTCAGAGGGTGGGAGGGAAATCTCCTGTTAACCAAGAAATTGTTTGTTGTGAAATAGCATTTTTCTGCCTTGGCCTCATGCAGATGATAGATAAAATGATATTTGTAAAACGATGCTCATCGCTGGTGGTGGCTTCTTCTAGGTCAGGGAAAAAAGCTGTTGTTGCAAGAATAAAGGGAGGACAAGGGGGAAAGAAAAGGGAAAACAGTGCCAGTGGTGAGGTTTAGCCTGCAAATCTCTGTGTCTGGCAATGACTACTGCAGCAACAGCTACAGTGAGAATACATTGCACTTTTTTGTTGACTTTTCAGTTTTTTAATTACCAGCAAGTTGGTAATGGCATGCAGAATCAGATTCTGCTTCCTTTCACACTCCAGACACTCATGTTTTGACCACAGGGCCATAAAATTATCAAAGGAAAATATTATTGGCTGTAACCACCTCAGTAATATTTTTACAACTCCTGATTGACCACAAATCTATATTTAATAAGAAAAACAAAGCAAACACACACCCCATTCACTTCAGCTGGTGCTATACATTTAACTGGGGAAACACATTCATTTTATAGGGAGGCAGGAATTGCAGGCTGTGCCTAGGAAAATATGCTTATTATACCCATGACTGGAAAAAAATATAAATTTTCCTTTTTAGGTATTTTCATAAGTTGTCTCAGGCTTTATCAGCTCAACTGGCCTCCTGATAAATTATTGCAAATATTGTACTCTACATACTCATTGTAGTGGCACATTAGAGAGACACTTTTATGTTTTGAGTACCTTACACAACATAATTCAGAAATTAAGACTTGACTGGTTTAGAAATCACCTCTTCAGGGATTTGGATTCCCGAGGAAGCATAACAAGCCTGAAAGAGTCTTGTCCTCTCCTCTCAGGTTTCAAGACAGGGAGGTCCTTCTTTTCATGCTTCTAGAGAGCTGTTAAGGAAAACCAAGATAGCTTTGAACGTTGAGGAAAATACTTGCAGCCACTGGGAAGATACTCTGAGGTAGAGCAGGGGCTTACGGTTTCTGTCAGGACGTTCAAAAGAAAATATATTCCCTGCAGAATTAGCCTGGGCCTGGATGCTGAGCTGCACTTTGTTCCCACTCAAGCCACTACAGGCACTTGGGTTTACAGAGGCTGCAACCTTGATGGTCTCGAGGTGGCAGGAGCAGGAGCGCCCCTGGGGTATTTTACTGTGAGGTGTGGGACTTCTCTGGGTCTGAGTGCAGGAAAGGTCGCTGCTGCCAGCAAGGCCCCCTGATGGCACGCCTGCCATGCCTCGTCCCTGCTCCTGCCTACACAAAGCACAGTGGGCTGAGCTCCTGCCGCTCCTGGCTGCACGGAAGCAGAGTGTACAGGGTGGTGTCAGAGCGGGAGGGCACTTCAGCCATGGCTTGTGATCAGAGGAGGTGGGGGCAGCTTTCGGCAGTGAGGAGGTGTGTGTGGGAGACTGCATGGAAAGGGCTGTGCCGGGCACAGCTCTGGCTGTGCACCCAGCGGGTTCCCTGGCTGAGGACTGGAGTGTCTGAATCAGGATGAGTGACACAAAGCACGGCATGATGCCTGCCTGATGCAGGATGCATGGACTGGAAACTACTCTGGAGAGTGGACACTCTGGAGAAGCTATGGCAACTGTCTATGCCATGCCATGCACACAAGGGAGGCTGTGCCAGCCCAGAGCTAAGTTCATTCAGATCACTTCCATGGCTAGGAAATTTGATGTTGACAAGTTAACAGACAGCACCTTGCAATTATTTTTGCTGCCAATATACCTGAAATTATAGAAGCCATGCATAGCAGCTGGCAGGAGGTGGCAATTGGCTCCCAAGTGTCCACCATATCCTTCTGCCCAGGCAAAAATACATGTCCACTGAAAAGGATGCCACTCCATCATTGCACAGTGCTGGGTCAGCCACTGGATAGCAGTATAGAATCCAGTGTCTTGGACAGATGGGTGTCTCCACGGACAAGCAGGAGCCTTATTCCTAACACCTCATTTGCTCATTAGCAGCTTGCCTTCCCCAGATGGATTTCAGGAATCCAAATCACCTTCCAGCACAAGAAAAGCTGCACGATAGGAAAAGCCAGGTAGAAGAAGGTAGGCAGGACTCCGGCATAGCAGATCTTGCAGAGAGGATCAAGTTTTCTCTGGGAATTGGTTTGCCAGTACCCACTTTGGTATCACAACCTCTCTTCTATTGCTGCTGGTCTGTGTCCAGGCGAGTGGTGCTGATAAGGACTCCAGGTGCATTCACATCTGCGGGGCCAGAGCCCCTGGGCTGCTCTCCCCCCAACGGGGGGAGGTGTCAGCAAGGTGAATGTGTGACAGAACAGCACTGGAACCAGTACAGGAGCTGAGGCTGGGCTCTGTCATACACTGGCCACCCCAGACAATTGCCTTTGCTGCTGCTGGGCTCACATCCCCTGCTGCTGTTCTTCTTGGGGACACTCCATCCATTTGGTCCCCATTTGCCTGCTTCTGTCACTGTCTCCCCATGTTCTGTGCATCCTTTTCCTTCCAGTAGATGATCTGCTGGTCTGATGGGTCCCTCTGAAAGCAGGTCACTTCTGTGTCTTGTGGGATGATGTTTCTGCCACAGCTTATGTGAGAGTATTTCTCTGCCGAGTCAGAAGGCCCAGCTAAAGGAGTGGAAAATCATATTGCTGTTTTCTGCCTGCATGCAGGAAAAATGAAATCTCTCTCATTTTTCATTCTGTAGCACAGCAAAGCCAAAAGTTGCTACTTTTATCTAAAGTTATGCACATAACTGACTTTTCAGTTGGCTGGCTGCATTGCAATATTGGAGGGAAAAAGTCTTTCTTTTTGGTCTGAAGAAACTTTTTTTCTTAGGCAAATAGAAAAAAACCTGAAAAATTTAATTTCTGGCCAAGTAAAACATTTCACACAACGTAAAATAAACATTTTCTTCACTATAAAATGAGAATTCACACCATTTTCTTTTTATGAAGGAAACCAAAATTTTTATTTTTTGGATAGAGTCAAAATTTTCCAGTAAAATATTCTCCATGATTAACTTTTATCGATGGAATATGCTTCAATCCTTACTCTCTTCCTTGCTTTTGGGCCTTTGGCTTGACAGGAGCTCAGTGAGGACTCCAGTAGGATGAATGCAGCTGCGTCCTGAAGGAGGAACCAAATGAGAAATGCACAGCAACTTCCCTCCCCCCAGATATCTCATTGCGTGCCTTTGAACGATTTAACTCTGTGACTAAAATCACCTTACAAGGTGTACGGGGAGTGTATGACAGAAACAAAATTAAAGGCACATGTTTCTGAATAGCTCCTGGTCCTTCCTCAGTTTATGTGCTGAAAATATTTTTGTGTTCCATTTCATGACTTGGACAGTGTTAAAAGCACTGAAGCACTTTTATTCACACATCATCAAATTGTAGGAAGAAAATAAAAAATAACAGTGCCAGCAACTTTGATACCATATATGTGACAAATACTGTGATGCAATTAAAAAGGTGCTGTAAAGTCTGTCTTGCTGGACCTTGCAATTAACCACCACCACTTCCTATTGCTGAAAATCAGAATATCTGAATAACTGAGGCCTCTGAATGTGTCCTTTGAAAAGCAAGTGTTGTGCCCTCTGATGATAATTTTACTCTGCCCCGCATTTAAGATCATCTGCACTTAGTACCTCTTAAAATGATATTTTCATGTTTTGTCCTTTCATAAAGGCCAAAGGGGGTCAGCAGCTGCAACTTTTCCTAAGGTATGTTACTGTGATATACTGTGCCATAAATGTTAAATACAAATGTGTAGATATGTCTGCTATGAGGAAAGGCTGAAAGAGTTTGGATTGTTCAGACTGGAGGACAGAAGACTCTGGGGAGAGTCTTTCAGTACGTAAAGGGGACCTACAAGAAAGATGGAAGGGACTTTTTCCGAAGAGATGTAGTAATAGGACAAGAGGGAATGGCTTTAAGCTGGAAGAGCGCAGGTTTAGATTAGATATTAGGAAGAAATTCTTGACTATGAGAATGGTGAGGGACAGGAACAGATTGCCCAGAAAAGTGGTAGATGCCCAGTCCCTGGAAACATTCAAGGGCAGGGTGGACAGGACACTGAGCAACCTGATGTAGTTGAAGATGTCCTTGCCCATGGAAGGCAATTTGGACTAGATAACCCTCCAACCCAAGGTCGCTTCCAACCCGAAGCATTCTATGATTCTATTTGAATGCAAAGGTCTTCTATATGGTGAGAGCCACAGATGATCTTATAGTTAAGTCTGGTTTTCCACTGCAATCTTGTTTCTCTTCCTTAGCTGCGTGTGTAGCCCTCCAAGATATTTGCCTTGTCCCGGCTTCGTGGGGACCAACCCACACAGTAGTCTCAGGACACATCTGTTGTACATGGACACGGGCCCGGCTCCCTTTGACACCACCTGCACTGCATCTCTGTGAGATCAATAAAATGGAAATGTCATCTCTTCATCACCACAAAGGCGAGGTTGGTATTAAGTTTCAGCAGTCGATGTTTGCAGCGACAGAAATTGATACACAGTCCTTGTGTTATTGCAAGGCTCGAAGCTGTTTGCAGCTGTGTCTTTATCAGAAATTCTTGCCTCTCTGCCTCTGTCAAAGGCTTCTAAATTACTTTATATCTGTAGCTTTTGAGCAGCTGGATCACTCTGCTCATATCCTTTAATTTGTTGAAATGCAGCAACAGCATTGTGGCTCAGGAAGCATGCTTGAAAAATTGTTTTACTTATGAAGGTGTAGCCTACTCTGACCAGTTCTGAAAGTAAGGTGGGACTTGACTGACCAGAAAGCAAGGTAAGAGCAGCTTCATCTCTCTCCCTAAATTTTCATCCTACCATGCAGCCCCATTCCTCTCTGCACAAGCTCCCACGTGTCTACCTGAAAAGCATTAGTCACCAGTACAGGGACAGCAGTAGCACCCGGAGCCTCAGGTGCCCAGTTAATCAGCTCAAGCACCTATGAGGGGAAGAAAGACCTTGTGAGTAGCTTGTTCACAAACCACCAGCTGAAACAGATTCACACAAATCTTTTGTCAAACAAGTTGGAATAACAAATGCACTTATTAAAAAAAAGCAAAGAATTCATTAACGGAAAAAGAGGCTAAATTAGCTGAATAAATAATTCACCACAAATTCCTCAATTCTGTTTCACACCAAACATTTACATTAAACTTCTAATTCTTCAACATGCTGGAGGATTAAAGTAAATTGAAATCCGTGTCTATTAATGACAGTAATAGTCCAACCCTTATCACTGTGGGAAGACTTGCAACTAGGTCTTATACAGTTATGGTTTTTCACAATTCATACCCCAGTTCAGGAGACTACTTCAGCACATGCTTAAGTGAAGAGCACATTTATCTATTTTATCTCTTCTGATGTCTCCGTGAGGAGTTGTAGCCTGTTGATCAGGTAAATATGCTTAAGAAGGGAGTTAACTTGTGTTTCAGGATAAATGGAAATACCACAGAATTTTGAGAGTTTTTCCAATCACAAAACCCTCACAAACTGAGGGCACAGGACCACTTTGTCAGAGTCTGAAGAAGATAAATATTAAAGTCCTTGAATAAAGACCATGAATACCAGCAGCTTCCTTAACTGTTGCCTCAAAAAGAGATGTATTTAGAATCCTCTAAACGGGTGAAAAGCACAGGTTAACAAGATGCTGTGGTGGTGGTGGTGCCCAGTGGAGCTCCTCAGCAGGTGCTCAAAAGTTAGAAAGTCTGGATGAGTTCTCACGCCCTGTGGCTGTTTGCTCTCCGTGTCTCACGAGGAGCAGTGCACTGGCTGAGCAGTGGCATTTCTGATCACTGGGGTCAATTCTGCTGTGTTGCCATCACAGCATTGATTGAGCAGCTACAATACAGCACCACAGAACCAATGAGAACGCCGTACTTCCAAGTTACAGCTCACTCCTGCTTCCAGTCACCCCCACAGACAGCAATAAAAAGTGCAGTCAATGAATTGGGATTTCATCAGCAAGATTTAACCTCAGTCATTGTCTGCAGTAGCCCTGAGGTTCTAAACACCACACCGTGACCCCTCATTATGTCTTGGATACAGAGACTTTGGCTGAACCAGCCATGTCTGGTCAGGGATTTGTTTATCATCAGAGATGAGTTTGGTTTTGCCATTACAGAATTCCCAGTGTGTATGTAGCTTCTCTTTGTCTCTGCCATTCAGAACAGTCTCCATTTCTTGTTAATTTATAAACAGTGCAATGAAATCAAATGAGACTCCCGTAGGGCTTTCTTTTTATTGTAAACATGGTAATGTTCAGTGAAAACACTGAGGTATTTCAGCTAGTAAACCCAGCAGGAAAAATATAGTTTTGGGGAGGTGGTGGCAAGTCAAATATCACATTTTTTTGAAGTAGCATCTAAAATATTCAGTTATTTTTTAAGCATCCAACAGGTTCCTTTTCCCCCAAGAAGGCTTTTCTGGCCATATCAAAAGGGAAATCTCAGGTAAGCTTCTCTGTGCACGATATATACTAAATGTAATTCTTCCCTATTTTGTGGGAAAAAGAAAAAAAGTCAAAAAGATAACAGTTGAGACCTTGTTTCATCTTTTGGACGTGTGAAATATTATGCTGAGTGTTTCTTTTGGGCAGTCCAGATAAAATGATGGAATTAAAATGTGCTTAAGCACTCCGCAAAGTTCTGCTCTGTCCCATCATCAGATGGAACAGCAAATTCAATTTTTTTTAAAAACTAGAAAAAAATCTTTTAAAATATCTTCTCCTGCTGAAACTGAGTGACTGTTTCCTGGTTAAAAAAGGCTAAAAAATGGGACTTAATTACACTGAATGCATAAATTCCGATAGAAATAATTTCTGTTTCTGGACATGGGACATTGCTCTTTATTATTTTTATGATGTTGCAGAACTACTGAGGTTATAACATGCATTAAAAGTAGGCACCAAGCTTTCCTAAATTAAAGGGTTGGCTGTGCCCATGTCTGCGATGAGTCAGTATCAGCTGCTGTGTGTACCTGGTACCTGTGCACCTGAGAGGGCACAGTGGATCTCTCCTCACTCCCTGAAGCAGAAGCATATTTTTTGTAAAGGAGACCAATGTGGCAGCAACACAATTATTCTGCTGGGTGAATCCTTAAACAAAGTGAGATAGAGAGAACTGATAGACTGTATTTAAAGTCTATAAAAAGTTAACAGCCTCTTCCCAATAATTATGTATCTATAAAAAATAAAGATGATACAGGGCCAAAACTTAATGGCATTTATGTTAATGTGATACTGAGCACTCAGAGGCAGTAGATATCTGCAAAAGTGGGTCACATATAGCTTAGAAGCTTTATGTTGTATATTCTATTCAGCATGTGTCTGTTCAAATAAGTTTTTTGTGTGTAAAGTGAGCAAGTCACCTCTAGTACTGCACTGCTTCTATGCATGCTGCCTGTGTTTCTGTGAAATCAAGGAGGACTGAAACTCCCCCCCATTTGTTGCTGGCTGATACTCCTTTGTTTAATATTCAAGTGAGGACATATCTCTTGGTTCCATGTCCTTTTATTTGCCTTTGTTCACATAAACCCCCATTGCCTACCCAGGATGGGAGAAAATGAGAGTGAGGACATAATTCCAGATGATACCAGTTCATTGTCGCTTTATACTGGTTTTACGGCAGGCTGGTTTCACTGTGTTGCCCTGCCTTGCTGATACTGTGGGTGAGAGCCTCCATGTCTGTGTGATTGAAGGAGTAAAAAGTAATTCCTGCAGAGACCAGAGTGAAGAAGTATTGTGGGATGAGGGAAAAATACAAAGACCTCTGGGAATCCAGAGAAATATGTTCCCCTCTCTTTTTTTAACTGTAAACTCTGGTCCTCATTTCCTTGCCGCTTTTATGGAAAATTCAAAGTTATATCAGGCATTAAAATGACAAATTGGCTGATTTTGTCTGTTGTTATAAATATGGAGCACTATTTGCTTGTCAGACAGCTTCATAATTAGCAGCGGTCTATGTGGTATCAAGGCAAGAGATCATCAGATCAAGTTTCATGTTTATTCCACAGCCAGCATCTTCCCTATTGCTAATGAAAGTGTCTCGCAGGGACTGGCATATCTGAGCCTGGCAGCTATGTAACATCACTCTTTGAGCTTCCCTTCCATCCCAGCCCTCATTCTTTTTTGGTTTTTGGTCGTATCCTGTACTTATAAATGTATCCTTTTAGGAAATATGTTTTCAATAGTGATTTTGAAGGCAATGCAGAACAATATGTTTTCTAGTAATTTTTGTTCCTGGTAAGTGTTTTTGTGGGATGCGTGCTTACACTGTCCTGGAGTGTGATCAAGTCTGTTCTTTTGTATGAACATACATTCTTCATGTATGTTCATGAAGACAGGAAAAGCCATCAGGTTCCTTACAGTTCACAGTTTGCCTTCTGCTCCTCGCCATAGCTGGAAGATTTTAGATGGGGAAAGTAAAACGTCTCTGGAAAGACATAATTTAATGAGGAAAAGAATCGCAAATAATGCAAAGATGGAAATGGTATTCCGCAAGAGATTCCGTGCTTTCATTCACTAAAATTTTCCCTCCAGAAAATCTCCACTTCTTACCTTTTCCCAGTCCAGCCTTCATATTGTTGTTGTGACGGTTTCTGTATGATGTGAAGAAGCTGATGGTTCAGTCTAAGCAATAAGATCACAGGACTTTTGATACTGGAGCACTGGATCAGTTGTCATGTCATGACATACATATTCATAACCTAGCAGGCCTTGTAGTCGATTTATGCATAAGGGACTGATAAGAAAAAAATTGATTTATGATGATCTCAAAAACATGGTCTCCCAAGATGTATTCTGCAGCTTTGAGACCTACAGTTTAGGCTCTATTAATTTTACAGTGCTGTCTGGAATTATCCATCTGTTTAAAGGTTAACTGTCTTTACACTTTTGAAATGGGTAGTTCTGTTTTGGTTCTTGCTTTGTTCATGCCACTGATTTATAAATTATTAAATCTATCACTGCACAAAAAGACTGAAATTGGTTGCCAGATTACAACATCTACTTATTTCAAACTTTCTTTAGCAACTTTCTGATATCATCTTAAATACTCCCTGTTAAGTGCTGGGAGGAGGGGAAATGTTGAACCCAATGGCATGTGTTGTACAAGAAGCTTCCTGCAAGGAAACACCGCTATTATTATTACACAAATATTGCCCAGAGGAGCACAAAGCCTTCAACACAGCACTGTACTAGAAAAACCCTAGCATGTGGTCACACAGTGAGAGAGGTGGTGGAGTCACCTGGTTGAGCAAGAGCTGCAGATGAGACCCATAGAGTTTGATCTTTTATTTTTTGAGTGAAACAGTCAGGTTATGTTAATGTTTGGGCTTTTTTTTCCCTTTAGTAGTGTGGTTTTTCTGTTAGGGTGACTGAGTTGGTTGCTCTTTTGGAAAGCTGTTGGAGAGAAATTGGGAAGAAGTGGGGATGGTGATGTGCTTGGGGAGGTTCTAAGTCTATGTGCCTCCCAGCAGGCACTCACCATTCCTTGCTGGAGACTCTGACTGTTGTCTGGAGTGAACAGCAGAGTGGCAAATGACAGTGAGGTCCATGGTTCCACTTACATGGCCTGTTGCTGTATAAATACAGGTTGGCTTTATGATAGTTGTTGACAGTATAAATCCATAGGTGACAATCACAAAGTTCTCATCTCTTCTATAGAGCACCCTTCTGCCAATGCTCTTCAGCAGCTGGGCAGTTGTTTTCATTTTTGGCATGTGAGCATTTGAAAAGACAATCTAAGAACATACAGCTAACAGAGAAAATATCTGAATTTCCACAGAATTTTCTTTTGTGTTGCATTTGCATGCACATTTATGGGTTTCTGTGCTACAGCTCCTTGTCTGTGCTATCTGAGCATGTTGATCCATTGTGAAAGGTACCTAATGTGGCCTTGGTAACTGCTGGGCAGTGAGAGTTTTAATGAAGTTATAATGTCTTGTCTTGCATTTGTGTATATTTGTTTGAACAAAATCTTGCAGCTATATCAGAGATTTTTTCTGCAGAGCTAAGCTTTAAAAAAATCATGCTATTAATTTTCTAAGTTGATTTTGGATTCTTAATTAACTTTGGCTGCAGCATACAAGCTCCAGCAGAAACTTCCCTTCTCAAAGCACAGGAGACCTATCCTTACATTCCCTGCTGCTTTTGGACAGATTCTAACCCAGGAGAGCCATTTTGCTTGTCTTTCTTGCTGGATCAGCAAAAGCAGAAATATCGCCTGTGCTGTTCTCTTGTATATAGAATGAGCAGCTCAGCTTTAGCATAGTTCTGTGAGAAGACTATTTCACAGAAAAAAAAATGTGCCTTGCAGTATTATTCCATCCCACAGCTTGAGAAAAACTGCATGAGCATTCATCATCTGATGGTAGTCAGCCATGGGTGAAGAAGTTTGTTACACAGACTGATAAATGCTGAGCAACTACTGTTTCCAGAAACTAATGTTCAGAGGTTCATACACTTAATATTCGGATATCTGGCATTTGCATGTGTAGAACTGTAGAAATTCCCAAGAGAATACTGAATAAATACCTTATGATCTGGTCCATTAACTTCAATGGAGAGGTCAGCTCTAGAATTATTAGAAAATACCATTTTGCCCATATACAATTTGTTTTTCTTTCATTTAAAACTGAAAATGGACAGGCTTTTTTCAAAAATGTTCTATTGTTAAACTAAATTATTTTAGTTTGTGTTGGAAATTGAAGTTCTCGGGTTTGAAGTTCTTGCCTTTACAATGTAAAGTTGAAAATTTCTACATAAAAAGACACTTTATGTGAAATAAATTATTTAAATGAAATCCTAATTTTCCAGTGAAAGCCCAATTATGTTGGAAAATTTTTAACCATTTTCTCAAGAGCAGAATCCTCAAGAGGAAAGAAATATAGCTGGTATATTCTCACAGAATCATAAAACCTATCCGAAGTTAGAGGATGCCTCAAGAGTTCACTTAATTTACTTCTCATAGTATACAATGTTACAGGCAGAAAAAAAGATAATGTTTCAAATGATAGTAATGAAGAGCTTAAATTATTTTTATCAATATATTTTAAACAAGCATTGATTTCCAAAACACTGGCAAATGATTGTTTCAGTGTAACTCTTAATGTGTGACTTCTGCCTGAATCAGCTGTGTGACTTTTTTTTTGGTTATTTTTTCTTTTATCTTGTGCTCAGAGATTCCAGTTAGAAGTGAGGTCCTGTGGTGCCAAGGCATGTAGGGATACAGGACTTAGCAAGAAGCTCCACAGTGAAGGGCATGTCATCTGAAGATTCCCATCTCAAAACTCTCCAAGAGATCACACTTGATCACAGAAGATTTCCAATGCACACTTAAATATGTTTTTGTTAGTATATCACGTGTTCTTTTTGAAGGGGAGCAACATTTCTAATTTCAGTTTTACCAAAGATTGCACACCATGGGTTGAGCTTGCCAATGTGTAACATCCATGAATGTAAAACGTCAGTCTACAAATTACCAATCTCTTCCTGAAGTGCTATGGTCTGTGAGCAGACAGGGTTTTGCTTTTTAAGCAAGAGGCAAGTAAGTGAGACGCTGTTGTAGCAGATAATTGCTAAAACCAAACCTCGTGTCTGTGATTGCAGGAGCTGTTGTGATAAATACAGGTAAAATTGCAAGTCTGAAAATAAAAATGCATTTATTCAACAGCTTTCCATGGTCACGATGTAATTGAAAAGGATGCAGAGATCTCATTACTACGGAAAAGGTCTCCTCGCTATGTGGAAATGTGGATATAAAACAATAGAGGAAAGCTGAACTTTGCAAACACTGACCTGCTTCCTTTGACTCTTGATTAGTCTGGGGATGAGGAAGACCTGCACACCCATCTGGCAATCCCTTGTCAATACTGACTTCTAGGGAGCAATGCCATCCTGCCAGCCCACAGCGGTGCCTTCCTTTGTTCCCGCCAAACTGTGGCAATACAGATAACGGCTACCCTGCACATGAAAAGTTTCATCATTCATTTAAGGAGCTTCAGATACTTTAGGCACAGCTGATTTGCCCAAACCAAGGTATCTAGGATCATCTGAGACACCCTGGACATCCTTCTGGTTCCTCAGCTGCCAGGTTTGCTCTTGGCTGGGTCTCCCACAGATCCCTTGTCATATCTCCCAGTTACCATGTGGATACTTAGGAAATCTCTAACTGCAGGAGCTACTTTTGTCCGGGCACCCTTTTGTGTGTCTGTGTCTGAGAGCACAGCTACCATGCAATGGTAGAGCCACGGGCAGTCAGACACTTGCCCGATGAGCATTCCAAGAAACTTAGAAGCATTGTGCAAAAGCTTATTGCAGTATCATCTTGGTGGAAGCACCCCAAAAACTAAGGGAATTCAGGACAAATGGTGCTGAACCTCATGCTGGTGGTAAATACTTGAGGCAATCCTTTAACGATTTTGGAAGCTGTAGTGTTTTGCAGAATGAGATTTGACCCTTCAGAGATGAGCTTGCTCTTGACAGGTCCCACTAAGAGAGCAGAAAGCTGAAAACAAAAGCTAAAGGAAAATTTACCAGCTTTCCTAGCAGTGCCATGAGCACAGCTAGAAGATTGCAGGAGGCAGACAGGGAGGAAGAGGTGTGTGCACATCCAGTAAAGTGCAAGGCCTCGCCTGACATTCCCATGCTTTTTCCGAAGGTCTATCGAGCTCTCAGACCAACACCCTACTGTGACTTAAAGCTTCTGAAGTTTGCAAGTGAGAGGTGGGATTAGAAACCAATAACCACTCTCAGCCCAGACCAGATGCTTGTGTGGGAGGGGGGGTACAGAGAGAGAGAGGGACACTTTTGGCTGTAATGTCAGAAACATGCCAAAGCTATTTCTCCTGTGTCTGGGCTCCAGAAAGTGCTTGTGAAGGAGCAGGGACAGGCTGCACTTGTGGTGTGGTTCTCCCTGCACTGCCATTGAACTGCCCCTGGGGATGGATGGCTGGAAAAGAAATCATGAGTGAGTGAGTGGCATTAGCCCCGAAATAATTCCTTATGACTTGTATCCTTTCCTGCTTTCAGATAACGCCTGTGAAGCATGCACACCAATAACAATTTCATTTGTCTGGGAAGTACTTGGAACTACAGCTGCAAGCATCAGCAAACAGCACTGGTGACCATGAGCCACTTCCCCTCTGCCTCAGATGCCCGGCTGAAGTCTTGCTGTTCCTTCATTTGCCTGCCCATGCAGGGACCTGGGGAGTGGCAGGTCACCTCAAGTGCTTGCTGCTGCCCTGAATTTGGGCACAGCAGCTGTGATGGCACCAGTTACCCACCATCAGTGGGGAGCCTGAGCATGGCCCCCAGCACTTGTGACACAAGCCAGCCTGCTGCTCCTGTTACCTTTACTCCCGGGTCTCTTGCACAGTATTTTGTGCCCAGATACATGTAGGCAGGACTTTGATAAGAGCTGGGAATAAACAGGCATGGGCTCAGCCAAAGTCTTATTCTACCACTCTTTCAGTTACTTTACACAAAAGCCTTGATAGCTGATGTAATAAAGCTGATGGTCAAAATAAGTTTGACATAGGGCAAAAAGAAATTAGGAGGAAACAGAAAACATGGAATTTCCCCACTGAAGCAGCTGACAGTCAACTCATTATGATACCATTTACTAACAATAGTGCTAGGGGTAGTGACCTATCCGAGGATATTTTTTCAATCCTTCCACCTTCCCCCTGCTCCTACTCCCTCTTTTTGTTCAAAAAGATGTTTTCTTGCTGGATGCTGGTTCAAAACCTCTCAGAACTTGCTGGGCATGTTTTTTTGTTAAGTGCCAGGTGGTGAAATAAAAAAAGACAAGCGCACAGAGACTTTTTGTTACTGTGATTAATTTTCGCATTCTTACAACTCCTGATCCCGGCTGCATCCTGATGTGGAAGATTCAGCATTTAAATAGCATTCATGGGTTACTATTGATCAGGGGGCTGGGGGGGGGAGTGCATTTATTCCTCCTGGATTACTCCTTCTCCTGCTATGTAATTATTTGTTTCCACTTGTACTGGGTTTTGTTATTTAGTGTTTAAAAGTAGTTTAATTAATCTCTTCTGTTGTTGTTGTTTTGAAAATGTGACAGACACTCATGAGATAGATAATGGATTGATAAAGAACACTTGAGGGGACCCTGGAGTGCTCATCATTTGCTAGGTAGGGTATGTTAAACATAATACTGGTAAGATCAAGCCCTCCAGGACAAAAAATGAAAGAGGCATTTAATTGGAACACTTAGCAATCACAAAACCAAGACAGAGGTTAAATTGTTTTGAGCAAGAGAAATTAATACATTAAAGGTTACATTTCCAACTGTGAGGCTGCAGAGCCAGGCTCTTATGCAGTGTCAGAATTACATAAGGCAGAAGAAATGGCTCTGAAATGATTGTGGAATCATTAACAAAAGCCAAGGCAGAGTAAGACATTTCCCAGCAGGAGGGTGTGAAGAAGAATAAAGACATGGAGAGAGCTCATTAAGAATGAATTGCAGACCATAAACATTTGAAACCACTAAGTGTGGAGTTCTATCTGTTATCTAATGACTCAGAAATTATAAAACTAGCAATGACTTTCAGAAAAGGAGTTGACTTTGCAGGAGGTTGTTTGCCATTATGAAAAAAAGGTAATTTTTTTTTCTAGTTGGGGGAAAAAAATAAAAATCCTTCATCTTTGTAAATCAGCACAATTTAAGCAACTTCAGCTATACCCCAGAGAGATTTCCTTCTGTATAATTACACATTGTCTCAGATTTAGTAACAAGGATGTTGAAATGGAGGAACTGCATAGAGGATGAAGGAAGAGACAAGAGGTTCATTTCTTACTGTCTGACTGCAAATGATTAACCTCTTCATCTTTGAAAAGATCTAGCAAGTGCTGAGATCTCCCTAATTAGTAGGAATTTCATTTTCCTCATTTTGATTAAGGTCTAGACCAGTCTTTTCCTGATAAACAAATGATAGTCAAAGAAACAAGGGTGAATTAAATACGCTGATCAAACTCTGCTTGGTTTATATGATGCAGTCTCAGCAGATCTACACAGAGCACAGAAGGTGGCAGATTATCTGGCAAAAGAAGCTAATTTTTTAATAAAAAAACATACGACCCAACCATTGCACCAAGCTACCAGGGCATTCCTCCAGCCTTCCAAAATGGGAGTTTTTTCTGTGGATTTGATTTATACTGAAGAGGTTTCCAAACTAAGCATCCTATGGGATGAGTTGAGGGACGAACAGGACAAGGAGCAAACAAGCAAATTTAAAGAGTTACATGAAAGAAATCCCTGGTGGGAAAAGAAGTTAGAGGGGTGGGGAGAAGAACTGTAAGGAAAATGACCACTACAAATTGCTAACAGGTTATGGAAAAGTTACAAAACAGGTCATCTTGGTCTACCCTAAATTCTTTTGGTTTTTAATTCTCTACTGATATGAAAATCTTGCACTGTTCAAAACAAAATATTTCACTATCTTTAATCATTCTCTGTTTAAGATTTGCTCTACTTTGAAATAAAAGGTACCTTTAAGGAAAATTTGTCATTCTTTAGCTGTTAAGGTTCAAGAATACCAAGGTAAAATTTTAACAAATTACCCCTTTATTTAAAAAAAACCCAAAATTGCTGAGGAACATAGATTCATCCACAAATTCATCATAAATTCATGAGTGTCATGGTTTACCTATGTTTGCATTTTCAGGCAAATACAACTGGCAAGACAAAGTTCTCTCCCATCCCGGTGTGAAAATGGAGAATGACAGGCTCTGGGAGAAGGCAGGCAACAAGGTGAGATGACTGTAGAAAGGTCAATGGCAGAATTAGCTTTCATACTGTGGGCACAAAAACTTCTCATTGGAGGTGGGTGCAGAGATTGTTAAATGAGTGCAAGGTCCATTTAATGGGTCCAGCTTATAAAATTGGCTGCTACTTTCTGACCAGCATATATTTTGAGGGTTGAATGCCTTACAGTTCCCTTTAAAAGCAGTTAGATGTCTAAATTGGAGACTGTGGCTATACAAAATGTCTCTCCTTTGTTTGCTTTCATTCGTACTTGTATTTAAAAAGTACATGTCTAAACAGGAATAGGAACTATGAATAATTTAGATGAGGTGAATTTATCTAAATTTCCTGGTGGGACAAGCTGGGCTTTGCTGTCTCCTCTGAGAGGGAAGCTGACCCAATGTTGCTGGCACCTTCAACTGCGAATGGGCTCAGAGCTGGAGGTGACATTGAGGTGTCAGTCACAGCTCTGCTGTGTACTGGCCCGAATAGAAAATACCCTGTCTACAGCAAGGACCTGGCCTGGGGATTTTGCTGCCAGAGAGAGTGTTCCCTGTGCCATCCCAAAGCCACTCACGTGGTGAAATGTCAGTAAATATTTTTCTGCTCCTAATACTTTGCTCCCCTTGGCAAGTACCACATCCACCTGTGTCATTAGAGAGACAGACCCTCTTGCAGTGACAGGGAAAAAATAAAAAAAAAGGCGGGTAAGGAATTTTATTACCATAAAATAGAGGCAAATGTTGTGGGACAAATTCGGTCCCTTTTGAAAGGAACGCTCTCCTGATGTTTCCAGGAGACATGGCAAATTAAAATCAACAGTCCTGGACGTGACTGGGACATACTGAGGGAAGGTGTGCGAGTAAAATAGCAACAAAAGCATATGTCCTTTCTGGCATTGTCCGTCAGCATGAAATATTCCTGTGGAAGTATTCAAAAAGCTGTGTGTTGTAAGGATCTATGTTAAGATCACGAAGTTCGGCTTGTCATTCAGACTTCAGAGGGGAGCTCGTTTGTGAACGGAGGAGGAAAAGGTCTGGAATTCATAAGAATGGGAGGGAGGAAAAAACCCAAATGACCCTGAAATTTCTTTAATAAATAACCTGGATGGAACAGCTCCAGCAGGCAGACCAGAAGTGACAGTCAAATGTAACGTATCACTCAGGACACCATCAGGCATTTCCCTCCTGCTGCTATTTGAGGATCTCTGGATGCTGCAGGAAGAGCTTTATTGTGGTGCAGATTTGCTGCAGAGTGTGCAGCATGCTGCAACAACAGAGATATTTCCAATGGTCTTTGCTGCAATACCATGTACTGTATGTACTTAGCTGAAATCAATGGGACATGTAAATGAGAATAGGCAGAATCCCTTCTACGGCAAGGAACAAAGCATCTGTGCTATCCTAAGCAAATAAAAGGATCAGCTCGTGCAGGATACACAAAGAGCTGTGACCGCACTGTACCATGAGGGGTCTGTTGTGAAGTTGAATATGTGTAATTTCCTAGTGGTTTGGGCAGGGCGAGGGGAACTTAATACAAAGCAAGCAAGATCTTTGCATGCTTCTAGCAGTGAATATTAGGTAAAGGCATAAAACTGAGGTTTGATGGAAATGCCTGTGATAGGAAAGCAAAATCTTTAATGGGAGGGAAGAAAAGAAAGGTTGCATATATAAAACTACTGAATAAACAAATTATATGTCGAGTCTAAATGATTAATTGCCCTGAAGAAATATATGGAACAAGCCAAACTGGAAAGAAAAGAAAGAGCATATTTCAAGGACAAGACAAACCCAGACCCTAAAAGAACCACGGTTTTCAGAAATCTCCCCCTAGAAATGTCCTGCTAAACATCCACATGCCCCTGACTAAACAAAATTCAAATAATAAAATAAAGAAAAACCCAGTTACTTAAGAGAGAGATGAGGATATGGAAGAGGCAGGGAGGGAAGAAATACACCAGATAAAGAGGAAATATACAGTGTAATATTTCATCTGCTGATATACCACAGTGAAACATAAACTAATCCTCATTCATATGGGAATATTCACTCAGAATTTACTTGTGGCTTTGGTACTTTTTCTTGACTGGTTATGTTCCAGGGTTTCTGGAAGACCTGGAAAATTTGAAAACACAAATGTATATAAGTATTAAGTGTATCAGTTCACTGTTGAGTTGCTAGTTCCTCCCTCTCCCATAAAAAACCCCCACACCTTGCACATTGCATACCTTTGTGCCTGTATATAATAAAATAAATATGTTTAATGTAGTTTTACAGCTAGGGGTCATATGGATATACTTATATACATTCACACACAATACCCGTCGCTCAGTTAAGTACAAGGGGAAAAAAAAAAAGATTTTCTTTTGAAGACCAAAAGTCAGACCCAAGGTAACAAAAGTAAAGCGTAATTTACCCTGTAGTTAAAAACCAAAGGAGTCTTTTTACTAGGGGGCTGCTGGTTCTATTCATGCCATTCCAGAAGAATATAAAAGAGACGCTTTGGGATTTTGAAGTAAAAATTCACAACAGTATGTCTTTACTTTTTTTTTCCCCTTCAACCAAGACATCTTTTGCCGGAGTCCTTTATCTAGAGCTTTGTATACATATTTTTAATCCTATACAAAAATGATAGGATGTCAAGAAGGATCTATAATAACACCATTTTTTTTATTTCACTTCAAAGACTTGGCAATTTCTGATCCATGTGACATTCACACTCCTTCAGGGTCAAACAACATCTTGCAGCCTTCATAAAATGATTAAATATTTTAAACAGCTCCTGCTTATACCTCCATCGCCCCTCGAGACTGATACTGTTATCGTTTTTGTCAAAGCCAGTTTCCATCCGCATTTGTCATTCCTGCTTGCATTTATGAGTTATCAATCGCCACGTCAAAATGCAAAATAACTGATGTTCTCTGGGCGGGATTGGATGGTCTATCTGGGGCTTTTAATCAATGCTGATTTTTATTTTCCATACCCATACATAAATCTTTACCATTCTGGGCCACATATAATGCGTTTGTACAAAACGCAGTGACAGAAGCAGTAGTTATATTATCAAACATTATACCTCGGGGCTAACTGAGTATCAAGGGCTTTCAAAAGGGAACATTGGGAATTACTGTGCAGGAGAGATGGCTGCAGGAGAGAATATAAGGGATTGGTTGTTGCCATTTATAAATCAACATCATGCAAGCTAATCCTTCTCACTTAAATGCAGCCCAAATACTTTTCCTGATACTCTGAAACTCAGCCCTATCTATTTTTTTTAAAGCTTGCATAATGCGCACGAACAATGGTTATATGCATTTTCTTATTTCTTGAACTTTTCCCTAGGGATGTATATAGAAACTATGCTGCCGTGTTGCTTTTTTCTCCCCAAGGCCTAGAAGCCAGTAAATATCCTCTTTTTAATCATACCTGAATTATTAGAACTCTCTCCGCCCCCATTTTTTTTTTTGTCTGAGCCACTATAATAAAAGGGAATGTGTTTCATTCATTAAAAAGGGTATCTGCCTCGTTTATTCAATGAAGATTGCAGGAATGGCTCATCACTCATTCAAAGCAGGCTCCAAGGGCCAGGGCAGGCAGAATTTGGAGTCAGGACTGCAGAGGAGCCGAGTTCTGGGCTCCCTGGGAAAACCAGGCACCGCTGCAAGAGAGCAAAGGTGAGGGAAAACACTCTGCCTCCTTTGTGGGGGTATCCGTGTGTGCTGCATGGTGCAGGTCCTTGCCAACTGGAATTTGTTTCTAGCTGGAAAGTTGTCCATATTGCTAATGGCAATAATATTTTTACCAGTGTTGAACTAAACTGCTTGGGACTCCCCTGAGTGAGACACACTTTCAAGTTCAAGAGTGGAAAGTTGCAGGGTGTAATTGTGCCTATGAAGTTCTTCCTTCCTGCTTTCAGTGCTGGTAAGGCTGAACTGAAACCTTGATAACATCTGCGAGATAAGGGGCTGTAAGTGGCGAGCAGCCTCTTTTCCTCTTCTTTTGTAACTAAGCTTTCTGCCATGGGACCAAAACCTTTTTATCAAGTTTTCAGCAAAACATTTTTCTGAATAATCCACTTCCATTATATGGTTTTCCCTATTGTGTACATAGGCTTAAAGAAAATATGTTTATAAGCCTTTTTTACTGAACTGCTAAAGGACATTCACTCTGGGTAGCTCCTGCAGGAAGGTTACCAAAAATTCATTCCATTACAGACTAACACGTTTTATTCTTCATTAACTAGGACAAACAGGAGAGTCTTCGAATTGCAGCCCTACTATCTAAGGGGTCACCTTATTTTATATTTGTGACAAACTACAGTGTTTGCACTATGGCAAAGTAACCTTGATCATACATTCCTGCTCTGTGTCAGGGTCAAAGTGGCAAGTGTAATGCAAAAATTAGGTTAAGAGGACTAGAAGAAAGGTCTCTGACAACCCTTTGGGAGCCCAACATTACCAACCACCATTTTCCAATGTCTATAAAAGTTTTCCAGGAAAAAAACATAGACAGTACTGTACCATATTGAAGCATAAGAGGCACCAAAGTTTATTCTGTTAATTTTTCTGAACATCTACACCAAACCCATGAAGTACCCAGCAGCAAAGTGTTCCAATTGCCCTCGCTCTACTCTTCAAGTATGGGTGAAATATTATTGCCCTTAACCCCTGAGCTGCCTTTAGCACAGATGCAAACTTGCTTCTCGACCTCCTGATGCTGGAGTTGGAAGACCCTGTGTTGGGTGAGGAGAGCACTCCCATCATCTCTGGGACTCACACTGCAAATGCTGAACTGGAAAGGTAACAGCAACCAAAACCCTTGTACCTGCAAATGGGTCTGTAGCCACAAACATCTCTCTGAGGGTTTGGAGAGAAGAAAGCTAAAAGGAAGATTCAAACATGGTTTGAAGACTAATAGTTTAAATAGCTATGTGTTGTACAATAATTAATTACATATGGTGTTTTAATTAAGAGAGGAGACATTATCTTTTCTATAAGCTTCAAGAGGAATCCTTACTGGTACCGTCCTTCAGTCTTAATGAATCAAACTCCCTCTGATAATGATACAACAACATCCACTACCTCAGTTGAGTTTTAGACCCTCATACAGCAAAGTACTAGAATGTTGGTCTACTTGCCTTGAAGGATGAACAAATAGCCCTCCTACAGCACCAATGCATTTTTACCTCATACCAGTCAGTTTGAAGCTGACTTCAGACATGAGAGTGCTCTTACTGATGTAATTGAAGGGAGTTTTGGTCAATACATGTTTTTCCAAAGCAGGACCCAAAGACCTGCACCCTTGATGACAGTGTGGAAAAGCTTGTGTAAAACTGAATGAGGTCCAGTGTGGAAGAAGTAGCCTTGCTGATCTGATGATGTGCATAGGACAAGAGTTATAACAGCCTCTTATCTTCATATCTGCTCTATAGGGAAGGTTCAGATTAGATACCAGAAAAAAAAATCACTGGAAGAGTGGTCAGGCATTGGAATAATTTGATCAGGTACGTGGTGGAGTCACCATCTCTGTAAGTGTTAAGAGGTGTCTGGATGTGGCACTTGGGGATATGGGTTAGGGGTGATTATGGTAGTGGTGAGTTGATGGTTAGACAAGATGATCTTGAAGGTATTTTCCAACCTTTATGATTCTGTGATTCTATACCTTAGTATGCAGGCAGTTTTCTGTATGATACCCAGGAGATCTGGAGCCCCAACAGGTTTTCTGATGATGGCTGTCCTTGGTAAACCCTCTGTCTGATGGGTCTCCAGCTATTTCAATTTTCTGCAGCTGTTCTGGATCAAGGTTCCCTTTGGAGGTGCCCCCCGGGCACCCCCCCAGATCCCCAGGGGGATGGGCCCCAGCATGGTCTACGGGGTTTCCAGGCTCCCTAATGTAATCTTATCCCCTATTGGCCCTTGGTGTCTGCCCGCCCCGAAAACTGTGGTTGTCCCAGGATTCCTGGGGCTTCTGCCGCCTGTCTGTGCTGAACCTTGGCCTTGTGCGGCCAGGGGGAATAAAATCTGAAAACATGTATGAAAATATCCTCTCCTTGATTCTTCTACAGGCCAAATCTGTCTTCTGGGAATGTTGCTGAATCCCCGCAGCAACAGTTCCCTTCCAAAGCTGTTGGTCAGCCAAGAACTAAGAGATGCAATTTCGGGTCTGGGCTTTCCCTTTTGTGTGGCAGCAACACAGCTCTGCTATATCACTGAGAGTGTCACGTGGTGAGAAGCGAGGCATCCTGCCCAGTGTGTGTCCAGTGGTGCATTTGAAACTGTTCCACAGGTGAGATGGAATCCAGGAGATAGTCCTTCCCCCAGGAACCCGTAGGGGGGGCTTTGTTTTTGGACTGGTCGTGAACTCTCAACTTGATGCCCACCCTTACCCCTTGTCTGTGTCATCCACCTTCTTTCCAGCTCTGTTCTAAGAGACTGAAAGGGAGCTACCACACTTAGGACCCAAATCTAGTGCCTCAAATAATTTTGCATAGGATACTCATGTAGCCTTGCTGAATTCAATGGGATAATTTGTATAGTATGAATGATTTGGTGTGAATAAAAATACAGGAATAAAGCATCTATTTCACTTGGATACCTGATGATGATGCTTGTTTGACCTGAGCAGTCAGCTCTCATTTTTTAATTCAGGTTTAGACTCTGCAAATGTAGTTAAATTCTCTTGGTTCTCCTGTTTCTGCTGATGGTTGTGATCATCAATATTTTGGACCTCGTTCGGTTTGTAATGTATTTTATCTGGCAGCTGTGTCTCCTGCACTCTTCTCTGGCTTGCCTGATGAGTGGGTGGTTCTCTGACTCCTGGCATGCATTGATTTCTTTTTTTTAACTTCTCCTTTTGGCTTCCCATCCTCTACTGTGGAAGTCATATTAAATTCACTCAAAATAGCTTCACTCAGTTTTGGCCTTCAAAAAAGATGGATTTTTCGGAATAGTTTTGGTAATAAAGTGCATTTTCTTCCCCACAGGATTCTGAGTAGCAAATTTCCATGTGTGTCAGAGACCAGCAGTGCTGCTAGGCTTCTGGGATCCTTTGGAAAATAAAGGCAAAGATCTCACTAATCACCTTTATATCTTCTGTGGGACTCACTTTTGAGTCACTAATCAGCAGATGTTATCTAATGCTTAGATTTTGCTGTTTTAATAATTAAAAGTAACGTCCAGTGGAAAAATAATGTGAAGCCTTTCCCCTATGTCTCCTTCTGCCAGATTCATGTACATCAGTGGAAACTATACCTTAGAGTTTTACATGTGGAGTCAAATTTATTTTGTGCAAGTGCATAGTTTGTGGGTGCTGAAGACAGGAAGGGTTAAAAAAAAGAACTTGTCTTTCATTGTCAGTGCTCCAGTTAAATAAGAACCTAAAATTTCCAGGATTTGTCAGTCCATCCATCTTCAGGAAAATATGCCAGCACCACTGAATTTGCATGGTTCTTACAGGCTCCTACCAGGACAAAAATAAATTGACCTTCAGACATGTCCTATGCTGTGTCAAGTCAGAATTTTCTTCCCCACCTTGGCCACTCCTAAAATGATGAGTGTCAAAACTTCCAGGAAATCTTTTCAGAAGAAACTGAGATTTCACAAAAATATGCTTTGTTCATGCTTCTGACTTAAATAGTAATAAAGATGCTCTGTCCTAAGTCTGTGAGGCACATGAAATTTATAAGCAGAATCAGAGAGAGGTTTACTACCTTAAAATGAAGTAAGGAATCCCATTGCAAGATTACCAGGAATTTGCAATTTTGCTAAAGTGTGTAAAATTATGAGGTTTGTCTTTATCAAAGAAAATTATCCATCTTGGATCATTTAGCAGTGGCTATAAATATAGGCATGCTATCAATATCTAATCTGAATAGCTGTTCTTCTCAGAGGACACAGGGCTTAAAGTGTTTAGTTTTCTGATCCCACTCGCTACAGTTTAATTCTTGTGGTGTGAAAACCTCACAGATTTTAAGGTCTACTTTTTAAACACGAACCCTTTGCCTCCGCTCAGCACCCTCCATCCTGCCTAATACCTGCTTGTAGATTAGGGTGGGGAACCTTCCCTGTGTTTCATCAGTGCCTCTCTGGGGGAGAGAAACATGACTTACTCCAGGCTCTCACTCCCCTGTGCCGTACCTGTCCAAACTGCGCTGTGCCCCCCGTGCTTTTTCACAGGCAGAGCTCTCTTGGTTGCAGGGTGTTTGCCATTGGCAGGTTCATGAAGAAAATTAGTAAACCTAACATGACTTACCCATTTGGGAAGAATAACAGTGTCTCCAGAGACTACACCATGGCCAGAATAATGGTTCTGTATTCACCCTTTTGGGTCTTTTCAGTTCCGTAATGAGACAGAGGACAGTTACATGGCCTCAGCAGCCAAGGCAGGGCCTCGCGATTCCTTCTGCTATGTGACTGAAAGAAGAGGCATGAATAAGCCCCTGACTCTACGTCAGTCCTAGCAGGACAGGGAAAGAGAAGACTGGTACTGACTTGGTTTTCTGAAGAGGTCTTGGCTTAATTGCTTTATTAATTTACATTTAAAATATTATACACTGGCAAAATAAGACCAGTAACACAATCAGAAAGATCTGCTCTATACCAGAAGATGAAAGATATTTTCTAGATTGAGGGATGCAACTCTAAATTGTGGGGTAGATTTACTTTTGTCTTTAATTTTATTTATTATATCCTTTCCCCCACAAATCACTCATTTCACCTAAAAATAGCTTCACTTGCTGTTGGGCGAGCTTGCTACTAGAATAAAAGACTTATAAGTTGATTGATTCAAATAAAGGAAAAAGCTGTGATTTCACTGAGTTTAATCCATATAAGTAAGAGTAAAATCAAAGTAAAATTCAGGTGTCTAGGAAAAATCGTTTTCTTTTCCATGGGGCCAGGACAGCACATTTAGATGCATATCCTCCAGTGAGATGAAATGTCACAGCACCATTAATTTTTGTTGATCTAAAAAACATCATCATTTAATGTTCTGATCCAAAGTGTCTGAAGGTAAACTATCATAAAGCTGGTCTGAGTGCAGGAGAGTTATAACATGGGTGATCATCTGCAACACACCTCCTTTGCAGGAGAGAGGGTTGCCAACACCACATTCCTGGGCAGAATTTACTGTGGAAATATTGGCAACATGCAATATGTGACAATTACAGTTAATTTTACTTGAGACTGTCAGAATCGGCACCTGGAAAGTCACAAGGACTTTAATAATGTTTAAGTGAAGAAATACATTGCTGTTAAAAACCAAGGTCCAAACATCTTAAAACTTTAAATATGAAAAATGGAGAGCGTAAAAAAGCAATATGGGAGAAGTGCAGAGAGGAGGAAGAGACTGTGGAAGCAGTCTGTGGACAGAAGGACTAAGGTAAAGTGAAATAAGCCTGATAAATGTGGAAGTGTCAATAGAAAGTAAACAGAAGATAGCCTGGTATGTCTATATATGTGTATGTGTTGGAAGATATTAAAAAGATCCAAATGAATGCACAAGCTTGGTAAATCCAATAACTTTTGGTCACATACTTTAAAACTCTGAATCTGAGCTACGTGCAGATACTGTAACAGACCACTGACAGTGTGACTACCAGGAAATACTGGTGGCTCTGTTTCGTGGTTCTAGGGGCATCTCTAAATGGCACAGACTCAACAAGAAAAAAACAGCAGTTTCTGAACAGTTTGTGCTCCTAGACTTCTTTTCTGAATGTGTATCTTTTTTCTTTACCTGCAGAAAGAACACGACCAAGTCCAACCCTGAGTTTCTCCACAATACAGCAGACAAAAACCTTTTTTTTTCTGAAATGAATGAAGAGGTAGGTATGATTTTTAACATTAGTATAATTAGGGGAGTTTGGTGTCTCCATCAAGAAACATCCCCTTCCAGCTTTAGGTGTGGGGGGCAGGGGAAAGCAGCCAACTGCATTTGGGCACCAGAGTGATAGGAGCAATGAGACATTTTAAATAAAATAAAAACCCTGTGTTATGACAAGTGACTAAAACCCACAAATGAATGCAGAAGTCTGCTATTTAATGTAGTGTATGCTGATATTTAAGCAGGTTTATATCTGTCAAACAAGCCTCTTTTCTAAGACTGGCACAGACTGTTCTGCATTTGGTTTCCAGAATCAGCAAATTACATTGGCAGAACAAAGCTGTCATATTTGGTGGTATTTTGTTACATCCATTATCTCACTTAAGTTTAGACATCTCTTAGCAAAATCAGATCCCACTTAAAGACTGCCTTATTTTGCAACATTAAACAAAATGACAGGCTGCTTTAAAAAAAAAAAAAAGTTCATTAGCAAGCAATGAGTTGGTGGAAAAACTGCACGGCTGCTTCAGATATGAAGAATGAAAGCATGAAATGCTGTAACCTTTCCACAGCAGGCCAAGAGCATACATCAGGACTGTATTTGACTAAACACGGGTATTAAATGGCTTCAATAAACAGAATTAAATGGAATGAAAAGAATTGAGGATACTTTGGATTTGATTAAGGAGGTGTTACCTCAAGACCTGCTTGGAAGGGGTGGTACCATGCACCACTTATGTCTCAGTAGTAACACAAATAGGTCAGTCATAAATAGTGATATTGGAAAGTCTTTGCCAGCCAGAAGACAGTAAGTATACAGAAAATCTGTATTCAGGGCACACCCCTGCACACCCCTGTCTTTGAAAACGAAGATTATGGCATAGTGTCTAGTGTTTCTTTTAGGTTTTATTTTTCTGAGCCAGCTGAGGGCCAGTTTATCTTGAAAAGTGAAATTTGGTTTTAACTCAGTCTTCAGAAGGATAAAAAACCAGCTGCTATCCTGCAATTAGAAGATGAGGGTAATGGAGGTGAGTTGCCACACTCTGGTTCATGTACAGACCAGAGTGATAGAGCCACTTGGTTTTTAAACAACTCCCCATTTCCTTGTCATGTTCTTTTTTATTTCCTTGTAAGAATGGACATGTCCTGGTCTGGCAATAGGGGATAAGGCACCTGTCACAGAGGGGAAGTGACACACAAGAATCAAGAATACCTTTCTGAGCCAGAGACAGAGCGTCAAAGATACCTCTCTCCTCAGCTGCATTGCAAACATCCCGGCTATAACAGGCTGGTGGTCTGTAGAGCAGCTGAGGAAACATGGGATTCATCATGGGGGTCAAAGCCATACTGTGCCCCCCAGCAGAAGGTACTACCAAACTTAAGGTGGCTCTGCAAGGCAAACAGTATCCCAAGCACAACCAAGGGCCTTTGCTGGGGCATATCTGTGAGCAGATAAAGGCTCTTTTCCATGGCACCTAATGCTTAGGGAAGCAGGAGTCTGAGAATATATAGATTTATTTTGGTCACTTATTCAGAGTTTTTAACCTCTCAACACAAGAAGTCTTTTAAAAATTTACCTAATACTCAAAAGAGGCTAATTTCTATGTTCTTCTATTGTCTGCACCTTAAATACTACAAAGAGTTGCAGTGGTATTATGGACCCATAATTACAGGGCTTGAGGGACGACCTGTCTTCTCTGGTGTTTTGAATTCACTCCATCTGCAATAACACAGATGAGAAAAGAACTTGCTGGGGGACCCTACCATTTTACCGAAATTCACACTTTGGGGTGTGGTCTGAAAAAGTGAGACTCATGATTGCTTTTGAGCATCATACGGCTCCCTCTGTTGCTCCATTCATATGCACATGCACACACAGATGCACGCACACTTTCGAGGTTACAGAGTTTATAGGCATATAGACAGTACATGTCTACTGAGATGACCAGATGATCTACAGCTGACTAAAACGGTTAATAAAGATAATTCCAAGTTTTGGACCACGTACACTTACGAAAAACCACGCTTGGGTGTGTGCATGTTTATGCACACACATGTGTATTAAGGGGGGGGGCAGGAGAGAGAAGTTGCTTTTTTCAGAAAGTGAATAATGTCATTGTTGATTTAATTAGCAAATTCTAGATGTGCTGACAAAGGAAATTTTCTTGGGAGATGCACTGTGTTGTGTCAGTGGTCTAAATGAATAGGCTGAGCTGAGTTCGTGGTAATAACAGATGAACAACACAACTCACCAAACCTCAAACAGTGCATAAATCAATTTGCTGGGAATTAACCACTTGCTTTAAAATTAGGGGTTACTTGACAGGGTTTCAGTGATTAGGTTGTCAGGGACCTGTATTTCTAGCTGGGATTTATCTTTCATGATATAAGTACATCTCCTTACAGGCAACTGAGTGAGTAGGGGTAGCAATCCAAAGCACCAGGCTAGTTAGGCAGCACGGCTTTATTCTTTGTAAGTACTAGGAGGCATTTGGAGGTGGACAAAGGAGGGCAGAACAGGGACACTTATCAAAAAGAAAATGTGCTGGCTTTGTGAACTACTAATAATGCCCAGGATATTAGCAGGAGAATGGTGAATGAGGGGAAGCATTTCAGAATCCCTGCGCATCACATGGCCCTTCTGTGCAATAAGGAGCTTAACAGTTTGTTAAATGAGATGCCGAAAAGTGTTCAATTATACAGAGAAATTAATGAAAAGCAGTAAGCCATTTGGAGGTCATTTCATCTTCTGAAAGTTGAACATTCATGTAGTATACACAGCCAGGGCCACCATTTTTGTGATTAAACCTATATTCCCATGTACTTCAAACAATGGCAGATGGTAGACAGAGCAGTGAGATTAGGTACGTATGGTAAAAGTGGGGGCAGGGGAGGAGGTATGGGACAGACAAAGTGAAGGATCAGAGGCTCTGATGGACAAATCAGAATGTAAAAGATCAATAAAATGTTCATGGAAATTGGCCCAGGAAATACCAGGTGTCATCTGTCAGGTCCATTTATTGCAGCATTCCTGCTTTATTTTACTTAGACAGTGGGGAATGTCCATCCCCCTCACTCTCCTTTTACTGGTGATGTCTTTCACTGCTCAGGTACGCTTATTTTCAGATGAGTTTTCTGATGATTTCCCAGACAGCTTTGCAAGATGATTATCCAAGCAGTTCCAGTGGTGTATTCCAGTTAGCATTATCTCCTTTTGGGTTGGTCCTCAGCCTGAATCCCCCTTATGGCAATGGCTCCCAAGTCACCTTTTATTTTTCTTTGGATCTATCTCATGAGGCCTGCCAAAGGGAATACCATACATACATCCTCTTTTCAATTTATGGTGGAACTAGGAGTATAAAATCAGGAATAAAACCTTAGCTGCTGCAAAATAAAAGTTGTCAAGCTCAAAAGCAATTAATGCAAGGTTTTTTTAAAGCAGTAGGTTGCTACTTGCTTAACATTACTAAAAACGTGGCTGGTAAACACGTGGACCTTCTTTAGGGCTCCCTTGTCCGTCCTGTCATGGAGATAAGTGTTTTTCTTCTTTAGTTTTCTCCTTCTCTTGTCCTTCCTTTCAGTTCTCTGCCTTGCATCAACCAAATTTGAGCATTTGAGTGTTTAGCTATGCCTTAGCATTCTTTCTTCTGGTGGAGCTTCTTGTCCCCTCCTCCAAAACTACTTTCTCATTTTCCCTGTCCATAGCTTCAGCTTACTGTGATGCCTTTTTCATTCCCACTCCCTTCTCATGTGCTGTGTGAGTTCCTGCTTTTTTTAACATTTCCTGCTGCTTCTCTTTGATCACCTTTGAGAACGCAATAATTACTTCTAGGCTTCCTGGGCCCTGGATGTCGTACATGCCTTGATCTCTTACTTCTGCCCTTCCATTTGCAGTAACTCATTCTTAGCTGAGTTGTAGGCACTCGTTTGCAGTTACTGGTTTACCTTCATGTGAACTCAGAGTCCCAGGGCTCTCAGATCAAGCTGGCTAGGCAGGCAACATAGGCAAACCCAAAATCATCCAGACACTCAAACATATCTCTTCTGTGTGTTTAACCCTCCAAAATGCAACAGTGATGCAAAATGCAACAGTGCAACAACGCCTTCATAGTGGTGACTCCTACCTGAATCCTGTGAAAAGCCCCTAAAATTCCGGTTGGAGTTTGAATATGTGTCCCTGTGGATACCAAAGTCTATCCAGTGTTGCTCATCTGCAATACTTCTCATAGCCCCTGTATAAATACATCTTCCCTTCCTGAGAAGTGAGAAATCTACTAGCAGCCTGAATGAAGTAGTGGTTACTACAATGAAAGTGGTAAAATCTCCTGGCGAAGCCAGTTGGGACAATCAGGGTCATAAAATCACAACTTTTAAAATCATCCTGAGAATGGATGCATTCTGTACTGCTTTCTGTCCTCGTTATGATCTCTGTCACAAGAACAAGTTATCCCTGAATCTCAGTGTCTGAGATGCTGTCTTCTCATTTTCATCAAATAATCCGTGTTCTTGTGACAAAAGATTGTAAGTAACAGGAACAAAAATGGCCCCAAATGAAGCCATTCTCATGACAAAGACTGTAATGAGAACAGAAAATGGCACAAAATCAATTCATTCTCATGACAACCTTAAGATTGTAATGAGGACAAGAAAAACAGTCTGAAATTTATCAATTCTTGTGACAACCCTGAGACAGTAATGAAAGCAGCAAATGGTATGAAATTGGTCCACTCTCGTGATAGACACTGAAACAAAACCAGAAAATAGCAACACGTTTATCCATCCTTTTGACAACCCTGTGAGTGGAACAAGAACAGAAAAGGTTAGGAAAATTAACCCATTCCTGTCACAAACAATCTGATAAGTGTAATAACCAATTGTCCTTTCCAAATGGTATAATTCAGCCATTTGAGCACCGGCTTCATACTAAACTGGAGTAGTAATTAAGTTTCAGAGTATCTTTGGACTCAGTTCACATTTGGTTTAGGTAGAAAGTAGCAGGAGTTCATGGAAACTGAAGAAGGCATACAAGGTTGGTCCACATCCACCGGTTAGAGAAGCTCTGGCTTGCCTCTTTGCCTTTTGCCAATGCAGGTTTCACCAGCATCATTTTATTAATTTAGGGTTTTTGTGTCTATTCCTTGAACCAACAGACCTCAGTTAGTGAGGAGATCCTTTTTTAGTCCCTGCTTCCATGAGCCTGTGAAGCAATCGCCATCCAGTGCCATCCCTCGGCAATCATGGATGAGATGATGACGTGGGTGACAAGGTTTGGTTGCATATAAGAAACTGGGAGAGGGCAAGGGAGAATAAAGTAAGGGATGTGGGGAAAGGCCTAAGGAATAGGGTGATTAGTGGGTAAAAGATGATTTGGCTGATGTAATAGTGTATCAGAAAATAATCAGCATCGGGAAGAAAAAGAAAAAAAAAAGCCATACAGAATTAACAAGCAATTAAAAACCAGAGGGGTTGGGGCAGATGTGAATAGGCAAACGTTACCACTGGGATGAGCTCAGATATAAAAGCAGGTATGTGTGTGATGTGAAAAAGGAGAAAGCAGGGAGTAAGGAAAGAAAGGTGGGTAGCCTGGGGATTGCCAGTTTGTACAAACAGAAGAAAAACACTGAGCAGGAGACTGATGCACTCAACTGCAAATGGCCAACACAGGGAAAGAAGCAATGAGAAGCTCTGCATTTTCAGGACTGCAAGCTAAAAAGCAATTCCTCACTGAATACAAGAAATCTGGTTGGGGAGGGTGGGGAGAGAGGGAAAAAGACCTCTGTCTCTTTTTCTGTCTTTTTCCAGCAACTCTAGCTTTCTTTCCTACCTGTAGTTAACTGTGAGTGCAGATGATATCATTAAGTTATCTAGCTATCTGACTGCACCCACTAGTCAGTGCTGGAAGGCTAAATTCTATCACTTGCACCCAGGGTTAATGCACTGGAGAGAATTGTGGGTGCCAAGTAGACTCCTGTGGAATTGGAGGCTGAGCTGAGGCCAATATAAAAATATATCCCAAGCGTTTAGCTGGCACTCTTACACCACTTGGATGACATCTGACCTTTGCTTCTGTGCACGTGTGTTTTTGAGCTGCCCAAGCAGAGAGGAAATAATTTTGAAGCCTCCTGCTATGAAAGCCAGTATCTCCCTGAGTGGACTGACTGTCCTCTGAAAAAGTGTAAATGCTTAACCTCAGTCAAGTAGGCTCAAAGGGCAACACACTGCATTGCTGGAAGAGGAACAGAGAGGGAGAAAGTGTCAGCACGTCCATATGGGAACTATTCCCTGGCTTCCTCCTGGGCTTTTGCTACCTTTTGTATTCACTCTTCAGATTTACGGTCTATTGGCACCTGCCCATGCTACAGGAAGAGCTCCCATGCAAAGGCATGGATTTCATTATGCTTCCTTTTAAAATAAAAAACAGGTCTCCACATAAAAAGAGGTCTATCTCTTTAAAAAAAATCCTAAAAGAAATCAGTTGTGAGAGTCACTGTTGCCCCAGTGCCAGCTTTATGCCTTCGACTAATGCGCTTCTCCAGGAACAGTCTTTAAATGAGAAGTTACGGCTGCTTTTCTGATTGAAACAAACTAGTGTTGATTGCTGATCAGCCATCTGTAAAGGAGGGCATCTCAGGAAGGATATGAGCTAATGAAAAAATGGACCTGATTTGAAAGTGTGATGTGCTTCATGCCACAGGCCAGTCTGAGTGGCATGAGATTATATCAGTGCAAGTGAGAGGTAGATTGAGAATAAGTAACTTCTGTCTTAAAGATTAAATGGCAAATTTGCTATTAAATGTGAAAGACATAAAATGGAATTAACGCTTTGAGGGTGTTAGCTGTGGTTATATACACTCTGCAAATGGCACTTCCATGCTGTCACTTGCATTGTCAAACTGCACACTCTTCTCATTGCAGCTCAATTAATACTCATTCAGAAGTATCAATTAAAGAAATGAGAAATGAAGTGTTGACCCTTAACAGCCACCCACACATCACCCACTTCACAAGCACATTTCGTGTGGCATTACTTCTCCAAATGACCTTTGTAACTGGTAAAATAATATTGATGAAATCATTAGGTTTCTTGGTAACCAATTGATAATTTTCTTCTGGGTTGCTTGGTGCTGATAATATTACCCTTGCTGTAACTAAGAGACAAATGCTGTCATGGAACTGAATGGGGCTCATTGGGCATTCCTGCCCCGAATTATGCCCTGAATTTCCAAAAATCCCCAGTGCACAGCTTATCACATGAAAAAACCCCGAGCATTTAAGCTGCAAGGGTAGCTACTGCAGTATTTGTTATGTTTTGTCTCATTATTACATTGCATCCAGATGTATGCTCTTCCTTTGTGACGTGATAGGAAGTGACAGAAGTAAAGACTCAGTATAGATTTGGATCCAAACTGGGATGTTAAACCAAACAGCCAAAATTTGGAAAGGATTTGATTCAGATTTTTCTGCTTGGGACTGAGGCCAAATACAAACTTGTCTGTGATATCTCATCAATTTTGAAGCACCCCAAAATCTAACCCCCAAAGTTTTGAGTCAAATGCACCTCTAGAGATGTCTACTGAAATATAGATGAAGTCAAAAAGTTGAGTGGGGTATTCGCTTGTATTTCTGAGTTCTCTTTATACCCCTAATTATTTTTTTTCCTTTTCCAACTGATTCAACCTATTCTTGAAATTCCAGCTCATTCAAATCTCTGGGATAGCTGTGGATAGAGATTACTTTTGCTATACAACTCCCTTGCATAGCTAGATCTGTAGTCATTTGATTCTTTTTTTAATTTCCTTGAATGCTTTTGATTGTGTGGGTGTTGCTGTACATGCCAGTATGCTTTGTGTCAGTTCTTTTCACTGCTTTGCCATTTATGCTTTGTACCAATTCCTTTCATTGTTGTGTGACATTAAATATTTTCCTGCAGGTCTTAAACTCATCAAGCACATTGTTAAGCTGTTTTTTTGTTTTTGTTTCATGTTTGGTTTTTTTGTTATTTTTAAAATTTAGTACATGTCAAATGAAAAGACTGTAATCCTGGTTTGATCCTACCTCAGTAGTAGGAAGGTCTCTTTCTGCGACCTTTGCACTGCTCACAGGCAATCAATTTTGCTGCAAGATGGGCTTGCTAAGTCTCCAGTCAAACCTAAATTAAATGACCAATGCATATGTGCTGCATTTTATCATTATTATTCATATCACCACCAAGGCAGACTGTCATAGTTTTCAAACAATAGGGTTTGCAAGTCAAGATTTTCAAAGCTCCTTCAGGGATTCAGGTACCCCACCACCATGAAGTTAAGTGGGGCTGTTGTGAGATTCTCAGTGATAGTGTCCACCCTAGGGAGTGCATGAGAAGAACCTTATGCTTGTAATACATGCCTTCCAAGGCAGACACCTTGTGGAGGGGCCCTGCAGAGAGGCAGGCAGATGAAAATGGAAAGGCTCAACAGTGTCATGTCAAAGGAAATGACACATTTTGTGGGCTGGATTTTCAAACTCTGCTTCTTTTGGTAACACTCTGTTTTACAGCCCAACCCATCTGGAATGGAGACCTATAGATTGCAGTGATACCAATGGCTTAATTTAATGCTGCTAAACATGGCCTGTTCCCTCCTGGTAGGAAGACTCTCCTGCCAGTTGTTTGGGCCCCACCAAGTCTAAACTGTTTATGTGGTGATTTCCATATTGAGCACTGGCTTTGTTCCGTCACGGATGCAATGAAGGAACAGAAAATCAGGAGAAACTAACAAAGGTAAACCAAAGAATTTGGTATTGGGCAAAACATATAAATAAGCCTAAGAACAATGACATATGCATTACATTGTGGCTGAGAGCTCAAAAGAACAATGTCACAAAATGCCAGACACTGTGTCTGCAACTTAATCACCACCCTAGTTCCTAATCTGCATAGCACTGTCTCTATGATGTCATTACTTTTCATTTTAGGACCCATGTCTGGTTTGCTGCAAAGGACATCGTGTGCTCTGGTGATGTATCTGAGCAATGTGGTGACTGTAGGCGGACATCCTCCTTGTTTGTGTTGTGGGAATGAATAGATGTCTCGTGCCTGGAATAAGGAAAGCGGGTGTAGAGCTCTGTCAAAGGCGGGCATCGTGCAGAACTGGATGTCCAGAGGTCTCATGTCCAGAGACTTCATCTGTTGACAGGCAAGTTACTTCCATGGGAAGCCTGAATTTTTTGGGTCAGAGATCTGGTTGTTAGAGCTGCAGACTTCCTGCAAGCATTTGTGAGGTCAAGGTGATCTCTGCTGTGAACAGAGAAAGGATTGTGAACATTCCAAACACTCTAAAAATCAGACTGTAATTTTTTCAGTTGGGAATTCCAAATTAAGTGACACATTTGAGAATGTTCATATTAGTCTCTGCATCAGTTTTTATGCAAGTAAACCAGAGACAATGATTTCACATTTCTTCACAGTAGTATCATGAAGGTATAATCTTAAATGCAGCAAAAAAATATAAACAACTGTTATGATGTCCCCACAAGAAGAAGGGGAGAAGAAAACAATAATTTTGTATCCAGTGCAGAGCTGAACAGTGCATGAAGCCACATGCTGGATAAAGCTAAAATATAATGCTGAAAAACAGCTCAGTTTCATAAGCCTTGTTTTCCATAGATGAGGAAGAAAATGAAGAAAAATAAGACATAGTAATGTAATTAAGGACTATGCTGTGGCACATAGGCAGAAAGAAGCCAAATAAAAGTTTGTTGCTTACCTTAATACTGATTCCTTATATTTTGCCCATTTTCTGGTGAACCATAGCATTTTTTGATGTGTTCTTTATTTTATACATTATTACAGATACTTCCAGGTATACCTAGATATTCATACCTAGTGTATAATGAGATTTGTATTTACATATGTATGGTTTTGCGGGTACTGAAGGGAAACTTTTCCATCTGGTGGCCAGAATAGCCTGTTGGATTCAGCATCTTACTTACACTGTGTGTGTAATGACTCAAGGGTAAAATTTAGAGCTACTCATCAGAAGAAAATGACATCTGCAGAGGATGGAAAATGAAAAAATATTCTTTAGTAATTTTAAAAAAATCTTTCTAAGCCACGTTTTTTTGTTCCTGGAGGTACCATTGTAGGGCTCTGCATAACCACTGGTACTGGCTATTACTGGGATGAAGCAGAGAAAGCTAGGCTGATAGATGGATGTAGCTGCATTACAGACATTTTCCATAGTCACCCCTCTGAGGATGAAAGCATAAAAGAATGTGAAGGTGAAACTTAAAATGTGTATGGATGTTCCTTTTATCTAGGAAAGGACAACTAACAAAGCAGTTGGAGCACAGTATTTTCTTTGCGGGCGTTCCATCAGGTTTATAATGACACATCTTGGAATAGGAGAGTCACAGTGGACTCCCTTGCTTAACTATCATCATCACTTATCATTTGCAAAATGGAAGGCTTTCTGATCCTGTGTCGGTGTGCGTGACTCACCCTTGGTGACTCACGGAGAACAGGCGTTCTCTGAAGCAGTTTCGGCTCGTACTTGAGCCCCTGTGCACAATGTGGCACAGGAACACGAAATAAAGCAGCAAGCTGTGTGATTCCCTCCATCCTGAGCCTCATCCTCACCCTTGGTTTTATGGCCAGAACCACACTGCAAGCTACTGTTCCGGCAGACCCGGAGTTCAGGAATTATTCAGTAATGTTAATTGATGGGCAGATTGCTCCAACCACATCTGTCTTTGGTTTTGGATTACTTCCAAACATGAACCACAAATGGATCATTTCCAGCATAAGACTGGGTTTACTCACATCATGGAGGGGGATAGCACTCTCGTGAGATCTTGGACATTTGAGGACTGTATGACTGACTGAGGAGATGATGAAAAAATTGATTATTCAGACTGCCCAATTTACAAATCAAACTGGGTTTTGCTGTAGGAAGCCTTATGCAGTCTGAGGAGGAGACATCTACCTCTGATATCCTCTGCCCACCATAAAAGTGCTAGGTTAAACGTATTTCCAGAACAAAGGGTCATGAATGAATAGATTGGGTCATGAATGAATAGATTGGGTCATGAATGAATAGATTGGTTTAGGGAATACACAAGTAAAATTGTCTTTACACTGGTAGAGTATTTGAAATTTGGACTGATTGCCACAGGTGGTGTGAAAAGCAAGACCTGCAGGGAGAAGACACAGATTTAACAGAGAAGGATTTATCTCCTCTTCTGTGATAGGGATGAGCTCTTTAGATTTACCATATTCAGAAAGGGTTGTTCTCACATCTTACCCATATTACACTACTAGGTTTTGTGGATAATAGGATGGATCCTCAGCCGTCTGGGATTACTCCCTAGTTATCAAGTCAAATGCTTCATGAGACACTGTTAAATGCCTGAAACTACTGGACTAATCGAGGAACCTCTTCCTAACCCTTTAGGAGCACGTGGCCCTGGACTGAAATATCAGTAATTTGAAAGCCACTGGCTGTTTGAGAAAGCTTTTCCCTCCTGATTCATGCACATTCACAAGATGTTTGCACCTAGATAAACTCACTGTCACTCCTCCAGTAGTTATACAGGTCTGTTAGTGAAAGCAGGTGTCAGGGTGGCCTGAGAACCCCATCAAAAAAAAAAAAAAAAAAAAAAAAAAAAAAAAAAGGGAACAAGGAAAATCAGCAAAATAATTCCTGGGATAAAATGATAAAATTCTGAATTCTCTTTGCTGGATTTGCACTCTTGTTCACTCTCCATGAATATCATAATGAATGAATTGGCTCATAAGATTGCTTGTGGAAATAGCATTTTTAAATGGAGAACAGCCATATATGCTGAGAGCACGTATAAAAAATTGTAAATGGGAGCCCCTACCCAGCAAAGCACCTATCAGCCAACCTGGAAGCAGAAATGAGGCCATGCGATATGTTTGTTCAGACAAAACTAGCCCAGGCAGCTACAAACTGGTGGTGAAGAAGCTGCAGAACAAGAAATATTAGTATAAATTATTCATTGTGGATCATTTCGAATAATGAGCAAATCTGAGAAAATAATGACCCATTCACACACAATCCGCATGGAGAAAAAAGCAGCTGAAATTGATAAAATTCTTTGTTACAAATTATTTCCTCTGCACTGGGTGTTGGCATAACAGACTCTGAAGCCTGACAGTGCCGAAATAATTAAAATATTAAAATGGCTCCATTTTAATCTTTGATCACATATCTAGATCGCATTGCAGAAATGTCATGTTTACTCATGACTCATAATGAAGAAATGTAGAAATGTCATTATTAGAAACCCTGTTTTTACTGCATCACGTATCAAAATTTGCAGGCAAACCATTACATTTCCTTCTTCATTTTGCAAGCATTTGTTTCCCAGAGGAGCTGAGGCCCACATTTTCAAAACCAAAGGACCTCCTTACACAGGAAATCTGAGCTACCAGATGGCTTTCACTTTCCTGCCACCCACCACCCAATATTTGGGATGGCTCCAAAGCCTCTGCCAGATTCCTACTTCTCCCCTCTTGCTCTAGAAGCCTGGCTCCCAATTTTATTGCACCCAGAAACTATTTATGATCAGTTTTGTAGCATAGATTGAGAAAGAAGTGATGAAAAACTTACTGCATTGCACTAGTCTTCTGCTGGTAATGAGAAAATTTTCCTTCTTCAGCCCAGTTTGACTGCCTTGAGGAATAGGGTAAGTGCAGCCAGTTCAACACAAGTGGGACCCAGGACCTGCTGCAGTTCCTGCACCGCCAGTGGTGACATCACTTTCCATTTGGAGCAGTGTGGCTGAGATCAGCACAGTGAGGAGGTCAGGACGAAATGGGCTATGACCATTTGTCCTGAGCCCCAAAAGAGCAGCCCCTAAGGAAGAGAAATGATCTGCTCTGCTCAAAGTCCTACTGGTCCTCAGGGTCTTTTGATATTCAGCAAGTCTAGTGGAGTTTAAAGAGCAAAGGCATTGTTCAGAATCAGAAAGACCTAAATGAAACCATGATAACAGGAACAAAGAGGAGAAAAAAATAAATAACTAAAATTAGGCATACTCAGGAGAAAGGAAGCAGCAGGTGTTTGCATACCAGCACATCTGTTCAGAAAATGCTCCTTTAAATCCAGATTAAATATAAATTTCGAAGCCTGAACCTTCTGAGTAATTAAAGATTTCTACTGCATTTCTTTCAGGGAAAAGCTAAAATAGACAAAGGATGAACATATTTCATTTCAAAGGAAGGGTAATATGAAATTCTTCCTTGTGTTTTCCATTTCACAACTGGATTTCTGCACAAAGTGCTTCACAGTTTGGGACCATTCAGAGTGGCAAGCTGAAAAGCTGGAATGTGTAAAAGCATAGCCCTGTAAGTACTGAGGGGATCTGATGGAAATACCACAAGCTCAGTCACTCTGCTCTCATGTTTTTTGGTTTTGGATTCTTTTAATGAAGTTTACCAAGGGGCCACCCAATGAAGAAGCACTTTTTATTTCCACTGGGTTCTTGAGGTAGACTTAGATTTGTTATCATTTTTATTTACAGGAACCATGGCTAGCACACCACAGGACAGTGAAAACTTCACATTTCTATTATAGTTGGCAAAAGGAAGTTCTTTCTTACAATAATAATTCACATTAGTGCCCTGGCTGAAAATGTTAATTTTTTGGCCTTTTATAATCTGGCAAAACATCAAGTTTTGCTACTTTTTCTTTCTGCAAGAAATTATCCTCGCAGCTCCATTCAATGACAATTTGTGTCTTCTTTCCAGAAAACTAGATCTGTGTCACTCGTACAAAGGTAAGTGAATTCCAGCTCTAAAATATCTCTAGGAATACAAATCTGGCCGGGAAGAAGGTATTATACCAGATCCCATTCTATTACATTTCATTACCTCAGTTTATTCAAGGACTGATGCCATGCAAACAGTAAAACCAGTTTAGCTTTTCACAGGCTCACTTTTCTTTATTGCTCTTTTCCTTGGTTTAAACCTATCAGTGGCCCACCACTCATCGGACCTGTGCAACATGCCAACACATCCAGTGCTCTGCTGGCATACTTGATGCAGTATATAACGCTCTGTAGAGAAACGCTCCATAGTAATCCTCACTATTTGCTGCATAACACGAAGGCTGCCCATGTGTCCATTCCTCTGGAGATGCAGGAAGAGGAGAAGGAATGCTGAATATGGTCTTCAGATGAAATGGTGTAAAATGTTTTCAACAGCCCCTGATTCTCTTTAAGCAATATATTTACTGTTAGGCTTTCATTCCCATTAGAGGAGCTTTTTCTAGAAGTGACTAGAGCTGGTTTCATGAACACATTGGTTCTCTGCTACTACTGACCCTGCCTGGTAACACTTTCGTTTAAATGTCCATTACTATTTACATTAACTAATGGTTAATTACAACAGAATTCCTGGGGATGTGCATAAGACAAGCCATAAGAACGCCAAATGAGTGCATTAATGATTGGTGCTATCACAGTGAATACCAAATGATTTCATAATGACTGGGGAGGTAATATATAATGGAAAGAATTGCTCCCTATTTGATATACTCACCACAGAACTAGGACTCATTCTTGGACATCATTCAGAAACTGCAACATAGCCTGGAGGGCTTCCTTTCAGTCCTGCAAGGAGCTTGCACTGAAGCTCAGTCCACACCCTTGCAGAACACGACATGTGTTGGAATTTATTTTTTATTGCTCATTGTTTGAGTTTCTGCTATGGCCCAAAGCGCTACAGCTCATACTCAATGCTGGAGAGAATCTGAGCTTCAGAACGTCACTTGGCCACTGCATTTGAGCCAATATTCAACCTAGAGTACAAGAGGAAACACTTTTACCAGAAGGGACTAAAAAAAATGTGTTTCTGGGCTCAGGTCTCTTATTAATGCTAGTTACCACAACCTTCCCTCTAGTCTGGAGTGGGTTTTTCATAGGACATTCATCACCATAGCATCTGAGGATCAGGGTGACAAACTCATGGATAACACCTGTCATGTTTCTTCTCTTCTTTGGGGGGCTTTGCCCTTGCCAACTCACCATAAAATGAGCTCCAGTGCTAGGAAGCAGGACAGATATTCAGGGAGGTGTGAACTTGTTTTAATAAACAATGGGGATATATAAGATTTGTTGACATTTGATGCTGTAGAACATGTCCATACAGTACTAAAGCCAAGATTTTTGTTTTAAATTGTGTAGAAGGTTTGTTCAGTTCTGGAAAAAAAAAATGTTCCATTCAACCTGATAGAAATAGAAGTTTAGATTTCTTCTGTATAACTATCCAAGCAAAACACCAGCTTCTATTCCAGTGTATTTGGAAGAATAAGTAGAGCAGGTGAGAGGCCCAATCTACAGCCCTCTGCTGTCATTTAGAGTCTGTTCTTTGGATGAAACTCTATGTGAAGGACGAAGTGCTGCACAGCATACCCAGGAATTCATTGTTTTAGGAGAAAGGCCAAGCACTAGTAGGCTCTGATAAGTGAAGTGGCCCGTAGCACAGTGGTGAGTGTCCCTGGCACTGAATATCTTGGCGGCAAAGACTATACATTTGCCAGTTTTGCATTCAAAGAGTGGATTGACAAAATAATCTGATGGGTCTCTTCCCTCCTTAATTTTTGTGATTTAAGAGGAGGAGCCTGTGTTTAGTAACCAGTGGGCTCCAGCTCCACAGGAATAAAAGCATTAAATGCAATGTTTCTGATAACTACAAATTACCCCATGACTACTGTAGCGCCTGGGACTTTCTGGCGACCCACCGCGAGAGCTAATGAAGATGCCCTTTTATAAAGTGCAGGATTCCTGGCAGTTATTTTTAATGGGTCATGCTGTGTTAGAAAATCATGCCTGCAAGATTCCCTGGAGTGGCAGTTGGGATGATATTACTTTCAATGAATCACAGCAGCCACCATAAGGGCAGGGCACTATCTATGGCAGCAGCACCGAGCAATGGCGCAGCATCAAATGAACGGCTCAGCTGGTGACATCTGGCCCCTCTGATCATAACAAATCTGTAGTGCGCAGTACTCCAAAGAGTCCATCCTTCAAGATGATATGTTAAAATTAGGTGTCTTTTTCTCTTCGTCTTCGGTGACTATTCAGGCAGGCATGAGAGATCCTATTAAAAAATGTGGGAAGCAGTGGATGAAAGTTGGGCTCCTAGGTTCATCTTTCCACAGTAAACAATTACTTTTCACCTTATAACTGAATTTGGTTATGGAAGAAAGGTGTTACCTTTGTGAGATGCTCAGAGTAGGCAAAAATATTCTGCTGTGGGCATGAAGGCCTTTGAGAAGTGTAGGTAGGCATCAAATGGTTTTCATGACTTTCGGCTTTCTCTCTCAAGGCTGGGTGGGATCTTGGAAAGAAAAATAACTCAGTGTTGGGCATTGGTTTCCAAACATGAAATATCATTACTGATTTCCTGTCTCACTGGCCACTTCACTGTATCAGGGGATGTTTTTCACATGCTTGCACAGATCCTTTCATGAGAAAGAATTTTCATCATAATACTTGGGCATTGTGAAGGCAAGAGGTGGAACAGTCTGTGACAAATAATGAGAGTGAAATGCCAGCCTTTGAAAGGGCTTTGCTTTCCCTACACCAAGCGCTTTAAAGAGCCATCTGCTTGCTTGAAATGGCTGCAACACATGGTGCTCTTCCCCAATCCAATATGTGCTACAAATTGTAGGCACATGGATCCAGTCAAGGACACAGTGTCTGCCTTAACTTTGGATCTCCTTGCTGTTGTCAGTAGGAGCCTCATCCTTAAACTTAGCTTTTGTATGTGTTAATTATTTCCTTCTCATGACCAGCTGGCAGAGTGCTTCAGCACCTTAAGTTGCTCAATTTGATCTTTGTGCTCGGGAACAAGGTAATTAAGCAAGCTACAATTTACGGAAATGTATTTGCCTTGACTTGTTGCAAGTCTTCAGACAGCGCTCCATCCTAAATCATTTGATAATGTAAGATGCTCTGTGCAGTTCCCCCACTTGACTGAGGGTTAGTTCAATAGGTCACAGAATCAGTAATTGATTCTCAGTGTGTCTCTGTTGGTTTTATTACAATAATGAGGACCATCTTTTTTCATCTCTGCTAATACGTTACCAAAACCATCAGCTTCTCAGTTTGGTGTCAGGATGACTTTGACAGGTTGTTAGCAACTATATGATGTACAGAACATCACAGAGATGTCTCAAACTGTGTTGCTGTGTACCTTAGAGAAGCCTTAGGTGGTCACAAAAAAAGTGAAAACATTTTGGAGAAAAAGTTATAGCAAAAAATTGAAAATATTCTTACAGTTTTGATGTCCTAATGAAGAAGTCCTTTATGCCAGTTTGTATTCTTGATCACTGAAGAATATTCTGTTTCACAGGAATCGGTGACATTGCAAAGCAGCTACACTGAATTTACCAGAGATTAAAAACTCGAGGAAAACAACTTTCCGCATCTCCTAAGGTTTTTTTCTTTTTTCTTTTTTCTTTTTTGGTAGAATGTACTAGTTAAGGTGTGTGGATCTTGAAAGACTTGCAGGCTTTTCAGATTGAAAACAGAAAACAAATAAAGATATGAAAGTTAGAAAGGCAGCTCTACAGGATTGCCACTACTCCTTAACTCGCAAATTTGTCTGCAACAGCCCCAAATTTAGGGTTTAAAACAAAATAAATAAAACCCCACCTCCCAGTCCAGTTAAAACTGGCCCATCAGCATTCAGTCTGGGTTTATGTGACCTACAGTTTTGGCTTTGGATTCTTAAGTTATGTTGATGCTTTTGAGCTGTTTCAAGATGAAGTTAGCACAATGTGGATAATACAATGAACAGAAGGTTAAACAACTCCTGGAGTAACATTGCTGAGAGGTTTGTTTGCAAAACCAAGAAAAAGCAAGGCAATGTCATTTGAAAACAGTGAAGCACAATACTTACGTCTTTATACACTAAAACAGTTTTTATGTACATGCTACTAATGAAATGGATTCAACAGTGTAGTACTTTTATGGTCCATTTTATGACTAGGTAATTATATATTTTACCTAGTCTAAATTAATTGCCATTTTACTGTTCTTTGGTTTAAAGTAAAAAAGGTATTTACTAGTACGCTGAGGAAGATTCTCAACACAATCTCAAACCTTTTATCAGCAAGGGGAATGATGTGGGAAAAAAAACTTCACTCTTCATTCCTGGAGGAAAATTTTAGCTACTTTCTGGGGACATTTCTCTCACAGACCCAGTCCGGGCTTTCCCGCCACACACTATTCTTTGGAACACAAAGGATTATCTTGGTTGTGCCCCCACATCCTGCTCAGAGGCAAAGAATGTTAGTGAGGTTGTTGGGGTCTCACAGAGGCAGCAGTAGACAGAGTCAGATATTTGCAGACAGACAGTGAGCCTTGGGTGTGGTTGTGGTCCCAAATTCAGCAGCACACACACATTGACTGTCAGACTCAACGAGAATTCCATGATGCATAATTAAGCATGTATTTATGTGTTGAACTTTCAAGCTGGATCAAGTCCCAAAGCCGTGAAGGGGGAAAATATTTTACTGAAAGTATTACTGAATGTTTAGCCTCTACATAAACTCTGCCACATGTGACCTGAGGGAAGCCTCAGTATTCTTTCTTTCTTTCTTTCTATCTATCTATCTGTCTGTCTCTCTATCAGTGGCAGGAGCCTGAGAGTAAGCCTTTTTTTCTCCAGAAGGCTGGTTAGGTACAAGCATACTCAAACAACTTTACACCAAGTCTAATATTATAAAAAATAAACTGGATAAGAGGGAAATGAAAAAAGCAACAGATTATCTCTTGTCAGTGGAGATTCAAATGGAAGGAAAGAGAGAATCACATCGAGTATTCCAGGACCAGAGATACCTAAATAGGAAAATAATTATTATGCCTTCTGAACCGTTTTCCTGCCACTGAGGGATTGTTCCCCCCAAATGACTCTTTTACATTGTTTTGCTAGCTACATACACCACATAGATGGCTTTTACTGCTTTTCTTGAGAGATTAAGTTGCAACAGAGCTCTCTTTTTTTTCCACCCAAGTGTAAACATCATTAGCTTTCTAAACATTATGGAAGTATTGAAAGCTAGTGAAAAGCTCTGAAGATTATAAAGGAGAAAGCAAGCCCACCTGTGGCGTCAGGAAGGAGCCACATGCGCTCCACACCCACGGTCTCCGGAGCAACTTGGCTGCTGGCGATGCAGCACCACACTGTCACTGCTCTTGTAACTACAACCCCATTTCACAATGCTTTGCTCTCTGCAGTACTGTCTTACATGAAAAGACTCAGGAAGAGCAACAGAGCTTTCAAAACACTTCCCAATTTACTTTAAATAATTTATCTTAAATCTCATATGTTTTTAAAGCTTTTCTCCTGGTCCTTTAAATATGAAGGTAGGCTTTGGTAGGGACCTTAATAATTCTCTTCTTGTTCTTATCCACCTCCCTGTTAGTTTGTTGATCACAGTAGCATCCAATTTCTCATTAAAGAGAAAAAACAATGCTATGACTACCTTTGTCATTATGCATACAGGACTGAAAGTACAATATTTAACTGGTCCATGATACTTTTGATTTGCAGCTGCATGCAGAGGGGGAAAAAAGGAGACTATTTTAAGCTACTGAAGCAGTCACTCTTGGTGTCTCAGCTCACCATTATTCTCTCTCCCTCAGCAAAGCCTAGTCAGCCACCATCCCAAGAAAAGCAGTGCCAGCTTTGGGGAGAGCTATTCTCTGTTAAGTCTTCAGATCTTAAAGGAGGGTGGAAAACTTCACATTTTCCCAGCAGGAGAGCAGGGACTCAGTGTAGGTGTAAATCTCTGGCAGCTGATTGCTGGAGCCCACAAGCTGCACCTTGTAAATAATTCACTTAGGCACAGAAAAATCTGCATGTGAAGATGAAATGTCATTTATAACTCATAGGATATTTGCTTCGCTGAGAACAAGTTTCCAGCCCCTTCAACTCATTAAGTAGCACTAAGGAAGAAGGAATAAAGGTGATGTAAAATAAACTCTGCTTTTGGTTTGTAACTAACTGAGAACAGTTAACAATAACCAAGATAAAAATGAAATTCTCTGGTGGAGAAGGAACAGGGTACAGTGTTTCTCAAATCAGTCAGCTCAGTATAAATTTTACAGATTCCTTTTTATTAACTCTGTCAGAACCTCATCCTTCACATTATTGGTAGGGTTGGACTTATAAGGAGGCTTTTAGCTGGAGGTAAGGTTCTGGAAGGTGTTGGAAGTGTTTCCCTTTATGCATTTTTGTGACTTGCAGTGGTTTGCTGAGAGAAAATACAGTATAGTAAAACAGAGCAGCCTTTACTGAAATTCAGTTCTACTATAACTGATATAATTTCATATATTAGTACATTATTAACATCCTAAGCCTCTGTTTTTCAGATGCTTATAATTTTTCAAGATTAAAATAATTTACTTGAAGTGTTTCACATGACCCCATGTTGACTGCTTCTGGAAAACTGTTGCCCAAAATCCTCAGGTGAATAAGTGGGTTTATGGAGCAGAAGTAGGGAAAAGGTATGTGCTGCCTGTGTTAAAAAGTCTGGAGAATCTCAAAGGGAAGATGAAAAAATGGTTCAAAGGGAGGCAGGAAGGTAAACTAAGACTGAGAATTGAAACAGGGTGCAGGTTTGGTATTACTCATGACCTGATATCTTAATTAGGAATGTTTGTTATCAGAGTGTTTGTTCCAAGTGGAATAGTGCCTCCAAAATCCAGGCTATTCACCTCTCTCACCTGTGAATGCTACACTATCTGAATTCTGCTTGTACGATGAATGTGGTGGGTTTTAATCCCTGCTTTTCCACTCGTTACCCTTTGTCCTCATGCCATTTTCATTGAAAATTAAGGCAAAGGTATTAATTTAGTTTTGGGCCATTCATAGGTTACCTTTAATCTCTGCTACATTCTCACTCTATAGCAGGTCCATTTCTTCATTCAGTGTTCTCTTTTTATTTAGACAGCTGAGGAAATGGCTGCTATTTGTTTTAACCATCTTTGCAAGGTTTAACTGAGCTTAATTTTCCAGAAAACTTTCCTTTTGGGGAGATTCTCACTTTGTGTCTGTATTTCCTGCATGAGGAAATAGCTTTCTTTACTGTTCAGACCCTTTCCTTCTTTGAGTCCAGGCTTCATTCTAATAATATAGTTTGAGGGGGTTACACAGTTAAGTCTGGAGACTTTCCTTGCAATCTCTTTTTTTCACGTTGCAGTCTGTGTGCTCTGCTGTTCAAGTAACTTCCTTAAGTAGCTTCATTAATCCCTGAGCACTTGTGTTTTCCTACTGAAGGTATCTGGCAGATAACTCACTTTGAGTGTCTTTCCTAATGAAAACATCCTTGATCTGACTATGTTCTCAGTGCTGAAGATAGGCAGTAGATTCTTCACTTTCATTTCCAGTTCCAAACTTACCATATACTCCCCAGTGTGCAGTTTACCAGTCTGTAGATCACCTCTGGAGAGAGGTTTCCTGATTATCCAAAGTCAGACAGACCTGTTTTTTTGTGGGATCCTCAGCTCTCTCCCTTCTTCCTGAATGAAATTTTTCTTTCAGAACCTCTCACCCTTTACTGCATGTCATTCTCCCTCGTTTTTCTGCTCTGGTTCTACTCTTATTTTTGGTGCATAATTTTCTGCTTTGTCCCTCGAAAACTATTTTATTTTAACTGCTTGGAACTAGTTTCTTTTGAAATTTCTCAGGCAAAACTTCTTTCATCAACAGCTCCTTGTGATGCACAATGTACACAAACATGTCCATGTACAATGTGCTGTTTGTGCACCTGGCTGTTTTTGCTCTTTCCCTGTATTGCCCAAGTCACTGTTAGAGGTGAGCTTCAACTTTAAGAGCAAGAAGAGTACCCAACATGCTCCAACCACCATCTCCTATGAAAAATCCCTTTTCCGATCCCTAGTTCCCCAGCTCCTCAACTAAATGCCTGGTTCAGTAAAAGCTTCCTGTCTCAGGGAGTCCAGACTGATTGCTTCCTGTATGTCACGGAGAGAGAAGTGTCAGTCAGTGGGTGAAATATTAACTCCAAAAGCTTGCTCCAGTTATGAGTTAGAGTAACTGTTTGTAGCCTGGACAAGATAAGGTGTCCAGATCTTGTTGATGTCACCAATGAAAAGGAAAAGAAAATGGAAGAAGGCAGGATCAGGATCACACTTTTCCCAGTCTTTTTACGATTATAGGTCCCAAACAGGGAGTGGACACCTACTGTTTTGTACTGAAAGATAAGGCAGGTTGGACCCTGATTTAGGAGGCTGAAAATATATGACAGGTGAGTGAATAAGCAAATGGGGCAAGGTGGGGAGGAAGGAATGAGAATTTTCATCAGATGACAACCCCACTGGCACCAGGGACAGAGGTCTAAGAGTTGTCTAAGAGAGAGACACAGAATCACAGAATCACAGAATCACAGAATCACAGAATCACAGAATTAACTAGGTTGGAAAAGACCTTTGAGATCATCGAGTCCAACCTCTAACAGCAACAGCTTGTAAGTATAGTAAAAAATGGAGGGACAAATAAAGAAAAAAGAAGCACAAAAAACCACAAACCCACAGGTCTTTACCTGCAGCAAGGAAACAAGTAAGTAAATAAATAAATAAGCAGCACCTTTCCCTAGTCTTGTATGAAAAAACAGTTCCAAGAAGAAAACCCCTCTGATTTAGGTGCATTAGGACAGCAGGAAAATGAATGGCTCAGCAATAGCCAAAGGGTTTCAAGAGAAGAAGAAAAGCATATGAAATATATTAAGAGAACAAAAAATATGGCAGAGAAAGTAGACTCATTAATAAATGAGGAGGAAGATTAAATCAATGACGATTCTAAAATGGGTAAACTACTGAAATGCTTTATAAAAATCTGTTAAACAAGAAAAATAAGGGCAGGAGAAATGGATAATTAAGTAGCAATAACGACTTTGTCAAAGCTATTGATGAACAGCAGGTAAGAGAATACTTAAAACATCTGAATATATATACAGATCAGCAGGTGTGCATGCATTTCAGAGTGTTAAGGGAATTAACTAATGAACTTACAGAAACACTAGCAATTACTTACAGAAAGTTACAGAGTGTGATGGGAAAGTACCAGAGAGCTGGGAGAAAAAAGGAAATACTGAACTTCTGAAAGGTAAAAAGTAAAATAAAGAAAATTTTAAAAAAACCAAGCACTAAGCATTCAGCAGTCCACTTTCTGTTGCCAGTAAGGTAATGGCATGTGTATTAAGACGGAAATCAAACCACAAGCACAATTAACAGCAAGGTTTTCTACAGAATAAATCGTGACAGACAAACCTTGATTTTTCAGATCAAGTTAAAAAATTGGGCAAAAAACATAAAGGAACATAGTGCATCTGGACCCTCCTGAAATCCTACTTGAAGCAGGAATTAGCATTGATGTGAATGTCAGCATTGCTATGTAAACCAAGAGTGAACTGAAGGTCCATAAAATAAGGAAAATAAATACTTGAGATGTTCACTTACTGAGGACTACCTACAGTGATGCTATGCAGGGATATGAGCTAGGTCTATTTTTATTTAACATTTTTGATTATGGTGTGGCAAAGGGTGGAGAAGGACAAGGTGGAGAGTAGCAGAATGGGTTTCTACATGGTGTGCACTAAAGCAAAGATGGTAAGTGATACCAGTAAATAATAAAGTAATGATAAATCTTGTAAATGATTTTAAACTGAAATGAAAAAGCCTATGCTTCATTCTGAAGCAAAATATAACAGCAAAACTCAATACAATTGTTCAGATCAGTGGCTACTCCATTCCAGCCAGGATGCAGAATGTGTCCAAATCGTAAAAATTATTATTCAAAAAGCAAAATGGGAAGTTATTTCAATGGTAAAAATGAAAATGCTTCATTCTGAAGATGTTACATCATTATGCTTTCTTACGGAAACGAGAGATGAAGCCAGTGGCATTTGGTTTTCCCAAGAGTCCCTCTGACAAGTTCCAGCAACAGTTTCCTTTTCTACAGCACTGTTGAGGCTGCATCAAAAGAGCTGTGTACAGTTTGGGACATGTCAGTCTCAGAATGCTGTCAAGAGATTGGAGACAGTCCAGAGAAGAGTAATCCAAATGATTAAGAGTCTCAGGGGATTCATTTATAAAGAAGATTAAGTGAGTTATATTTTGATTAGGAGTACATTTTATGGTGTATAAGTAACAGAAAGACATAAACACCAAGCAGGGAACAGGGTGATTTAGGATGACCCCAGAGGTTTTGATGGGATGAAGATCAAAAGAGAATTTAGATAGGATATCAAGAAATATTCCTTAGCTCCGAGGGATTTTGATTGCATATTTCCCCCTTTTTGATTTCAGAATGGGCTTCAGAAGACAAGGAGAATGTTCTCACTCCTAGAGTTGTCACGTAGGACAGAAACATGACAGAAAAGACTTCTCCATCTGGAGGGAAGGATCTCAGTATGATCTAGTGACTCTCTGCCCCTTTAATGCCTCCTATCTCAGTACAGAGGTGGGCGAGCACCATTCCCAGGGAGCTGGCCCCGTGTGGTTTGCATTCCCCAAAGCATTCATCTGGCAGTGTTACCTTGACCCCAACTAATGAGTAGATCAGTCAGTAAGGGAACCCCCAGGGGTGACTGAATGGGTGAGGAGCTACCTTAGCTGATCACACCTGTTGTTTGTTTCTGTACAAAAAGAAAAGGCAGTCTACTGCTGTTGCGCACATCTGCTGTCAGTGCTTGGCTATGATGATAAAGACAGAATCAAAAGACAGCAAGGTATGAAAGGACGAATGCAGGATGCTGGACTTATGCTTAATGAAGACACCATAATAAGTGACCTTTCTCAAATTAGTGTCTGAGAAAATGCTTAATTTTTCTCCTAAGATGCTCCAGGAGCTTAAAAAAGCATATAAATTCAGAACTGAAAGTATTCATGGGCTGAAGAAATCTCATTTTTAGGGAAACTATTCAGTTTATATGAGAGAAGTAAGAACATGCCCATTGATTTGGAATCAAATAATTTCTTCCATTATGCATCCTACTCTAACTGGTTCCTAGGTGCTGAAGTATTTCTGTACTCTACATAATCTAACAACCTACTTAGGTTAAAAGTCTGATGGTTGTCCTGTTTGTTTAAACTGAAATTAATCTCAGAAAACTGGACTGTGAAGAGAAGTGTAATCTTAGATTTCTAGTGAGAACCCTGTGCTTGGAGTTAATGTCTATTTTTATCACCTATACTGGTAGCTGTGGAGCCAGATCTTTTTTGAGTCAAAAATACATATTACAATCAAATATGGGGATATTTCCTAGTACAGATTGTCTCCTTTGGTTTCATATTGGCCTAATTCTGATATATCAGTTGTATGTTGAAATGCTGCCTTAACATTAGTGTGCCTTAATGACTGCTCCACATAGGAGGGAAGGGCTACAGGGTGTCTCTTCCTTGGTGCACCTCCAGAGATGCACAGCCCAGTCCAGCTCAGATGCTCCCTACACTCTGGGCAAGCTTATCCTGCCCACTGCTTGGTCCTGTGTCAGCTGTGGGCAGCTGAAATGGGGCATGAGGAGATACCTTGCTTTTGGATACACAGTGGTTGGCATCACTGCTGACTGCGAGTGCAGGTGCCTGCTTTCTAAATTGAGAGCTAGGAATGGTACAAAAGTCCTTTGTTGTTGTTGTTGTTGTTGTTGTTGTTGTTGCTGTCCCTTCTGTGTCTCATTGTTCTTTGAAAGGTCTCCTCCGCCTTACTCTTTCTTTTCTAATGTGTGTTGATCACAGTTTCACTCAGGGAGAGAATTGACATTTTGCATTACACTCTTAGGCCTGCTTTGTTAATTTTAATTATTGTTCATTTACAAGTGCTGAATATCGTGGACTTTGTAACGGATGCATGGCGGTCCTTGTGATGCATCCAATTTGCAGGTGTCAGGTGCCAGGCAGCAGAAGATGGAAGAAAACAATGTACGTGCAGACAGTTTCAGTCAATGGTTACAGCTTGAGATGGAAAAGGATCAGGCAAAAGTTTAGGTTGTGTTTGGACTCTCAGCAGCATCCAGTACGTGGGTATTGTGGCAGGTCTTCCTCTTGCTACAGTATGTCAGTGTCAGCCTCCTGCTTGCAAGTGCATCCTGCCACTGCTGCTCAAAAATGCATCCAGTCCCAAAGAAACTCTCCTCAGAAAAGATGTCTGGGTATAGTTCTATAGTACTATAAAAAGGATGTATATTCCAATTTAAAATATGCACAGATCATTCACCGAGGTAGCAACGATTCTTTTTCCCTTCCCCCAAGATAAGAGTGTAAATCACATCTTCTCAACAAGGCAGGTAGTGAGGATGACAAAATTCTTACATTCCTAAAGTGTTATTGGAGAAAAAATGTCACCTCCATGCATAATTGCATAACTTTACTACCTGTCATTTTCTATCAATCAAAAAAATGTTATACTTGAATTTGAGGACAAACATGTCTAATAAGATTTTAGATTGACAGCTGAATGGCTATACTCAACCTCATTTTAACTTTATTTTTTTGTTGTTGTTCACTGAATCAACATAGAGAGTATTATACCAAAGTTAAGGGAAACAAATACTCAGATATATTAATCCCTCATGCACACTTTACCTCAAAAAAAAAAGAATTTCTTTCTCTGTAGGTTTTGTTAGTCAGCTCCCTTCAGTCTCACCAGTGCTGCAGCAGGAGACTAATGTTTCTTCCACGGTATTTCCAGTGCAGTGTTGCCAGATTTTGTTTTGATTATCAGAGAAATGTGTTTGGTCACATGTAATCAGCACAGGGCCCTTGGCACAGCAGAGGCTACTCCAGTGGCACCCCACATGTCCCCAAACTCTACTCCCGGTTCAGGGCTCTGGCTTGATCATCCTTTGAGTGAAATGTCTGATTCCTCACAAAGGCCCATGCCCTGCACCCCAGCATTTACCCTCCCTGGGCCCTGTTCTTCACTGCTGCACACTGGGGATTTATTGTCCTTCATCGCTAGTGAGTAGAGGATCTCACCTGCTCTTCTTTCAGTTGTTTTTAAACAGCACTCTCTTTCCAGTCTCTACACACTGTGTTCTGTGTCTCTCTGCCACTGCACCTTTCTTGACTTCCTCCTGAAAATCCCAGGGAACATTTTTCCACCATTTGTTTTCCTCCTTGAAGCTGCTTGTGTTCTACCTTGATATCCTCTCCATATTTCTTTTTGATGTTTCCAAGACTCTCCATCCTTGAATAGGTTACCAAGAACCTGTTTCTCATTTCCAGCCTTTTTTCTTCTTTGTGTTCATTTTCAGTCAGCTCTGGTTGGACCTAACTCAACCTGTAATGCATTACTAATGCTCAATTCTTTCTAAGCCATCACAAGTGCTCCAGAATAGGCTTTAAAATGACAAGGAAGCTACCAGGACCTCTTTAACACAGACACACAAGGAGGCAAAGGTAGTGATCTAATCTTGGCTATCTTTTCCATTTTGTTTCAGTTCTGTATGTGAAACCACAACTTCATTTTTCTAAGGTACACCTGTGTGTTTGTGAAAACACAATAAGGATGCTCTCACACCTGCTAGGTTCAGCAGAAAGGAGGGAAAAGAGAGAGTTTATTTACATTTCACATGTTTTATAAGATTCTCAACTCCACAAGGGACTGGAGAACATGTCCTCCTCAATCCCACTGGAGAAAAAAGGTGCTCATCAAACTTTCTCTTATCACAGAAGGAATGAAAAACAGAAAATACGGTTAAACAAACATCGGCTATTGTTTACATAAAACTGTGTGAAATTTCTCTGACTCCAAGGTTAAAACAGAAGGCTTAGCAAAAAACAGGACAACACACCTGGGTAAGGAGTAGCGTTAAAGAGAGGGTAGGGAAGACTGGTTGTTTTCAGAGAAGAAATCTCTTGCTAAAACTTCGCACAAAGAACATGATTATTTCCCATCAGAGATTCTCAAAGCATTCACGTGCTCAACCTAACACTCCTCCAGCTCTGCAGGGAGGCCATGGTGACCTTCCCAGACTTGTACTGCAAAGCAGCTATGGCCAAAAAGTCACTTGTTTCTATGAACAACTGAGTGAGCAGTGATTAGGTTTGTGTAAGAAGCTGGACTCCACTCTTCTCCCAGTTTCTCCGTGTGCTTTAATGGACCAGTCACTCCAGGGGCAAGTACTGAAGACTTTACATGGTTGATACACTTTGTTTTTCCCTTGCAGAAAAAAGCAAAGGCCAGATGGGAATTTCGTGCCTAGATTACGGTAATTGTTGTGAAAGCAGGAGGGTTAGAGATTCCCAAAGCTGATCTTCACTTAGCTAACTGACACTGCAGAAACATTGATGCCGAGGCAGCCTGGCTTGGGTGTGAGCAACAGAAGTCTTCCCGGAAGGCAAGGTACAAGCTCTTATCCCATGGTTACTGTAGTTAGATACAAACTGGCTCTGCCTCTATATGTGAAAATCACATCCTTGCTTGTAGTGGAGGTCCCAGAAATTCCTGATCTGCTTCTGAAGCAACACAGTGTATGCTAACACTTTGCATATGGCTTGTGACAAAACCAAAAATGAGTGTCAAGAGACTGCTCTTGGTGAAGTGTCAATAATGGAGCAGTATTTATCTTCCAAATTCTTCAACGCACCCATTCTGAGTTCCTGAAATTGTTTGGACTAACTTAAAGACAAATGAGCAAGTATTTAAAAGAGCCTTCATATCTGCAAGAATAACCAAGGAGCCAGATGTCAAACTGTTACCAGCCAAAGTCACAATTAAGTGCAACTCACAGTTTCTATAGCAGGCACAATTAATTGCAGGCACAAAACTATGACTGCAAACCAGTGGCCATTAAAAAAAGAAGATTGAGGCGAGACATTCTGTACATTCATGCTATGATTTAAATTAACAACAAATAGTAATCTTTTTTGCTTTGTAGGATCTTTCACATTCAGTCTTAAAAATGCCTTACAAACTGCAGTGGCCCTGTGTCATAATATTCAGTGAAAGGGAAAATGCTAAGACTCATTGGGAAGTTTGAAATCAAATTAACTTGTTTAGCCCTGATATCACACATTCTGTTCAAGCCAGATCTTTTCCCAGTGAGAACAGCCTTCTGACAAAATTAGAAGAGGGTATTTATTTTACTATTTCTTCTCTACTAATGATATTAATATTTCCAAAATTTTATGATTTGAATTCAAGGTACTGCCATAAAAGTGATCCATGGAGTGTAGGTTTTCTAGGGTCCTTCCTAGTGCAGCAGGTTTACAATGGTGCTGAGGAAGGTCTGCAGGACCACATTTTCCTGAAGGAGCTGTGTCCTGGCTGGGCCCTCCAGTATGCCTTTCCAAAAGCAATTTCCTGTGTCCCCTGCAAACGGTAACCAGAAATTGTCTTTCTCAAAAGCAAAATGTTAAGGTTTCCGCACACAAGAAACAGACGGTCTTTGTGCAGCCAGTGATGGAGGGATGGAAGAGGCTTTACTTTCTTTTTGGTGACTTATGAAAACATTTCACCAGCCATTGCTCCACCTCTTCATGGAAAATATTAGACTATGGGATCATGCTGCCAGATTTCTCTGCCTGTCAGGCTTCAGGATCAGAAGCACAGTGGCAGAAGCCCAAGAAACGCTCACAACAGAGCATACCTGCCTTCTTCTGGTCTCTCTATGGTCTGTCCTCTCACCTCATGAATATCATGCTGGGGGGATGGGGAAAGGGTGGATGGAGAGGGTGAGGGAGCAGAAGATGCTGGGGATCAAACAAAGTGCAGGAGGGAGCAGGAAGCTCTTGCCCACTACATGACTGACAGATGCAGGCAAGTGAGCCGCGTTATCCACTGACAGCAACCTGGCTGCATCCCCTGCCTGCACCCGGCACACTTCCTCTGCAAAGCGATGGAGAATTATGGCTGTGCATTTCATCCCCATCAACGTTTTCTGTAGTCTGAGGCATGCCAGCCCTCTGCCAGTGTGAACTAGAGCCAGTGCAATCAGGGCTGGGAGCTGAGCTGTGGGCAGGGATACGATGACTGCTGCAGGCAGGTGAACCCCTGAGGTGCTCCCGCAGCATCGCCCATGCTGCTGCTCAGCTTTATGCCTGTATCTGGTGACCAGTTTTTCTCGTCTTCAATCCATTTCATTGTGATGCTTGGGTAGGAAATGTTTCTCAGGGTCTCATTTCTCTAGGTTTAAATGGAACATCTGCCCAAAATGGGATGGTTTTCAAAAAATCTTAATTAAAAAAAATCATACCCATGTAATGTTTCTTATTTTGTCCATTACATCATCAGCCCCATCTGTTTTATTGTTTCATGGGGTTGCTCTGGAATTGATATTGTGGGGTAGAAACTGATGATCCCCCCTCTTTGCTAATGAATCAGCAGAAGGAAAGAGTGAGATGAAAGAGCCATATCTTCATGTAGGACTGCTGCAAATTTTAGTCATGAGTGTTTCTGCTGAAACTCTTCAGCTCCTGTTGAACACTGGTGTGGTGAAGGATGAATACAACTGAAACCTTATGACTATAATATCAAAATGTTTTAGATACTGCTCTTAGGACCACACCTGAAACAAGATCTTGCTATGGTCCATGTCATTACACTGCATTTCTTTCACAATGAGACGCAAACATTTCTTTGCCAAGTTATGAGTAGTTTACATAATCCCAGAATGCAACATGGGATGGCTTTCAAAATAAAAATGAATAATAAGATCAGCATTTATTGGTTTTTTTCCTTCTACATCGCCACCGAAAATTCTCATTGGTGTGGCTTTTTATGAATAGTTCTCCAGAAGTAAATTACGAGCAAAATTCAAAGCCATCATAAATTAAATGTCCTTTTTTCCTGCTTTGGTGTATAAGACTTTCCATTAAGCTAGCCCCATATAATATACCTTGGATGTGTTCAAGAAAGCCCTGTAAATTATAGTAAGTATTTAAAATGGTAAGTAGACATTGAAAAAGGCCACATTAGGATTAATGAATGAAAGGGTTGATACTGAAAATGCACTTGTAAATAAATAACATGAAAAGTAAAGATGACACACTGTTAGGTTAGAGTTACAAGTGGGAGTATGATGATAAATCACACGACTGTTTGTCAGAGCTTCACATGTGGGTGCATGTACGCCTTAGTCCCTTTCTTCCCCTACTCCCCGAGCACAACTTCTCCTTTCCCTTGCCCCACTCACTGTGCCTCCGGGAGAGTGATGGAACTTGTCTGCTTTCAGCACTGACTTTCGGTGCTGGAGGTGTGCTGGGCTGCCGAGTTCTCTACCTGTTAGGAGCAAGGTATGCCTGTCATGGCTTTGGCTGGGCAAGGGCAGTGCTTCAGGCCTGCTCCATCTATTCTGGTAATAAAGAGAATGTTTCTGACAGTGGGTGTATGCCAGGTTGCAGCTGAGCCTGGATTCACTGCTGCAGTCCACAGGTGTGTCAGGGACTTGGTTGTTTCACTCTCCTTGGCACCGAGTCATCCACGGATAGAAACTGGTAGTGAGAGGAGAGAAGGGGAGAGCTGAGGACAATGTGGAATGTGGTGCAGGTGAGGCAAGGCTTGCAGCAGGTGGAGGAGAAAGCATCTTCCCCTCTCCCATCCCTCCACTAGTCCTGGTCTTAATTTGTGCCTGGTTGTGACACAGGGCAGCTGAGACTGTAGTAGCAGCAGTGCCATGATTACGGTCTGAGGTTTAGTCACAGTGGAATGTTTAATTGAAGCTCTCTGTCTTGGGTTGAACAAATTCTCAGAAAATGCACCAAAACCCCAAAACCTAGAGAGGAAAAAAGTTTCTTCCTAGGCAAGATTTTTCCATGTTTTCACTGCACCAGTCATAAAGGCCATATATACTCATAGAGATATTGGTGTCATCACATCTTGTATCTCATCTCATGTCATCATCTGTGGGAGCAGTTCTGTGCAGCCTGTTCTGCCTCACTGCTGAAATAGATCACAGACTGTGATCCAAAAGCATGGAGCAGAAATGAAAGGGAGGGGCTGGGAGACCAGGAAAAGTGCGTCAGTACTTGCAGATCACCTGGGCAAAGGGGAGCATCTGCCTGATAACATTAGGGTTTGCATGTCTGAGACATCATGTGTAAGGTAACTAGGTCTCTTGTAGCTGGGATTGGAAAGTCCAGGGTAAGGTTACCTCTGCTTAGAAATGATACGAAGTGGCTGCATGCAATCAAACTCTGCCTCCTAATGACACAGGACAAGTCCAAAATATGATGGCCTTAATGGAGCTACTCTGGATGCAGAGCAGCACAGGACAGGATCTGGCTGTGGCATGTACACCACATGAAGTGATGGGTGGGTACATTTTTATAACCTGATTTTACTTCCCTCCATAGTATTCAATTTTATCCACATAGGCCCATTGAGAAAACAAGGTTCTGCTCTCAGTGAAGTGTTTATGGGCCCATACAGCCAAAGGAATACCTTTTATGTGCCTGTGGCACTTTGACTATCTTTGAATGGGAAGGAATCTTTGTGGGCAAGAATAAATCCACATACTTTTTGGTCTGCCATGCGAGGAAGGGCAGAGCGGCAGTCAGTGCCACCTAAATCTTTGGCAGACCCCAGGGAAGGATTTAAGTTCAGGTTCCCTATTTGAGTAAGCACTAGGAACAAATGGTAACATAAAGGTTAGTAGAAGATTATAAATAGGATAATAAATGGAGAAGGAAGGATTATACTACCACATTAGAAATCATTTGAAGGGAAGGTAGAAACTCATGCTTTGCAATAATTTTTGAGTGCCCAGATTGATGGCAATCTATCTGTGTTATTTATTATAGAGATATATGTTTAGAAATAATTTTTAAAGGAGCTTTTTTTAAATTTTTAGAGCTGCAAATACAGTAAAGCACCAAAACTCTAATAGGCTGAAGTAGAATGTTAATAATGTAGATATAAATATTTGCTGTGGATACATGTCTGAGTATACCCAATCAGCTGAGAGAGCAAAAGAACATGTTTCTCATGTGGCCAGTATTATCTAAGTAATTTGGGTTATATTTTTGAATAGTCCTGATTAACTGTTTTATGAAAAACACTCTGTCAGATAAACTCAGATAATTGGTAAAGGGGAAGAAACCACAGTCCATCCATAGAGTGACTGTGAGCAGAAAGAGGTAAATTAGCCCATCTGCTTTGAACTCTTCATACAGCTCAATGCAGTTCATAAAACTGAAAGTCAAATAGTGTGTTGTAAAAGGAAGGCTTAGGAGTTGAGAAGGTGGAAAGGTAGTAACAATCTCTGCTCTTTATTGATCTCCATAACCAGAGTTTGCAAGTGTCTCTCAACCTTCAGTTCTGCACTCTGTGGCATAGATACAGTGGCATTTAACCAGCAGATGCAAGAGGCAAATTATCAACATCTGCCCAAGCTGAGTAGCATGACTCAGCAATGGCCTGATTGAGCCACTTCCCATGTGAAAAAATAAATAAATGCCGTTTTCAAGTAGAGTAGTACTTTTTGCAACCATGCCACTGCAGGTGAGTTATGCAGATGTGATCTGTCATGTCCCTAGCTCCACATCACTTTATAAACAAGAACCTGTGGAGTTATATGGTTTCCATGTGTTTGTAAGTCAAACCTATGGTGGAGCAAGAAGCATCTCCCCTGCCCCTGGATCTGTATCCTTCCTCTTTAGATATACGTAGTTAGAAACTTGAGGGTGCAGGCTCTGAGTCAGTACATGCCCCCATCAAAGAAAGTGCAACAGCAAAGGGTCCAATGTGTTTTTCATAGACAAACTAATGGGAAGTTTGAACTGCAGCTTCATTGCCAATGTTGTACATTTTCAGCCACCCAAGGCTAATGTGGATGATGACAATTGTGCTGTGATTGGAGCCCATCCTTCTGTTGTACAGGTATATGCGTGGTGCACTTTCAAATGAAATGTCAGTGAGTGTTGAGGCATTGGCAAAGTTGGCATGAGGTGGGCAATCAACAGCAGCAAATGAGAACAAGCAGAATTGAGATAATGATAACCTAGGAGGAGGGTGCAAGCCATGATCATGATTCTGCCACTGTTCACGATCACGAACAGAACAGGAAAGAGCAGAAGTGCCTCTGCTGATGCCACTGGAGGTAGAGGAAGGTGTGGACAACAGAAGCCTGTGTTTTCATAAATAAACATATCATAATGTCCCTGCCTGGGAAGGGATTGGAGCAGCAGAAGCCAAGTGAGAAGGCAATCAAGGGCAGCAATAGGAAGAACTATCAATGCAGTAGAGAGGACATTGAAGATTACCAAAGGACAATTTCCAGTAGATAGACTTCCACACTCATTTTGTTCTTAGTCTGGTTGAGAAATCCTGCAAGGAAGATTTCATTACAACCTGTCACACGTTTGGGCTGGGCATCCAGACTACTCACTGCTTTCAAAACACACCTGAAATGCAGGGAATCCCTAGGGAACCGCCAGGCTGTGCTCATGAGAAAGGAGTCTGATGAGTCGCTTTCATTCTTGGGTCTCAGGGTATGGGTGCCTCACGGTGGGGAGGATGGCCATCTTTCGCTGCCTCTTTGCCTGAAGTGTTTTGGCAAATGAAACTTGGAACCTTGGTTATGCTGGTAACACTTCAGTGGTGTTGTAAGTCATGAAACAATCTTCATGAAATTGATCTCAGCTCTGTATCTGTGCTTTAGAAAAGTCTCATTACATTTTAAGGGCTTGTTGTTTTGGTTTTTTGTTGTTTTTTTTTTTTTTTTTCTGAACCTGAGAGCTTTCTACCTCTTTCTGCCACTCTCAGGTTTCAGACTATGAGATTAGTTTAGCAATCAGGAAATTACTAGCATCATGCTAATTTTAGTATTGTTCATGCACTGCAAAGTGACTTGCTACACAAGAAAAAACAACACACCACATTTGAGCAATATTTGTGCAATATGTCAGACATGTAGCAATATTCTCTGTGATTATCACCCCATACAATTTTCAAAGCAGTGATGAATTGTGACAGATCCTCCTCTGAAATAACCCATCACAGTTTATGAAATCGGCGGAAGTATATCAGCTTACATCAGCTGAAGATCTGGGCTGCATTTCCAGCTTTCTGCTAATACATTTTTATGACGGAAGCGAGTACCTGAGATGAACTGAGAGTTAACCTCTCTAGGTGCACTTTATATCCTTCTTGTGAGAAACACTAGATATGTTTTAAATTCACTTAAACAAAGACTCAGCCACTGAGTATTGAAAATGAATAACATCTTTGGCAAAGTCTGGCATAAATATGGTAGAAATTTCCCCCATTTGTAGCAAGGATTAGGGAATCCAGGGGAAGCTACTGATTCTGAACCGTCAAGCAAAGAAACTTTTAGAAATTATGAAAACAGAAAGCAGACTGTACTTGCTACTTCTTTTTTTAACATAACCAATTAGGTTTTACCTAGGATACACCTCCAGTATATGCGAAAACATCTAGATTTTTATAATTGCAGTGAAACTGTAGTAACATGGTATCTATTACAATACCACCAGTGTAGTTTTAAGCTTTACAGTGAAAGAACACCATTTTCTGTGTGCCAATAGTAGAGCGTGGGGATTAGCAAAGTGTGACTTAGCGCAGTTCTGCTGACTGGCTAAAAAGGTACCTATCCCTTTTTCTTGTCATTTAGAGGTGAAGAGGAGTTAATTCAGAAAAGGCCAAGTTACTGACACTTTTAATAATAAAGCAACACTTCAGAATGGTAGTGCAAGATGAACGATTTGTAATGACCAGTCTAACAACGTGAGAGAGACATGTCATGAGTTTCTCCCTCTATTAATATACCTGAGACTGTTCAGTAGTTACCATCCTTTAGGAGCTTTCCTAGTAATTTATTTCTATTTATAAATGTGTCCCTTTTTTTCCCAAATCCACCAAAAATGCTATTTAAAAAGACCACACAAAGAACTGATCTACCTTACACAAGTGTCTGGTGGGAAACAGTCATGTAAATTTTGATTTACTGAATGCACGAAAGAAGGAGGCCACTGCCTAAGAAATGGATGACAGCATCTGAAAGTGGTTCCAGCATTTTAAAAGCAATTATGGGGGGTAGATTTATGCACGAAACCTGCTCTGTACATTAACTAAATTTGTGGGTTTAATCACTGGAAGGAGAAAACCAGCTATGAAATACTCGAAGTAACAGGTCATTGTAGATATTCCCTCGAGGACATAATTTGTGTTGGTGTGTGTAGACAGGACTGAGCATATGTGTTGCAGAAGTGACAAAGGAAAAAGTCAGTGAACATCCTCCAAAAGCAAATACAGGATAATGCTGGAATATATGGCTTCCTGAATAAAGAAAATAAAGCTGTGACTATGTGAAGATTTCTTAGTATGGGAATGGCAAAGGAGTAATGCATTCTTCACTCCAATGGAAATTAATGGAGCATGCATTCCTCATTCTCAGTCTATTTGAGGCTGCAACAGGGGATATCACATCTGGCAAAACTACTTTGAGTCATGTTATACCACTTATAACATCATCTGGACCTTAGGAAACAGCTTTCTGAAAATAAGGAATGCTGTACAGTACCTGACATTAGCCCTGTTGAAAGGTACTGATAAGTTGCAGAGGCTTTAGAAATTAAGGGCCACATTTGCATGGAATTTCCCTGCACTTTATTACAGTCAATTCCCTGGTTTTGTAATTTTAACTGCCCTTTTCCCTCAAGCGCTTTCCCCAGGGTGAGTAGGGGGTGCTCGTTTGTGAAAGGGAACCAAATCAGTCAGAAAGGAGAGCATCTGGGACAACAACAACAGAGGAACACTGCGTACCCAGATACATTACAAAATCTGGTATAAATTGAGAACATTCATTATTAATAGAAATACTATTTTCAAACTATGTCGCACTTTCATCTCTGAGGGTTTCACACGCTATAGTCCTGATCCTGTGTTTGTATTCCTAACTCCCACAGTTAGCTTGATCAGATTTGATAGAATTAGTGGTGTGAGGAGGATGCACACTTTATAAAGCTTTGTGGAATTTGGCTACAGACATAAACAGCTTCATAAAAACTTCACTACTGCTGTGATGGAGGCCACTGTCCTCTGGAATTTTCCATATATTCTGTGATTACCTTGCAGAAGGGTGATGGCAGTGGATAAAGCTTTTTGGTTTTTTCCAAAAGCACCTTTGGAGTCAGGCAGCACTCACAGAGCAGAACAGAGCCCTGGTCTGTTGGTACCTGTGAGTGAGAGAGGCTCAGACACAGCACCGCATTGCACATGAATAGTTCACATTTGCCCTCTTAGGTTCACATTTACCCCTTATCCCTGCACTAGAACAAGTGTAAAATGGCAACATTGTGGTGTCCAGGAATGCCTGGAATAAAATGAACAGAGACCCATAGTCCAGGAAGGGTCAGAGCTGTCTGATGTTCATACTCTCAGCTGATGGGAGACTTGGAAACGCAAAAGGGAGAAGGAAAGTCTGAATGTCTTAAAATCTCCTACTGGAACACATTGGCTATGGATAGGTTTAGTGTTTGTCTTTGAACCAGAATGTGATTCTGTTCCAAAATACCAGATCTGTGCACCCTGTGGATGACAACCCTTAAAACCAACATCTCTGCCCAAATACGGATGCCACTTGGCACCATCTGTCAGCTGGTATGAGCTAATCATCCCAGAGAGGTGATCGTAGACCAATGCAGAAATTCTTGTATTTTGGGGGGGGAAGGAGGGTGGGGCACAGGTGAGTGCATGTAAAGGGGTAAAAGGGTTACCAAGTGCTTTGTTCAGGGGTCAATAAATTAGTGGCTGAGATAGACAGTTACACACAGTAGCATGAGGCTTACCATGCAAAGTAAGCTTAGACTCTTATTGAAAATGTACAGGGATGTTCATTTTTGCTATAGGATTTTGACGTTTATAATTATTTCTTTTTTTAACGTTTACTTTTTTCCAACATCGGTTATAGAAAGTCCCCGTCTGCACCCATGACTATAAAAATATTTAAAGTCACAGAACAGATATACGGCTAGGCAGACACATATTTTGATTTACGTTATACCATGGTTGAGGCACACATTTGAAGGCAAGGTTTTTGGCTGACAACAGCATCACAATAGCAGTCTTCCAGCCATATATTATAGTGATGACCCCTGAAAATTATCAGGGTTTAATACAAGGCTGTAATATAGGGTTTCTGGAAACTCTACATAAGCAATAGACAACATAAAAAGTCATACTACTATTTATGTGCCATCAAATCACATTAGGGGGGATTTGACCACATAAATAGTAAAATGACTTTTTGGGAATATGGAAATTAAAGAAAAATGTTTACAATAGAAACCATAATTTACAGAAAAATCACAAATGTGCAACAATGTCATGAAAGTAGGAAAGTAGGAGGCAAAAAGAGAAAGGAAGACTTCTTGGAATCTTTTCCATATACTGTAAGATTTTGGTTTTTTAACACACACAATCAAAGATGCACCCTGTCATGTCATATCATTATTACCTATATTTTTTTGTATTATACTGTGAGTTACGTGGGAGTTGACTGATATCTATGTTGTCAGCTGTTTGCCAGCTGTTTGCTCCTGGGATGAGCGGGGTGAATGTTAGTTTCTCAGAACCATCAAAATAAACAGCATCATTTCTCTTTGTTCTTTCCCTGCTGCAAAAAATGCTCCGTGAATAGAAAAACTTCCCAGCCCCAAAATCTCACCCTCTTTTCTTGAATCGCTTATGAGTGCATACCAGTATTTATCTCGTTCTCGTAGTTTGGTGATGTTAATAAAAATTGTACAGTATGTAAGAATAATAATTGTGGCAGCTATGGAATATCAAGGGTGTAATGAGTGTTGTAAAGACAAATGTGAAATTTAGGGGCTACTCCAAATAAAAGTCTGTTACCCAAAGAATGTAGCTGAAGTCTATGGAATTTTTGACACAGATGTCATTGTGAAGTGGGTTGGCCTTGGGCCACGCAAATTTAGTGGAAGATGAGCTGTGGCACTGCCTCAGGTTGCTTCTGTGGAACAGCACGGCACTGTGCAGCTGCAGGCCCAGCCCATGGTGGGATCACCCATGTAACCTTCACTCCTCCTCCATGGGAAGGGTGCAGAGCCGATTCAAGCTTCCCTTCAATGACTAGAATGCATAAACCCAACACAGTCAGAAGCAGAATAAAATTGTTACAAATGCCGGCAATTATTACCCTAGGTTTAGACCTATAGGTTTTTGGGATGTGACGGTGAAGAAGGAGTTGTTAAAACTCCCTGTGATCTGGTTTCTTTGGTGAAGAAATTCCTTTCCTGTGGTTCTGATTTGGTCAGTGGTTAACACATGCCCAGCCTCAAACATGTAAGCAGTGCTACTGACTTAAAAGTGCATTTATCTTATGGTATGTGAAAATACCTATTCACTTGCCTAAACTTTACTATGTGCCTAAGTGCTTTGCTGGAAAGATGGTCAATATTCTTAGACTGTTCTTTAAAATAAAAACCTTTTATTTTGAGGTAGTAATAAATACTAAATTCTTGGAAGATTAAAGGATTGAGGAGACTTTACATGACACTGTTGTGCATACACAGCTCCTTTTGAAGTCAATGGAACTTACGTGTGCCAAAGGGCAGAGATACAGGGTGGCAGAATTTCACAATATTGTGACTTTGGAGCCGAAAACATCAGGGTATATCTAAAATGAGTATATGGACTTTTTAAATGCTTCAATGCTTTGAAGTGCTCTTTCTTTTTTTTTTTTTTTTTTTTTTTTTTTTTTTTTTTTTTTGTTTGTT